>CM042869.1:722729-961741 GCA_023658055.1 Thaleichthys pacificus
AGACCTGTGGAATACACTGTTAGAAGCAAGGTCATAAGGTCCTTACTTAAGGATCTTTGAAGGTCTCCACATGAATGATTTAAAATTCAACACACAATAATTAAAGAGGTTATCAGGTATATGTCACAAGATCACATAAGATGTCATCGATGTTGGAGAAAGCTGAAAACAGATAAATCAAAAATTATGGAACAGGTGGGGGGTGTGCCAAAAGGACTACGGATGGCAGGATTTCCAACCAACGACCTTATACTTTCCAGCGGTCCACCATGCAAGGCCCATTGCAGGTATTCTCAGTGATTTGAATATTGTCTCATGTTCAGTTTTTAGCTGTATAAAAAAAAACGTTAAAGCTGTTATCTAGATCCCTGTATGTAAAGACGTTGTTTAAGAGTCCCCCAGCCTAAGTTGAAAACTGCGTTGTAACATTTCCTATAAAACGAGGACAACGGGGATGGACTGGGGGTGTGCTGCTGTGAAGAGAATAAATTTCTCAAATCATTTTTTTAAACAGGGTTGTTTGGAGTGCCATAACTTCTGTCATGGAAGGAATTTTAAATCATGCCTAGCATCAGTGGGAATGGTGTGCCTGGCTTAGGTTACTGAAATGAATTTGGTGCAAACAGGCAAGGGATCAACCTGAACAATCAATTTACTTCATTAGAGATAACCATTGACGAAGGATGAATTCCTCATTACCCATGCGTAAGACTACAAAGTAGCTAGGCTACTGTGATGGAACCTGGCTTGGTTTAGGCAAAGTGGTTTAAACAGTCTTGTCTAAAAAAAAACCGTATGCATTCAGAGTGTTACCTACCAGGAGTTGAATTCAGTGCGCGTATAGTTATACGATGGGGCAGAGCAAATAAAACACGCACATTGCAGATGTCTTTTCAACCGGAGGATCAATACCCTTTAGTATCGGAGACTGATTAAAGGCAACAACCGTTACTTTGTGTCTAGAATGAAAGATTTAAAATAAAACTACTTGCCACGTGATATGCAGCTAACTGACATGCTGTTACCCTCTTGAACAATCTAATATAGTCCGATGCTTTAAGACCAGCCACAACGATATGCAGCCAAACACCCCCTTGAGCAAATTACCCAGACATGGCGACTTTAAACACAAAAATCCACTGTGATAAGACATTGAAAAAAAGCGGTTTCTACCAATGGCGAGCATTGAGATTTGGTTCGACGTTTCAAAACACGCTGTATTCAGTCATATGTTCGACATATCGTAAGAGGGATCGACACCTTTGCTCTATTTGGTACTTCAGGTGGTTCATGATCACCTTAAAGCCTATAAGGTCTTTCGAAACATCCTTCCAAAAATAAAATTTGGATTTAGGGACATACAAACTATATTGAAGTTGGCAGATGTTGCTTACACTTTACATAAAATACACACCCGCACTTTTCAGCCATTTTGTATTTTAATTGAGACATATTTTCTGTACAGAAACGTTTTTACAATTACGTCAATGATAGCATAATCATGCTTACAAAATCTCAAGTCAATTCAGATCTTTGGTTCTAAGACGCCAAGAGGAATTTTTAAGGTCTTTCCAAGCAAATTTAGTTCACCTGTATGTGTAACAGGCAAAAGTCCTCATCATGACGGAACATTCTGGGTCCTGATGGCTTTTTTTGTTCCCTCATGATGAACAATGAGGCATGGCACACCAAGTTTTCAGAAAGAATTGGAGCAATGGCTTTGCTATGTTTCTTTCTTGACACTTTTTTTGGCCCAAATTATAATCTAGTTTCAGCATATTTTTGAAACGGGTGGGGAAATGCCATCACTTTGGAAAATTGGGATTATTGGGCGCATGGAGACCCTTGTGGCGCCCATATGGTATGATCAGGGGCCCATATTTGCGTTGTGGAGGCTGGTTTACCACTTTCGAAGGTGTTAGTATCAAGCTAGACGAAAGTTAGTTACAAATACTTTTGAGGAATAGGGACTTTTTGAGATATTGAGGCGCGTAAGGACGAAGAAAAATAACTAATAAATATAGCTGCAAGCAGGCCGATGATGTAGGTATATCCTCCGCAAAATGGCAAAAAATATTATACACAATTTACAGTTGTCATTTAAGGTCAGATGAGGTGGACAACAACCGTGAGACGCAAAAACTACTTAATGTTTTTGGCCCCAACAAACTTAACTAGGCTGACATGGTGGATTTGAAATCATGGGAGTGCATAAAGGTTAAAAAGTGTCAGTTCCCCTATCCTCTCTGCTAACACCCACCACTGTTGAGATTGTTAACAGCTGATATGAAATAGTATAAGGGCAGTATGGGACATTACGGTTAAGAAACGGTTGACATCTTCAAGGCTGTGAAACTTGCATGAATTTGTGCATTGGTATTTCAGAGAATGATAGTCATCGTGTTTAACAAACAGATAATCTAAAAATTATGACAGGCCAAAAGATAATGGTACGGGCCATCTCCAAACAAACTACCTGACTATACCTTTACAGCGTCACCATGCCAGTCCCATTGAGCGTACTTCTACTAGTGTTGACTATTGTCACATGTTCAGTTACAGATATAAAAAAGTACAGGTGTTTCTCCTGTGGCAAAAGCGTTGTCTAGATTCAGCCAACGTTGAAATAAGGTTTAATTATCAATCATATCTGTTTGACATACCAAGGGTGAAATAGTTATGGCTGTGTTACTTCAGAAAGAAGATGTATCCTGTTTGACAGTAGAACAGATATATCAACTAATTATGGACACGGCACTATCAAGACATATCGCGCTAGGATTCCCAACCTACACGTACCTTTGCATACATTTACAGGTCAACCATCCCAGACCACCTTGAGCTATTCTCAGTGTTGAATATGTCAATTGTATCATGTGTCAGTTACTGTATAGAACGAACGTAAAGCTGTTTCTCCTGTGGTCAAAGCGAGTTAGATTCCAGCCTAAGTTGAAACTGCTGATTACATTGCACTAGTAAAAAACGGGACTAATTCCGGGTATTCGGCAGATGACTGGGTTGCTGCTGTAAAGAATAACTTTCTCAGCGTTTTTTTAAAACATGATGTTTGGAGTGCCAAACATTGTCATGAAACGGGCTAATTTTAAAATCATGCAGCTAAGTCTCATTGATTACGCGCGGGTAACGCAGTCGTCGCAGGACTACCCCTAGGTTACTGAACATGAATCTTTAAGCGTGCAACAGGGCAACAGCGGATCTTGCCACCCTCTACCCTGAACAATGACAATTTACAATTAGAGATAACCTGATCCACTAGAGTTATCTCTACCATGGAGTAGATCTAACAAGCTATGCTAGCTACTGTGATGGCGTGACACCTGCTTGTTGTTTCAGTTAGGGTTTAAACAAGTCCATCGCTAAACAGATGATCAGAGTGTCTGTGATAGGGCTCAAATTCAAAACACGCAGTTGCACTATGTTTTTACAAACCCGGAGGAATTTAGTGATCAGAAAGACTAGACGAGCGTAATTCTTCTCCCTATTTTGTGTTTGCAGTAATGTTGTAAGAAATTGTAAAAACAGTGCTGGTCTGACTGTTTTTTGAACATTAAAACGCCTGTTTTTTGCTTACCAAGCACAGACATCTCAGCCAATTGAGCCATTCCCAAGACATGGATTACCAAAACTGGATAATAAAAAAAGCTGTCTTTCCTCCAATGGCGCAGCTATTGTCAGATTTAGTTCGAAGTTCAAACAGCTGTAATTCAGTATAGTTCGACATATCAAAGGTGCAAACTTGGCAATATGGTACTTCAGGGCAATGTCACCTTAACGGCTATTAAGTTCGAACACATGCCCTTACCAAAACATGACATCTAGATTTAGTAGACACAAAATTTATTGAGGCCAATGTGTACATTTACAATAACATACACCTCTTTCAGCCATTTTGTATTGAATTCAATTTTCTTAAGTAACGTTGTTAAACCATATGCGTCAAGGATACATACGCGTCCACAAAGCTAAGTCGAAGCAGATCTTTGGTTCAACCCTAATGAGAAGAGGGAATTTTGTAAGGTTGTTTCCAAAGGTAGCACTGTAACAGGAAAATCCATGAGTGTATATGGCTCGGTACCTTATGGCGTGATTTGAGGTTTTTTGTTCCCTATTCACACTTCAGGAAATAAAGCGGCATGCACGGTTCAAAAGTTGCGTGTGTGAACACAAGTCCAACTTTGACCCATTGGTGGCGCTAGAGTGGTCTAATGGGATACATGAAACTTGGTGTAGGTATAGAAGGAACTGTCCTTAATGAGTGTGCCAAATTTCACAAAAAGTTATCCAAGGGGTCTAGGGGCTGCCATTGACTCCCATGGAACTAGAATAATAATAATAATAATAATAAATATAGCTGCAAGCAGCAATGGAGGGGCCAAGCAGTCCAGAGCAGGACATGGCCTCCATAGCACTTGTGCAACAATTAAGTCACAACAACCTGTTGCACTCATGCAACACACCAAGTTTGGTTGAAATATCTGTTTGCGTTCAAGAGTACCGAGTGTTCAAAGTGTTTTTTTCTGGTATAACACCGCAGGCCTCCTCTGCTCCTCGTGGGAACAAAGGAACCGAAGTTTGGTGACAATCGGACAAATGGTTGCTGAGTTACGCTCTCACGTCTCGTTTGGCGGCTTTGCCGCCGCCTTTGATCGGCTCTACCGAACAAACGTTTTTGAAAATGGAAAATACATCTGATACCTTTTGTGCAGCTGGGTCTGAAGATAATCTGTGCCAAATTTGGTAATCATTGGACAAAATTTGGGGCGTGAAAAAGGTTTTTACACTTTTCCATAAAATCCAAAATGGCGGCCGCGTCAATTCGGTTGTTATGAAATATTATCGAAGGTCAGGCTTGGGATCTCAGAAGACATCAAGAGACAAAGAAAATACTTTATTAAGCTAAAAACTTCAACAGTTATTAGCCAAAACACGTTTATGCTTCCGGCCACGCCCCCTTGTAGTCACATGACACAATTTTTGGAGGACATCCTCAGAATAAGGTTCCGATTAGGCGTAACAAATTTGGTGTCACTGCATCAAAGAACTGCTGAGATATGACTTCACTTCCTGTTTGGCAGCTTTTCTGCTGAATTTGATTGGCTGTTACGGACAAACGGTTGTGATGATTAAAATTATTTTCGATAACTTTTGTGAGGCTTGGTCTGAAGATCATCTCTGGTAATTTTGAAGAAGATATGACAACAATTGTAGGAGGAGTAGAGAAAAAACCTTTTTCAATTAATTCAAAATGGTGGCCGCATCAATTCGGCTTTTATCACAAGTTATCATGTGTCACACACGGGATGTTCCAAGATATCATGAGACAAAGGAATCACTTAATAAAGGCAAACAAATCAATAGTTATTGGCCAAAACACATTTTTGCTTCCTGCGGCCACGCCCAGTGATCACATGACACCAAATTGTGTGGACATCCTCATAAGAGGGTTCCGGGTCATCATACCAAGGTTGGTGTTGATATCTCAAAGATTTGCTGATATATGACTTCACTTCCTGTTTGGCGGCTTTTCTGCTGAATTTGATTGGCTGTATCGAACAAACGGTTGTGAGGATCAAAATTCTTTTCGATAACTTTTGTGAGGCTTGGTCTGAAGATTATCTCTGGTACTTTTGACGAAGATTTGACAGAAATTGTAGGAGGAGTAGGCTTTCAAAGGGTTTTGATAAAACCGGAAATTGCGGAAATTCTATATAACCGGAAATTGACGCCATGGTGTGCGTTGAACTCGGCTTGATCCAAGGAATCCATAGGAACCTCATTTTTGACAATCGGACATGCGGTTCAAATGTTGCGTGTGTAAACACAAGTCCAACTTTGACCCATTGGTGGCGCTAGAGTGCCCAGGTATGAGACATGACACTTTGTGAATTGGACCAGGGGACTGTCCCCAATGAGTGTGCCAAATTTCACAACTTTCGACCAAGCGCTTATGGGGGCTGCCATAGACACCCATGACGGAAGAAGAATAATAATAATACCACCAATTACAATAGGTGCCTCGCAGCTTCGCTGCTTGGCCCCTAATAAAACTAACAATAACAATAGGTTTCCTCCTTACGGAGGAATCCTAAATATAGCTGCAAGCAGCAATGGAGGGGCCAAGCAGTCCAGAGCAGGACATGGCCTCCATAGCACTTGTGCAACAATTAAGTCACAACAACCTGTTGCACTCATGCAACACACCAAGTTTGTTTGAAATATCTGTTTGCGTTCAAGAGTACCGAGTGTTCAAAGTGTTCATTTCTGGTATAACACCGCAGGCCTCCTCTGCTCCTCGTGAGAACAAAGGAACCGAAGTTTGGTGACAATCGGACAAATGGTTGTTGAGTTACGCTCTCACGTCTCGTTTGGCGGCTTTGCCGCCGCCTTTGATCGGCTCTACCGAACAAACGTTTTTGAAAATGGAAAATACATCTGATACCTTTTGTGCAGCTGGGTCTGAAGATAATGTGTGCCAAATTTGGTAATCATTGGACAAAATTTGGGGCGTGAAAAAGGTTTTTACACTTTTCCATAAAATCCAAAATGGCGGCCGCGTCAATTCGGTTGTTATGAAATATTATCGAAGGTCAGGCTTGGGATCTCACAACACATCAAGAGACAAAGAAAATACTTTATTAAGGTAAAGACTTCAACAGTTATTAGCCAAAACACGTTTATGCTTCCGGCCACGCCCCCTTTTAGTCACATGACACCATTTTTGGAGGACATCCTCAGAATAAGGTTCAGAGTAGGCGTAACAAATTTGGTGCCACTGCCTCAAAGAACTGCAGAGATATGACTTGCCTTCCTGTTTGGCGGCTTTTCTGCTGAATTTGATTGGCTGTACCGAACAAACGGTTGTGAGGATCAAAATTCTTTTCAATAACTTTTGTGAGGCTTGGTCTGAAGATTATCTCTGGTAATTCTGACGAAGATTTGACAAAAATTGTAGGAGGAGTAGAGAAAAAACCTTTTTCAATTAATTCAAAATGGTGGCCGCATCAATTCGGCTTTTATCACAAGTTATCATGTGTCACACACGGGATGTCCCAAGATATCATGAGACAAAGGAATCACTTAATAAAGGCAAACAAATCAATAGTTATTGGCCAAAACACATTTTTGCTTCCTGCGGCCACGCCCAGTGATCACATGACACCAAATTGTGTGGACATCCTCATAAGAGGGTTCCGGGTCATCATACCAAGGTTGGTGTTGATATCTCAAAGATTTGCTGATATATGACTTCACTTCCTGTTTGGCGGCTTTTCTGCTGAATTTGATTGGCTGTATCGAACAAACGGTTGTGAGGATCAAAATTCTTTTCGATAACTTTTGTGAGGCTTGGTCTGAAGATTATCTCTGGTACTTTTGACGAAGATTTGACAGAAACTGTAGGAGGAGTAGGCTTTCAAAGGGTTTTGATAAAACCGGAGATTGCGGAAATTCTATATAACCGGAAATTGACGCCATGGTGTGCGTTGAACTCGGCTTGATCCAAGGAATCCATCGGAACGTCATTTTTGACAATCGGACATGCGGTTCAAATGTTGCGTGTGTAAACACAAGTCCAACTTTGACCCATTGGTGGCGCTAGAGTGCCCAGGTATGAGACATGCCATCTAGTGACTGCGGTGTACCTGGCTTCCTTTAATAATAATACTAACAATAACAATAGGTGCCTCGCAGCTTCGCTGCTTGGCCCCTAATAATACTAACAATAACAATAGGTGCCTCGCAGCTTCGCTGCTTGGCCCCTAATAATACTAACAATAACAATAGGTGCCTCGCAGCTTCGCTGCTTGGCCCCTAATAATAAGAAAAGGTAGAAACACTTAAGTGGCTTCGCGGCTTGGCCACCAATAATAATAATATTTACAATAACAATAGGTTTCCTCCTTACGGAGGAATCCAAATAATAATACTAACAATAACAATAGGTTTCCTCCTTACGGAGGAATCCTAATAATAATAATACTACCAATTACAATAGGTGCCTCGCAGCTTCGCTGCTTGGCCCCTAATAATAATAAAACTAACAATAACAATAGGTTTCCTCCTTTACGAGGAATCCCAATAAAACTAACAATAACAATAGGGTTCCTCCTTACGGAGGAATCCTAATAATAAAACTAACAATAACAATAGGTTTCCTCCTTATGGAGGAATCCTAACTAGAGAGGGTACAATTTCTGGGGAAATTGTAGGGTGTGCTTGCTTGCGTCGGTTGCAGGTGGGTCCATCCCTTTAAGTTTTTCTCTTCTAGTGAAATTTTTCAAGCATTTAACCTACTCATATTGCGTAATTCATTAAAAAAAACTTTGAAACAAACGACTGTAACAACGCTGTCACCGGCAGTATTTCAGATGGAATCGCGATTCAAACAGTACCATCTGCCTACTGAAAATATGCCCCCAAAAACGTAAATAAGCTTGACATCTATTTAGGGAGAATTGGCTAATTCAAAAGAGGTTTGCTACGAGCAAGCTAGTTGTGGTGGCTAGCCAAACTGTGAGGGGATTGTTTGAAAGCGCCGGAAATGAGAATGTTTCTTTTGACATAATAAAGTTTAGCCATAGCTGTGACATTGAAGACAGTAGCCTACTACACACTGCCAGTGGGCGAGCGAAGTCTGACTCTGAGGCTAACGTCAAAACAAGACACGGTCTCACTCAAATTCCAACTTTTACACAAATCACAAAACTATGCTGACCCGCTGGCTGTCTTCGCAATCGCCATATCTTTAAAACACTGCCCTCCTTCTGATTTTTTGATGTAGAATTGACCCTGGTACGAAATTAAGAAAATACTCATCTGACGCAGATCGACAACAGCTGCCGCAATCGTCCATGGAGGCTGACAGGCTCTCACGTAGCAAACAAATCAACGTTTTTACAGCAACCTACATTAAAATCTCACCACCTGGCTGTCTTCACAATAGTCATATCGTCATAACATTTCCCTCTTTCTGTTTTTTCGTGTAAAATTGAACTATAAAATTACGAAAATACTACTATGACGCTTTCTAGCATGGCTGCCGCCTAAAAGACTAGGCGGTCTCACAGGCGACCCGCACTCGCTCAAATTACAAAGACTTTCACAACCTAAATCAAAAATCCGAGATGGCAGTTACACTCGAAATCGCTTTCTCAACAAAGTCCAATGGTTGGGAATTTTTGGGGTGGTATTTTTCACTCATAATCTAAACTCCAATTTGAGTGCTAGAACGTCTATATCACGTTGTATCCATGCGTCGTTGCTAACGTGTGCTGACGTAGTGACGTAGGCTAGCACTGAGTACCCTTCGTTGACAGAAGACACTTTTTGCCACAAAAACGTTGTAACCTCCTAAACTGTGCAACGGAACGTAAATAAAAATACAAGCAACTCAATCGCTAGGAAGACGAAACTTTTGACACTTACGTTGTCTATGTAGTCCAAATATTGACTGATCCTTAGGGGTGGGAAAATTAAAAAAAATCCATCCATCCATTATCTTCCGCTTGTCCGGGGGTCGGGTTGCGGGGGCAGCAACCTAAGCAGGGAGGCCCAGACTTCCCTCTCCCCGGCCACTTCCACCAGCTCTTCCTGGGGGACCCCGAGGCGTTCCCAGGCCAGCCGAGAGACATAGTCCCTCCAGCGTGTCCTGGGTCTTCCCCGGGGCTTCTTCCCAGTGGGACGTGCCCAGAACACCTCACCAGGGAGGCGTCCAGGAGGCATCCTTATCAGATGCCCGAGCCACCTCAGCTGGCCCCTCTCGACGCGGAGGAGCAGCGGTTCTACTCTGAGTCCCTCCCGGATGACCGAGCTTCTCACCCTATCTCTAAGGGGGAGCCCGGACACCCTGCAGAGAAAACTCATTTCGGCCGCTTGTATTCGCGATCTCGTTCTTTCGTTCACTACCCACAGTTCGTGGCCATAGGTGAGGGTAGGAACGTAGATCGACTGGTAAATAGAGAGCTTCGCCTTTCGACTCAGCTCCTTCTTCACCACGACGGACCGATGCAGAGCCCGCATCACTGCGGACGCCGCACTGATCCGCCTGTCGATCTCGCGCTCCATCCTTCCCTCACTCGTGAACAAGACCCTGAGATACTTGAACTCCTCCGCTTGGGACAAGATCTCCTCCCCGACCCGGAGATTGCACTCCACCATTTTCCGGTCGATAACCATGGCCTCAGATTTGGAGGTGCTGATTCCCATCCCAGCTGCTTCGCATTCGGTTGCGAACCGCTCCAGTGAGAGCTGAAGGTCACGGCCCGATGAAGCCAACAGGACCACATCATCTGCAAAAAGCAGCGACCCGATCCTGAGGTCAACAAACCGAACGCCCTGGCTGCGCCTAGAAATGCTGTCCATATAAGTTACGAACAGAATCGGTGACAAAGGGCAGCCCTGGCGGAGTCCAACCCTCACCGGGAACAAGTTCGACTTACTACTGGCAATGCGGACCAAACTCTGGCACCGGTCGTACAGGGACCGAACAGCCCCGATCAGGGAGTCCGGTACCCCGTACTCCCGGAGCACCCCCCACATGAGCCCCCGAGGGGCACGGTCGAACGCCTTTTCCAAATCCACAAAACATGTGTAGACTGGTTGGGCGAACTCCCATGCACCCTCCAGAACCCTGCCGAGGGTATAGAGCTGGTCCACAGTTCCACGGCCAGGACGAAAACCACATTGCTCCTCCTGAATCCGAGGTTCGACAATCCGACGGACCCTCCTCTCCAGAACCCCTGAATAGACTTTCCCAGGGAGGCAGAGGAGTGTGATCCCCCTAAAGTTGGAGCACACCCTCCGGTCCCCCTTTTTAAAGAAGGGAACCACCATCCCGGTCTGCCAGTCCAGAGGCACTGTCCCCGATGTCCACGCGATGTTGCAGAGTCGTGTCAACCAAGACAGCCCTACAACATCCAGAGCCTTAAGGAACACCGGGCGGACCTCATCCACCCCAGGGGCCTTGCCACCGCAGAGCTTTTCAGCCACCTCGGCGACCTCAGCCCCAGAGATAGAAGGGCCCCCCCCAATGTCCCCAGACTCTGCCTCCACGTCGGAACGCGTGTTGGTGGGATTAAGGAGGTCTTCAAAGTATTCCTTCCACCGATCCAGGACGTCCCCTATCGAGGTCAGCAGCGCACCATCCCCACCATATACAGCGTTGACAGTGCACTGCTTCCCCCTCCTGAGTCGCCGGATGGTGGTCCAGAACCTTTTCGAAGCCGTTCGGAAGTCATTCTCCATGGCCTCGCCGAACTCCTCCCACGCCCGAGTTTTTGCCTCCGCGACCGCCAAAACCGCATTCCGCTTGGTCTGCCGGTACACATCAGCTGCCTCTTGAGTCCTACCAGCCAACAAAGTCCGATAGGCCTCCTTCTTCAGCTTGACGGCTTCCCTCACCTCCGGCGTCCACCACCGGGTCCGAGGGTTACCGCCGCGACATGCACCGACCGCCTTGCGTCCGCAGCTCCGGTCAGCCGCCTCAACAATGGAGGCCCGGAACATGGCCCATTCGGACTCAATTCGAACGCAGTTAAGAAGAATTTAAGAAGGAATTTCTTCTGAATTGGATTTAGGAAAACAATTGGCATTCATGAAAGTTTTCTCATCTGGGATTTGTTCTTAACTTCAGAAGACTTTCCGAACTCGAAATAGCAGTCGTAAATCGGCCAGAGTTGTCTCAAATGCGATTCCTTAAAAAAACACAAGGGGAATCGCATTTAAGAAAACTCTGTGTTAGAAGTGTTAATGAATTTGTGAGAAATCGTTGGTGATTGCGTTCACATCAACTCTACAGACATCCTCGGATTAAAATTATTATTATAATCATTTACCTTGCTTAGTGTGCACACTGTTAGATCCAGTGGAGAACAATTCCACTGCTCATCTTACTGGTATCAGAATCAGAATTCGGTTTATTCGCCATGTATGTTATACAAAAACGGAATTTACTGTGGCATGGAGGTGCAAAACACTAAACATATACGGATCTTAAATTAAGTAAAAGTACAAAAGTTTAACTATTTCTAAGAACTTAACAATCTAAGAATACAACAATTTAAATATATGATGTTGTATGTGACAAATAAAACCTTTAACTTGCACTTGGATTTAAACATTATATAAATTCAATTAGGCCATCCAATTATCACTGATCACTCGACCTATTTAAATGGACGAGGGTGCACCCTAGGCCTACAATATGGCACAATTGCGTTTCGCTTGGACATAACGTGCGTTCCTGTTGCTTTCCTAATTTTGTCGATTCTGACTGCCACGTCACTGCTGTTGTGTGCCCTTATAAGGAGTTGTCGGGGCGTGTATGTATGCAAATTCAGGAGCACAATGTCCCCGGCCTCCCCCGAGACATGATCGAAGCTCTCCCGGAGGTGGGAGTTGAAGCTCCTTCTGACAGGGGATTCTGCCAGCCGTTCCCAGCAGACCCTCACATTACGTTTGGGCCTGCCAAGCCTGACCGGCGTCTTCCCCCACCATCGTAGCCAACTCACCACCAGGTGGTGATCAGTTGACAGCTCCGCCCCTCTCCTCACCCGAGTGTCCAAGACATTCGGCCTCAGATCCGACGACACGACTACAAAGTCTATCATCGAACTGAGACCTCGGGTGTCCTGGTGCCAAATGCACATATGGACACCCTTATGCTTGAACATGGTGTTCATTATGGACAAGCCGTGTCTAGCACAGAAGTCCAACAACAAAACACCGCTCGGGTTCAGATCGGGGGGGCCGTTCCTCCCAATCACGCCCCTCCAGGTCTCACTGTCATTGCCCACATGAGCATTGAAGTCCCCCAGGAGGACGAAGGCATCTCCGGGAGGAGCGCTTTCCAGCACCCCTCCCAGAGACTCCAAAAAGGGTGGGTACTCTGCACTGCCATTTGGTGCGTAAGCACAAACAACAGTGAGGACCAGTCCCCCCACCCGAAGGCGGAGGGAGGCTACCCTCTCGTCCACCGGGGTGAACCCCAACGTACAGGGGCCGATCAGAGGGGAAACAAGTATTCCCACCCCAGCTCGACGCCTCTCACCGAGGGCAACTCCAGAGTGGAAGAGAGTCCAGCCCCTCTCAAGGAGACTGGTTCCGGAGCCGATGCTGTGCGTCGAGGCCGACTATATCTAGCCGGAACTTCTCTACCTCACGCTCCGGCTCCTTTCCCGCCAGCGAGGTGACATTCCACGTCCCTAGAGCTAGCTTCTGCAGCCGAGGATCGGACCGCCAAGGGTAGTTTTTTGAGCCACGCTTTGTCTGATCCTTCGCCTGGAACCTGTTTGCCTTGGGTGACCCTACCAGGGGCATAAAGCCCCCGACAACATAGCTTCCAGGATCACTAGGACACGCAAACCCCTCCACCGCGGTGAGGTGGAGGGGTTTAGGTTTAGGTTTAGGGGTTTAGGATTCCTCCTTACGGAGGAATCCTAAATATAGCTGCAAGCAGCAATGGAGGGGCCAAGCAGTCCAGAGCAGGACATGGCCTCCATAGCACTTGTGCAACAATTAAGTCACAACAACCTGTTGCACTCATGCAACACACCAAGTTTGGTTGAAATATCTGTTTGCGTTCAAGAGTACTGAGTGTTCAAAGTGTTTTTTTCTGGTATAACACCGCAGGCCTCTTCTGCTCCTCGTGGGAACAAAGGACACAAAGTTTGGTGACAATCGGACAAATGGTTGCTGAGTTATGCTCTCATGTCTCGTTTGGCGGCTTCGCCGCCGCCTTTGATTGGCTCTACCGAACAAACGTTTTTGAAAATGGAAAATCCATCTGATACCTTTTGTGCAGCTCGGTCTGAAGATAATCTATGCCAAATTTGGTAATCATTGGACAAAACTTGGGGTGTGCAAAAGGTTTTTACACTTTTCCATAAAATCCAAAATGGCGGCTGCGTCAATTCGGTTGTTATGAAATATTATCGATGGTCAGGCTTGGGATCTCACAAGACATCAAGAGACAAAGAAAATACTTTATTAAGGTAAAAACTTCAACAGTTATTAGCCAAAACACGTTTATGCTTCCGGCCACGCCCCCTTTTAGTCACATGACACCATTTTTGGAGGACATCCTCAGAATAAGGTTCCGAGTAGGCGTAACAAATTTGGTGTCACTGCCTCAAAGAACTGCTGAGATATGACTTCACTTCCTGTTTGGCGGCTTTTCTGCTGAATTTGATTGGCTGTCACGGACAAAGGGTTGTGGGGATCAAAATGTTTTCTGAAGAGCATATCTGGTAATTTTGAAGAAGATTTGACAACATTTGTAAGAGGAGTAGGCTTTCAAAGCTTTTTGATAAAACCGGAAATAGCGGAAAATCTATATAACCGGAAACTGACGCCATGGTGTGCGTTGAACTCGGCTTGATCCAAGGTATCCAGCGGTACCTCATTTTTGAAAATTGGACCTGCGGTTCAAAAGTTACTTGTGTCAACGCAACTCCAACTTTGACCAAGTATGGGACATGAAACTTTGTGAATTGGACCAGGGGACTGTCCCCAATGAGTGTGCCAAATTTCACAACTTTCGACCAAGCGCTTCTAGGGCCTGCCATAGACACCCAGTCCTAAGAACAATAATAATAATAATAATACTAACAATATAATAATACTAACAATAACAATATTAAATATAGCTGCAAGCAGCGATGCGGGTTCCTCCGCAAAATGGCAAAATATTAAAAAAATGTACATTGTAGAAGGTCAAGAGTTGGACAACAAGAGAGCAAAACTACTTCATGTTTGGCCAACAACAATAGGCTGACTGAGGATGTGAACTCATGAGCATAAGGTTACAAGTCAGTCTCTTTATCCTCTCTGCTACACACCAACTGTTGAGATCTTATGAATAGCTTTGGTCAGCTTTGGGACAACGGTTAAGAAACGGTTGACATTTCAAGGTAAAATTGCATGAAATTGCGCATGGTACATCAGAATGATGTCACCTTGAAGTCAATATGGTTTGAAAAACCATCAGTCAAAATTATATTTTATTTATTGACACAAAGATATTGAGGCAATGTGGACATTTACATAAATACACCCCTTTCAGACATTTTGTATTGCATTTCTCATTCCATTTCACCCTATATAAAGACACATCTGCCCGCACACTATCCCCATCCATGCTTTTTCTCTCTCTCCCAGCGCAGGTCATGCCAAAGCAGAAATGCTGCAGCAGCCGCATGAGGTTTAAGTGTAGTCCAAAAATTGCAGTCACTCAAAGAAAAACATTAACCACATAATTGTTTTCAAACTTTCTCAAAGATGGCTTGAAAACCACAGATATTGACTCTCTTCTTGAGTAGATCTCTTTCCAGAATCTCAATCAATTCAGAATCAAGAGTAGCCTCATGGGCAATTGGTCTAAGGCACAGCCCACGTTAAGATCCTTGCAAGTATAACCTGTGTTAATTAAAATAGCCGACTCTGTTCCAATGAAACTACACAGCATGCACACTCAGGGTGACCAACAAGATTATATTAACTAACAAACAATAACATTACAAACATCTAACTGAATGAACACAACAACTGAAATCCCTTGCGTAGCTGTTGTAACCAAACAATTTTCCACAAGTCTTTGCGTTTTTTTACATTCCGCACTGCATGCTGGGTACCCAAGAGCGCTGACGCTGATTATCTAGCTGGGCTCCGACTGCGTGATATGATGAGATGCTAGTGGCGCGCTAAGGTCTCAGAGTCTCTCCTGCATTAACAAGTTCTGCCCGATTAGCAAGCTATTTTTACTAATGTTTTGTTAGCAATTGAATGGTAATGCAAGCTAGCTAAAAACAATGTTAGTTAGCTTGGCTAAACTGGTTTTCATAGCAACAGAAATCAACAAATCAGATCAGTCGAACTTTATTCAGAAAGGGGGATCTGTATTTTTTACTCTACTCTTAACGCATGACTATGTTTAACTTAATGTCTGCAACTCTCTGTCACAAACTGTCTCCGAAGTGGAGGGGGGGGCTTCATATCCAACAAATTACACCCCTGAACTTTTAAAACAGATCTAATGGCCTACTACAATTGTAAATATCCTATGGCTTCTTCTCCAATTGGGCTTCGATACAATGTCATCTAATATTTTCTGCCCATTCTGCACAGTTTTTGGGGACTTTCCACACCAGCACCCTTTGCCCAGTCCCTCTATTCTGCCCTACTACATGTGTTTTCCAACACCAGTTACAATCAACTCTTGGCAGGGACGGCGCCAGAGAATTTTTTTTTTTTAATCTGAAATATACACCAGATTATTCTATTATTGTCTGGCCTCCTTCCACACCCTTTACTTTTTCAATAAAACTTTTTAAAAAATGATAGAAAATCGCTAATCTCTGAAAATAGCATGAAATCCTTGCTAATCTCAATATATTTTTCAAACTTGTTTCAAAAAATCTCAAATGCACACCAGATTATTCTAATAATGTTTGGCCTACTTCCACACCCTTTACTTTTTCAATAAACCCTTTTAAAAAATGATAGAAAATCGTTAATCTCTGAAAATAGCATGAAAACCTTGCTAATCTCAATATATTTTTCAAATTTGTGTCAAAAAATCTCAAATATACACCAGATTATTCTAATAATGTCTGGCCTACTTCCACACCCTTTACTTTTCCAATAAAGTTTTGAATAAAATTCCAATTAATCGCTAATCTCTGAAAATAGCATGAAATCCTCGCTAATCTCAATATCTTTTTCAAACTTGTTTCAAGAAATCTCAAATACACACCAGATTATTCTAATAATGTCTGGCCTACTTCCACACCCTTTACTTTTTCAATTATGTTTTTAAAAAATTATAGAAAATCGCTAATCTCTGAAAATAGCATGAAATCCTTGCTAATCTCAATATATTTTTCAAACTTGTTTAAAAAAATCTCAAATATACACCATATTATTCTAATAATGTCTGGCCTACTTCCACACCCTTTACTTTTTCAATAAAGTTTTGAATAAAATTCCAATTAATTGCTAATCTCTGAAAATAGCATGAAATCCTCGCTAATCTCAATATCTTTTTCAAACTTGTGTCAAAAAATCTCAAATATACACCAGATTATTCTAATAATATCTGGCCTACTTCCACACCCTTTACTTTTTCAATAAAACTTTTTTTTAAATGATAGAAAATCGCTAATCTCTGAAAATAGCATGAAATCCTTGCTAATCTCAATATCTTTTTCAGACTTGTTTCAAAAATCTCAAATGCACACCAGATTTTTCTAATAATGACTGGCCTACTTCCACACCCTTTACTTTTTCAATAAAGTTTTGAATAAAATTCCAATTAATCGCTAATCTATGAAAATAGCATGAAATCCTCGCTAATTTTATAGAAGACGAGTAATCATTTCATACAAGAAGACAGGATCACATCCACCACAACGGTACCATTGACAGTCTCAGCTGTCAAGTCTTAGGTAAAACACTTTATATGTAAGGAATATTTTGAATCCAGTCAATACTGAGAGAGAGAGAGAGAGAGAGAGAGAGAGAGAGAGGTATGTGTAAGATTACTCTGATGTAACCCCTCGAAACACCCCATCACATGGAGTGTCTGCCTGTCAGAAAAATTGAAGATGTAACTTTTATTCTGTATAAAATGATACTGTGTTCAGCATTCCTTGTGTGCAAAGAGAGGCCTACCCCCAAATCTGAACTCTGGGTACACACACAAGACCCTTATCTTGGGGCTGAGGACTAAGGGGGGGTTTGTTTGTTTTAAAGAGATACTGTTTGACAAGGGTTAGATGGAGACACAAACTCTGGTGACCATTTGCTTGACACTTGGTTGAGTTTTTACGACACCAGAACCAGAGATTCAACTAGGGTTGATGACGCAAACACACACACGTGCGCGCCAGGTCTATGCAAGGGAGCCAATGAAAGAAGAGTGTGGAAGAAATTGGGATTTCCTATGTGCTTACATGATTCACTTATCAATAGAACAAGTCATTGGATACTAGTTAGTACGTTCTCATGTAAGCTTGCTATTAATAAGAGTAGATTGTGTCTATGTGTCAGGGTTAATGGATGTTCGGGGTCAGGAGAAAGTACTGGCTAAACGTTCCTTGTCATGACTACAAGGAGAGCTCCAACTATGAACTCTCTAGTCTGAGAGTTGTCATGTGTTGGGAGCAGCGAATCTCTTTCTCTGAGACTGTTGTAACGTCATTACTGACTGACTGTCACAATCTATGTTTACATTCTTGTGCCCTATAAAAGATGGTCCTCCGGCTTTCAGAGCTGAGAGAGACATGATTGAGACCTAAGCCTGGTGTTGTGTTGTCATTTATTGTCAGATATATGGTTTTCTTTGTTTGGCAAAACTCATTGCCGCAACTTGTGCCACTGTGTTTAAATGCACACTTAAGATTAAAAAAAACAGGCAATGAGAATAAGACAAGGCCGTAATGAAAAAGTAAAGGGTGTGGAAGTAGGCCAGACATTATTAGAATAATATGGTGTATATTTGAGATTTTTTGACACAAGTTTGAAAAATATATTGACATTAGCAAGGATTTCATGCTATTTTCAGAGATTAGCGATTTTCTATCATTTAAAAAAAAGTTTTCTTGAAAAAGTAAAGGGTGTGGAAGTAGGCCAGACATTATTAGAATAATCTGGTGTATATTTGAGATTTTTTGACACAAGTTTGAAAAATATATTGAGATTAGCAAGGTTTTCATGCTATTTTCAGAGATAAGCGATTTTCTATCATTAAAAAAAAAGTTATATTGAAAAAGTAAAGGGTGTGGAAGTAGGCCAGACATTATTAGAATAATCTGGTGTGCATTTGAGATTTTTTGAAACAAGTTTGAAAAAGATATTGAGATTAGCGAGGATTTCATGCTATTGTCATAGATTAGCGATTAATTGGAATTTTATTCAAAACTTTATTGAAAAAGTAAAGGGTGTGGAAGTAGGCCAGACATTCTTAGAATAATCTGGTGTGTATTTGAGATTTTTTGACACAAATTTGAAAAATATATTGAGATTAGCAAGGATTTCATGCTATTTTCAGAGATTAGCGATTTTCTATCATTTAAAAAAAAGTTTTATTGAAAAAATAAAGGGTGTGGAAGTAGGCCAGACATTATTAGAATAATCGGTTTTTATATCCATAAAAATATTATAAAAGTCATCATTTTTCAAAATTGTATGGGTAATTTTCACCCGGTCCCTAACTCGACGCTGCAAAGTAGCGTTTTCCGAATGTGAGACGAATGTCGAATATGAAACTAACTTCACCTCGCTGTATTATATAGCGTTAGCCAGCTCGTTAGCCGTGGAGTGCATTTCATTAACACAGTGAATGAACTAGTACTGTTTAACCAACACGGTTGAATATAGTAGGTTTAGTTTGATTTGTTGCCAACGCTGGGACAACTGCAGATTCCTCAGACATCACTCATGATTCCCTCTGACCACGCTGGATAAAAGACGCCGACATACACGCTCGCCATTGCATTGGACACCTGCCATTCTTCATTGTTCTGCTATCTATGGCAAGCCGTTTTATCATTTAACCAATGAATTGTTGATATCCAAAATTCGAATTGTTGATATCAACAATTGCATTTTGGATATCAACAATTCGAATTTTGGATATCAACAATTGCATTTTGGATATCAACAATTCGAATTTTGGATATCAACAATTGCATTTTGGATATCAACAATTCGCATTTTGGATATCAACAATTGCATTTTGGATATCAACAATTCGAATTTTGGATATCCAGAATTCAATTCTGGATATCAACAATTCGAATTCTTGATATCAACAATTCATTGGTTAAATGATAAAACGGCCTGGCATACTTAGTAAAAAAGCTTAGAATTGTATTTTTGATATCAAAAATTCGAATTGTTGATATCCAGAATTGCATTTTGGATATCAATAATTGCATTTTGGATATCAAGAATTCGAATTGTTGATATCCAGAATTGAATTGTTGATATCAATAATTCGAATTTTGGATATCAAGAATTGCATTTTGGATATCAACAATTCGCATTTTTGATATCAAAAATACAATTCTGGATATCCAAAATTCGAATTATTGATATCCAAAATTATTTTGGATATCAACAATTCATTACTGATATCAATAATTCGAATTGTTGATATCCAAAATGCAATTCTTGATATCCAAAATTCGAATTCTTGATATCCAAAATGCAATTCTTGATATCCAAAATTCGAATTGTTGATATCCAAAATGCAATTCTTGATATCCAAAATTCGAATTCTTGATATCCAGAATTCAATTCTGGATATCCAAAATGCGAATTCTTGATATCCAAAATGTAATTCTTGATATCCAAAATTCGAATTCTTGATATCCAAAATGCAATTCTGGATATCAACAATTCGAATGCTTGATATCCAAAATGCAATTCTGGATATCAAGTTAAGATATATTTGCATAATTAAAGCTGTAAACCAATGGGTAGGGGAGTGGGGGGAGTAAAAAAAAAACGTTGCGTCCACTACGCAAGAGTTGGGATTCTGTTGGGTTTATTCTCCTCGTAGCAGACGGGTTGGTAGATGTCTGTACAAGTGTTTGTAATGAAAAAGTATCATAATCTCATAAGAAACCTAAGTGGACCACCCAACAAAAGAGGTACTGTACTAGTTTTGGCTTTTATATTTTGTTTTGTTTTGATCGATAACTAGCACTACAGTCGATCAAGCACACATTAATGCTACTGTACTGTAGCTAGCTATGCTAGCTAGTCAGGCAGTTCTCCAAGAACAGGTTTGGAGACCTGGACTACATCTGGTAGGTAGCGAAATGTATAGGCTACTGTGGTGACACAACGTCCTATTTTCCCCAGATCTCCTCTTGATGTGTGGGATGTGGAACTAGGGTCAGTCAGAATTCTATTGATGGTATTGTTTTTAATCTAAGTCCCTTAAAACTTAACTCTGGACATGAAGCTAGTTTTTTATTCATTTGAAGGCTCTAAACAGGGCATACATTTGACCTGGGACACTGCTGGGTGGGTGAGTGACAGTGATGAGGTAGAACAGGAAAATTGCAGACTCTGGACCGCATAGAAGTTGAATACCCCTGATCTAAAAAAAAAATCCCTCTTATTTCTCTGGTTTCCTATTGAATTGTAGGTGGACCAGAGTCCTTGGATCATGACTACCTGGCCTGACAACACCAAGCTGACCTTGTCCAAAGCCGCTGTCCACAGCCTACATGGTGGACTTGTCTACCTGGTGTCCAACCCGGATTCAGTCTGAAGAAAGGACACAGTTCACCTATGTTTATTGAGCTGCTGGTCTTCTGAACATGCAAAAATATGAATGTGACTTTAAAGGTAATCCAATCTGATCTCACCAGCAGAAGACAACACCTCGTTGTCCGACTACTATTTGATTGATATTTGATATGTCAGCAACGTTAGATCAGAGGAATGTGCCCATATTGTGTACAAGCTTTTACCTTTACATGTCATGTGTTAGGGATAAGTAGTTATTAGAGGGGGCAGGTATCAATGTAATGTTTTATGTGCAGCTATTAAATGAATCCAAAGTCACATTTATATTGTATGAATTATATAATTGCTTTCTTTTAATAAAGTTTGTTTGCAATACACCATCTCCATCGTGTTTATTTCTTTGTATTCATAAAATTGATCATATCTTCATTTATCTTACTAGCTAATGGATTGTACTGTGGCCTGTAATTATTTTGGTTGTCTATTCTGTTGCTGCGGGTTCTCCATTGCATCATCACTGTGGGGATGAAATGGGTTGTCCATAATGGCCATCAGCTACTCTCAGCCTCCTCTTCCAAGCTGTCCAGGATGATCCCCAGCAGAGAACTTGCCTTTGATGAAGTTTCTTGTTCGTCTTCATTAACAGAGACTAAGTTCAGTTCTGTTTTTTTATGTGACTAAAGTATTATTGATCTGCAGATTGGGAGAGAAAACAGACCTCGGACAATAAATGACGGCACAACACCAGGCTTAGGTCTCAATCATGTTTCCCATCTTCAAAGGTCGGGGGAACGTGTTTTATAGGGTCAAATAAAGTCAACATGGATATAGATAGTCAGGTATTAATGATGTTACAACAGTCACAGAGAAAGCTTCACAGCTCCCAGCCCATGACCACTCAGGGCAGAGAGAGATCATAGGTGGCGCTCTCCCCGTCATCACAAGGGACATTTATCCAGTAATTTCTCGTGACCCTCAACATCTATTCAACCTGACTACACACAATCTACTCTTATCAATAACAAACTCACATGAGAACATACTAAGTATCCAATGACTAGTTCTATTGATTTGTGAAAGTTCTATTGATTAGTGAATAACTTAAGTACATGGGAAATCCCATATGCATGTACAGTGAGACAGACACAGTGATGCAACTTGTCTCCAAGTTGGAGACATGTAATTGGAATGCTTAATAACACCCATTGGAAATGCCCTAGGAATTAATGACTGCATCTTTTGTTATGAACCGCATCATTTCAACATATTTGTGAAATAATAAAACACAATGCCTGCCTTTTCCCTCCCACGTGAACAACATAGGCCTACTTATGTAAAATGAGTTGGTTTTGGATTGTGTTGGACAGTTTAGCATCTATTAATAGCTCCAAGAGGAAAGTTTAGTAGTTTTATAATTTAAAGCTTAATGTATACCAGTAGGCCTAGTGCTTCAATGTATTGGGTGGTATAGTCTCATACATTTTCGTGCGTATGTGACCTATGTGAGATGTCTTCTAAATCACTCGGAGCCGGTCAGTTGTTAACATCCAGTTTTACTTCTGCATTTACAATTGGAAAAACGTGTGAATGTAGACGGACTACAGCAGGCACGCTCCGTCTTGTAGAAAATCCTCCGTTGCTATGAGGAATTCCCTACAATGCCACGCTATAGCTACTCGGAGCAGGTACACATTTGAACAGTAGATGGCGTAGTTCTGCCAATTTAGTGGAATTTACTCTGAACCCGGCCAGATAACTACACGTAGGCTACAATACATTCATAAAAATTAGGACAATGATTACGTTTTTTGGGGTCTCAAAACATCCAACTTAATCCATTTTCAAAATCAATGTTGACCTAAACCGAACGCCAACGGATTGCAAAGTCTACAATGGCCGCAGTGGGCAACGCTCTTAGCGTAGAAAATGTTACGCCTTTGCAAACAGAATTTACGTAGCCTGCCTACTCCCGCCCACATGCTAGTCATTAGCATACATTGTTGATATCCAGAATTCAATTCTGGATATCAAGAATTCGAATTGTTGATATCCAAAATGCAATTCTGGATATCAAGAATTCGAATTGTTGATATCCAGAATTGAATTGTTGATATCCAAAATTCGAATTGTTGATATCCAAAATGCAATTGTTGATATCCAAAATTCGAATTGTTGATATCCAAAATGCAATTCTTGATATCCAAAATTCGAATTGTTGATATCCAAAATGCAATTCTTGATATCCAAAATTCGAATTGTTGATATCCAAAATGCAATTGTTGATATCCAAAATTCGAATTTTGGATATCAAGAATTCATTGGTTAAATGATAAAACGGCTTGCCATAGCTATCCACGGAGATATTACTGACAGACACACATAATTGCACAAGGTAGCGTGGTTTGTTTGGCTCATAAGAGTGAAGTGACCATTGTTTTAGGGTCTCAACGCCCCCCAGCATCGAATCAGGCCTGCAACAGGTTTTATTTGAGGATTATTCTTTCTTTGCCAATTTGTGTGTGAATGTGTGCTGTGTATTTAGCCTACAAAGTGATGTATGGTCAATGCTTTTTGGTGTCTGTTAAAAGTACACTAAAGGTGTATGTAAACTTACCAGAGTGTATTTGCTTTTACTTTTAATGTGTATGTGCTCGTCGAGGTAATAGTTTAAGTTAAATATAGGAACTCAAAATCCATAAGGCAAATAGTTAAGTTAGACGAATTCAGGGCCTTTTGTTAGACCATTAGGGAACAGAAGGGCTACATTATTATTCGAGGTTCAGTAATTACACTCGGGCTGGTAGCTATTGTTGCACTTAAGATATATTGCTTTAAGCTGCACTGTAGTCAATGTTATTGTATGGCTGTAGCAAAGCCTTTACATTTTAATGCTATTTTTGCAGTGTAGTATTTGTTACTTTTCTTTATGGTGTCTGATGGAAGATGGGCTTACTTTGCAATGTATCAAAATGGAGTATATAAAATGTACTGTTCCTTGACTCTGACTACAGAAATACTGTAGAAATATGCATTTTTGATCATTCCGTTTTTGTTCTACTTTCCATATGCTTTATTTAACGTATTATATTTTATAATTACTTTGGACAGTATGTTAATGTATGCTGTGTGAATAAAATATTGAACATTTTATATAGTTTGGCACATGAATACATAGATGTTATTCACGTTTCCAAGCCATGACCTGTGGCAACTGCTGCCTAAACTGAGATACTTGATACTGAGATACAACACGGAACATAAATATCTGATTCATCTATCTCCACAATTTTATGTTTGTCTACTACTGTCTAAACTGACATTTTCCAACTCTGAGAAATTACTTGGAATTCTGAATATCTGTGTTATATGTGTATATATGTGTATAAGTGTGTGCTGTATTAATATTGTGTGTTCACCATACATTAATCAGCTGGCTACTATAATACAAAGATAGAGGTGAAAATGTTCTAATGTATATTTATTCAGTTACACTCTGGCACCTACTGGTAGCTATATTGTTGCACTTAAGATATGTTGCTTTAAGCTGCACTGTACTATGCTACTGTTATTGTCTGGCTGTAGCAAAGTATTTAGATGTTAATGCATTGTAATATATTATGTTTGGTCACCATACCTCACCTAGCTACTGTAATAATGATTGTTGTACTATAGTACTATAGATGCTATTTTTGCAGTGTAGTATTTGTTATTTTTCTTTATGGTGTCTGATGGAAGATGTGCTTACTTTGCAATGTATCAACATGGAGTATATAAAATATAGACTGTTCCTTGACTCTGACTACAGAAATACTGTAGAAATATGCATTTTTGGTCATTCAGTTTTTGTTGTACTTTCCATATACTTTGTTTTACGTATTATATAGTTATTATGACTTTGGACAAAGTGTATGCTGTATGAGTAAAATATTTAACGTTTTATACAGTTAGGCACATAAATACATACAGATGTTATTGTTGCCATGACCTGTGGCAACCACTCCCTAAACTGACATATTCCAACTTGGAACACAAATATTTCTGATTCAACATCTATCTCCACAATTTTTTGTTTGTCTACTCAAGATGTGGCTACCACTGTTTAAACTGACGTGTTCCAACTCTGAGAGATTACTTGGAATTCAGAATATCGGCGTTTCAACATCTGGCATAAAACTGCACGCACTAGTACTTGATGTTGTACTCTGTGCTGTTTCTGCTGCACTCCATTATTGTAATCAAGACATTGTAAGACTATACTTGAGGCATTTAGATGTTATTAGTGCACTGTACTAATACTGTGTTCAGCAACCACCTTACCACTATAATACAAAGATTGAGGTGTAAATGTTCTAATGTAGCTTTATAAAGACGAGTACTCTCATCTTCCGAATAAAAGTACCCCCCGGAATAAAAGTACCCCCTGGACAAATCCTCAAAATCTAATAAAAGTACCCCCCGGAATAAAAGTACCCCCCGGAAAATGGCCAAATCAGCACGCAAACTGTCCATATGCTATCAAAATGTGTTCCTACCAGTGTAAGTGCGCATCTTTTACTGTCACTTGCAATCAGGAATAGAAATGGACAGCAAATATACCATTGCTAGGAAAAAACGTCAACACTTTCAAAAAAGAGGCTGTCTGGTTACAAATATAGGCCTATGGTAGTACTTTTCCTCAAAAACTTACAGTCAACATGACTGCAATATAACATGAAAACCACTGGAAATACATAGTTATTACAAAGTAAAACAAAGAGGCTGTCTAGTTACAAACATACATGTACTAGTACTATCACTTTTCCTAAAACAGCTTACAGTCAACATGACAACCACTACCAAATAAAGCATTGCTAGGAAAATACTTCAATGCCTGTAGCTTGGAAATACATAGTTACAAATCTGTCAAATAACCATGACTACAGGTATACCTTAACAAACTTATAGTAGACACGACTGCCGGTGCACCTCATATTCCGCGTCTTGTGCGGCATGCAATCCTGAAAGACGCACTGGTAACCACGGAAATACCCTGGGATTTTTATTTGACGATGAGAGGCTCGTTGTCTATAGGTTGTGACTGTCATGCTGGTGTGCTGAATGGGAACCGTTATGTGAGTGTACAGTAGCTAGAGCTAACATCAGAGCCATAATGAGGCTCTGGCTAACATTTACTAGCTTGCACTGACAACCTTCAGTTGGTAGCTAACGTCGTTAGCTAATGTAAGCTACTTGCCAGTAGCTAGCTAGCTAAGGTAGGTTAACGTTTTCACATCAGAGTTCAAATTTATCTTCCCTTCCGAAAAAAAATGCATGGAATTTTCAAAAATGATGTCTCGATTTTCCCCCCCAAAAATAAACGTACCGTCCAAAATAAGAATTTTTCGGGTAAAAAAAATAAACGTACCGGTACGTTTATTCGGAAGATGAGAGTACTGCTGACGTGTATTTATTCTTCCTTAATAGATTTTCCCTGTTTTTCAGATGCCAAGGAAGAAGAACTGGCGCAAAGGGCGTCATCACAAGGCTGCTGCAGCATGCAGCGCCTTGTCTGATTTTTCTCTATCCACTGATCCCCACTCTTCCCCTTGTCATATCCCATCTCCCTCTTCATCCCCCACCTCAATATCTTTGTGTAAATAAATAAAATAAAATTTTGACTGATTGTTTTTCAAACCTTATTGGCTTCAAGATGACATCATTCTGATGTACCATGCGCAATTTCATGCAATTTTACCTTGAAATGTCAACCGTTTCTTAACCTTTGTCCCAAAGCTGACCAAAGCTATTCATAAGATCTCAACAGTTGGTGTGTAGCAGAGAGGATATTTTTGTAATATTTTGCCATTTTGCGGAGGAACCCGCATCGCTGCTTGCAGCTATATTTCCTAATTAACTTTTGTTGTTGGCGGACCAAATATCTGCAGTTGTTGTAACATAATCCAAGGACTCAAACGTTCTTTTAAGATTGGATTCCATGTCAGAATAACATTGGTCTAGGTATTGGGAAAATGTTTTCCTGTCTGACGTTGGCATGCGAGTGCTAGGTATTTTATCTAGTATTTTTCTAAACCTTGGCGATTCGATAGTGGACAGTGGAAGCATGTCTTCCACGATGTACCCGGCAAGTTTGTTAATTTCCTTTTGTGTTACCTTCTGCGCTTCAAGACCAAGATGCTGGAAAATCTTAGCTTGTTTAGGCGGGTTGGTTGGTGATGAGCGTCTTCAACTGACAGGCTAGTGGGATCTTTCGCCACAAGTTTTGAATTGCTATGCTGGCCTGTCAAATGCTTCATCTGGTTGCTCATTGAGTTGACAGCAGTTGAAAGACACCTCTCGCCTGGACATAGAGTGCATTTTACTGTAATATTTTTGTCCTTTCGAACAACAAAGTTAAAATAATGAAAATATCGCCATTTGCTGAACCCTCCTGTCTCCGTCTCATCCATTTTCCCGCTTCCCTCCTTCTACGGCTAGCCTGGTCCTAACCAGACTCTCGTACATTTCATTTGTACAGAGAGTCTGGCCTCGCTCCATTGACAAGCGTTGACTTCCTTGTAGGCGGGTACTCTGTTGAAGTTTAAAACTATTGGATCTGCCCAGAGCCACTCTGATCTGCCATAACCAATCGCTAGCATTCGCCTTAGCCAATTCCTTCACCACTACTGTAACAGAGCTAGCTGCTGTAGCTGGAAAATCAAACTGTTCCCGAACCCCGTGGGGAGGAGGGCCACAACATCATGGCCACCAACAAAACTCAGCAAAACTTGTTCTTGCTCCGGCTTTAGTTTTAGCTTCGCTCGCATCTTTCTCCGCCGCCTTCGTCGTTCTCAGCCACTCCCTCTGTTCGCTGATTCGCCGGTAGAAAATCAACCTGAAAAATCGGATTTACGTACCGAATGGCCAGACCTAGTACGGAAGCAAAATCCAAATTGAGCGGAAGTACGTAGGAGGGCAGAGCCAGGCTACTGGGTTGTCAATGTCTACGCACCAGCAGCTACGTCACTCAAATCACTCAAATCGGTCTCTGTGGCAACGGTGCCCAGACAAGCAAGCACACAGGCAAGCATGCAAGCGCCACTAAAAGAGAACTTTTCGGACTGGCAAAAATGGCTTGGGTAACGCAGGAAAGCGCGTTTCTGAGGTCTAGTAAAGTAGTGTAGTTACCAATATTTTGTGTGTAATGCGTTACTTTACTTAGTTACCTATAATAGTAATATCGTTACTGTAATCCGTTACTTTGTAACTCGTTATCCCCATTATCGTCCACCTAGCTCTCGACGCTCGATAGAAATTTCACGAAAACTTCGATAAAATACTACAGTAATTAAAAACGTCAAGTCAAAGCATTGTACTTTAATATATACTCACACACGTATATTACAACATTCCGGTTATAAAAACCAATAAGGATATGCCAAAAAAAAAAGATATCCTAATTTTGGCAGTTAGCCAGGGGGTCCCATTATCGTCCACCCTAACTTTCTAGACCCGATTATCGGCCGAGACCGTTTTTTCAGCTAGTTCGTTAAGGAATAGTTGCCACAGCAACGAAATAAAGTAAGTATACGATGTGTATACACCTTATATTGCATGTATACCAAATTACAGCCTCCTACTTTGTTATTTTAAAGGTCACATGACATGCTGTTTTTGGATGCTTTATATAGGCCTTAGTGGTCCCCTAATACTGTATCAGAAGTCTCTTTGCCGAAATTCAGCCTTGGTGCAGAATTACAGCCACTACTAGCAGTCCCACAAGGAGCTTTCCTCAGAACGCGCTGTTTTGGTGTCTGTAGCTTTAAATGCTAATGAGGAGCGGAGGGGCGGCACCATGCACTAATGTTTACAATGGATGTATCGCAATGGCTGTAACCCCGTTGCTGTAAGATGCCTCGAATTTGCCCATTCTCATCTGATAACCCTGGTTTGCAGAGGTACACACTCAGTCATTTCAATGAGGGGAAAGGTGGATATCGCGCGCGCCATAACACCAACAGCAGAACGGTTATCCAAATAACAAAGAAGTGTACAACACTCACGTACAGCATGTGTATTCACACACATACTTGATGCTATCTACCTTTCCATAGCGACAGTAACTCAGCTGTTAGCTGCAGAGCTAATGTTACAGCCACATTCTAAGGGTAGCAAGCTAGGTAACCATATACAGTAAAGCTACAAAATGATATAGCGTTAGTTAACTTACTTGTCCGAGGTTAGTACCTGGACGAAGGAGAGTTAGTACTGATCCAGAATTTAATTTCATACAAAACAAATGCGCCTACAACAGAAGTTGTGTAGGCGCATTTCCAGCGAAAATAAAATTAAGATACTGATTGTTTAGAGGCTCTGATGAAGGAACTACAAAAAGACTTGTGTGTTGATTTGTACATCCAAGCACTGAGCAACTGTTATGCTTTGTTCGTTTGCTAGCCATGATGTCTCTGCAGGAAAACACAATATTGCACTCGCCCTTGCACGATCGTAGCTCAGTTCCTCATGGGCGGGCCGGATTATCTGGGCGGGCACAGCAGAGAGAAGGGCGGTAGCCTGGCTCCTATCTACGTCATAAGGAGGAGATTTTCAAACCGAGCGTTTGAGCCTTCATTTTCTCAAAGGCGGAGAACACCCAGGGCTTGGTTTACACCTATCGAAAATTCTAGCCACTGGGGGACCAAAGGCAGGCTAGGGGAACTCATATTAATGTTAAATAACCTCCTAAAGTGAAGTTTTCATGTCATGTGACCTTTAATATTCAAACATGCTCTCAAACCATAGGCTTGTGTGCAGTGCAGAACGTCCAGAGCTAGCCTAGCTCTAGCCTAGCTCTAGGCCTACTATGTCATGTTATGCAGCGTCAAACTTCGCATTTTCGTTGAACAGTGATTGAACAGACGGAAGAGATTCCCCATGGCTAGCTAGCTAGACTAGGCTAGCTTTGTCAAAGTGATAAACATTGACGAACGTTAACTAACGTCAACTAACCTAGTCATGGTGGTCCCTTCTGTCTGTTCAACCACTGTTCAACGAAAATGCAAAGTACAAATCGATCGTCCGGTTTACGCTTCCTTTATTTCTCTCTCATCTTCAGCTGAGGACATCATTCCCAATTTGAGTGTATCGATACCCTCTTTGTTTAAACTTGGTCTCTTAGCCTCTAACTATTAAAAGTAGTGTTTGGTGTCCTACATTTACACATTATTTATATTAGGTTAAGTTTATACATTTATAATTTTGGTTGTTTGTTTACATGAAACCAAGCATGATAAGACACAGCAAATCTATTAAATTAATTTAATTACACATTCATTCATTCAATACAATATGTACAGTAGAAGTCCCCATCTTCCTCGTCCTCCCAATCCACACAGGAGGAGTGGAACCAGCGCAGTATTCACACTGGACCCATGACACCACCTCGACATTTTCTTGAGGGGGGTCAGTCTCCAAACACGACCGACAGAGACTGACCACACCCTCTACCACTGTTGATGGTCCAGCTAAGAAGACAAAGCAGAGGGAGTACACTTTACTACACAATTCTATATTCATTGCATTCTCTTCAATACACACCAGCTGTGACAGATCAATACACATGATTGGCTACACTGGGTTCACATGCTTACCTGTTGGTGGTGTCATGGGCCTGGTGAGCGCTGGTTCCTGGGAAGACGAGGAGGGCGGTGAACGGGTTCTTGGCTCTGTCACACAAAAAAGTAAAATAAGTTTCTTAAACAATCAGCTTTTTTTTCTTTTTGCACTAAAAAAAAAAGAATTATTTAGACTTTTTACCAGACGAGTGATGATCCGAATGGGTTGAAGCTGTGGAGGGAGGATGGGTTGGAGCAGGGATGTAGTGGGGGCTAAACGCACGTAAACGCCGTTTACTCACCTCCCGAAATTCGGAAATAGCGTTTATCCACCTCTAAATTGCAGAAATTGCGTTTATCCACCTTGTGGTATCCTGGTCGTTTGGTTAAAGTATGTGTATACTGTTGCAGTACCACCCCACTCCATCGGGAGGTACAGTTGACCCTTGAGGTCAAGGGTTGATAGCAGATGAAAAGACACACAGATAGTTGAGTAGGCATGTGCTAACGGCAACCTCTTGGTATTCTGGATATTAAAGAATGACGATTATCTCGAGTGAATGTTCTCTTAATCATAACTAAATTATCACATATTGGCGACACGGATACTGGATGGAGGAGAAAAAGTGCCTGCAAAGTCGGATGCGTCGGGATGACCGCAGGTGGCAGACGGTAGGAACGTGCAAAGTGCAATTGGACCAGAGGTCACGAGCAAGACGGAAAAATGGCTACGATGATGATAGGCACCCTGTCAACTTTCGATACAAAAGAGCAGACTTGGGAAGAGTACTGCGAGGTGCTCGATCAGTTTTTTGAAGCTAATGGGATCGAGGATGGAGACAAACAGGGCTATCCTAATCAGCGTGGTCGGTCCAGCAACGTACAAGCTCATGAGAAACTTGGTGAGTCCAGATAAGCCATCTGCGACTTCAATCCTAAACCAAGCGAGATTGTGCAAAGATACAAGTTTGACTCGCGTTCACGTCAGCCTACGGAATCTGTGAGTGCATACGTAGCGGAGCTCAGACGACTAGCTCATGACTGTAACTTTGGTACTACACTGGAGCAAATGTTAAGAGATCGTCTTGTATGCGGTATCAATGACGACCGGATTCAAAGACGTCTGCTCTCCGAAACAGACCTGACGTTTGAGAAAGCATTTAAGATAGCAGTAGCTGCAGAAACTGCAAGTAAGAATGCCCAAGACCTACAAAAGGCGTCCGTATCATGTAACAGAATGAAAACGGCGGGACAAGAGGAGAATGGAGTAACAAAGAGAGAGATTGTTATCGTTGTCACGGAAGGCACAGTGCAGCCGAATGTAAATTTAAAGGTGCCAAGTGTCATTTCTGCGGGAGAGTAGGGCACATCGCCAAGGCTTGTAGGAATAAAAGTAAAGATGATGCCCGTCCCAGTGAAACCAAAGCACATAGAGCAGATCGGCGCGCAAGCCCTCAAACCCGTCCACACAGGTCACACAACGTGTGTGAGAGACAAGATGATGATAGCTCGGATCACGAAGAAGCATTCACACTGGCATGCCTGAATACAGAAACTTCAATGCAGAGAATTAAACCATTCGAAGTCAACGTGGAAGTGAATAAAAAGAAAGTAAACTTTGAAATAGACACAGGATGCAGTGTGAGTATTATGAATGAAAAGAAATTCAATGAGATGTGGGTAGAAAATAAACGCCCCAAATTAAATGAAAGCAAACTGTCTCTGAAGTCATACTCGGGAGAAAAAATAAAAATAGTGGGAGTTTGTAAAGTAAAAGTGAATTATGCTCAACAAATGAAGACATTGCCCCTAGTGGTGGTGAAGGGCACTGGACCTAGCTTGTTAGGTAGAGGCTGGCTTGAGGCTTTAAAGCTCAAGTGGGATGAAATCAAACATGTAAAAACAGAGGCACACGAGCTACAGGAAGTACTGTCAAAGCATGAGGAGGTTTTCAAACAAGAACTAGGCATGTTAAAAGGCATGAAGGCAACAATCCGCGTGTCTGCGGATGCCCGTCCAAAATTCTATAGGCCCCGCTCAGTTCCGTATGCCATGAGAGCGAAAGTAGAAGAGGAGATAGATAGGCTCCTGAAAGAGGACGTCATATCACCTGTCAAGTACGCTGAGTGGGCGGCGCCGATTGTTCCTGTGTTGAAGCCGGAGGGCTCCATTAGAATATGCGGCGATTACAAACTAACAGTAAACAGCGTCTCCTCACTAGAGCAATACCCTATTCCTCGTGTTTAAGATCTGTTCAATACACTGGCAAGAGGGACACGTTTCTCGAAGCTCGATTTAAGCCACGCCTATCAGCAGCTCGTGATGGATGATGACTCCAAAAAATACCTAACAATAAACACACACAGAGGCCTTTTCACCTACAATAGGCTTCCGTTTGGAGTCTCATCCGCTCCAGCCATATTTCAGAGAACAATGGAGAGTTTGTTACAAGGCCTGCCCAGAGTAGCTGTTTACCTTGACGACATATTACTGACTGGAAGAGACACTGTAGAGCATCTGAGCACACTGGATGAGGTACTCAGATGACTGAAGGAGGCAGGACAGCGACTGCACAGAAGCAAGTGTGCATTCTTGCAAGATCAGGTTGAGTACTTGGGTCACAAGATTGATGCTGAAGGCCTGCACCCAGTGCAAAGCAAGGTAACAGCCATCGAGGAAGCTCCACCTCCAACCACAGTGACTGAGTTGAAGGCATATCTTGGCCTTTTAAACTACTATAACAAGTTCCTCCCTAATCTCGCCACACGCTTAGCACCATTACACAGATTGTTAAGAAAAGACATTCAGTGGACTTGGAAGAAAGAACAGGAAGACGCGTTTGGTTTATCTAAACAGCTGCTCAAATCAGCAAAGGTCCTGGCTCACTATTCAGCAGACAAAGAACTTGTGCTGGCATGCGACGCATCACCGTACGGAGTTGGTGCCGTGCTGTCACACATCATGGAAGACGGAAGTGAAAAGCCCATAGGCTTCATGTCACGCACGCTGACGCCAGCTGAAAAGCGTTACTCACAGCTCGACAAGGAAGGGTTAGCCATCATATTCGGAATCAAGCGATTTCACAAGTATATCCATGGACGAACGTTCACTATCAGCACTGACCACAAGCCATTGATCTCGCTTTTCCATGAAAAGAAGCCGGTGCCACAGATGGGGTCACCAAGAGTGCAACGGTGGGCAATACTTCTGAGAGCGTATGAGTACAAAATGGTGTACAAGCCAGGCAAAGACCACACAAACGCAGACGCATTGAGCAGGCTGCCACTGCCACACACCGAAGAGGAGGATGACACAGGACAGGTCCTCATGCTGGATGTGTTGGAAGACCCACCCATCAAAACAGCCCAAGTGAAGCAGTGGACTGCAAAAGATGAAATATTATCACAAGTGCTGTTGTGGTGTTTGAATGGGTGGCCAAAAGAGGTGGCTTCAATGTTCAAGGCCTACAGCCAGAGAAGACTTGAACTCAGTGTCAGTAATGGATGTGTGCTCTGGGGATCTAGAGTGGTTGTTCCAGAGAAGGGGAGGACCACCCTTTTAAAACATCTAGACTACACGCACCCAGGCGTCTCCAGGATGAAGGGCTTGGCACGTTCATACGTGTGGTGGCCAGGAATGGAAGCTGACATAGAAAGAGAAGTACAGTCCTGCCACACATGCCAGGAAAACAGAAAGGCTCCAGCTGCAGCTCGCATTGGTAAAACCTTGTCTAGTGAAGGTGATGTCTTTATAATTTCTGGCTCTAAATTGTCGACAGGGGAAGTGTAACAGAGTTGAAATGAACCTTATTTAGATGAAGTGAATTCTAACAAAGGATGTTCCAAATGTTATACTGCATTCACTAAGGTGTAATATGAGGCTGCGCGACTGCTGTTTATTAAGTTTACTCTAACGCATTTTGGGCGTTTGCGCTACCCGTACTTTAGAGGAGACCCTCTCCGTTGGAGGTAAGCAGGCTTTGGCAGCGCTCCGTGAATAATATAATATTTTAATAAATTAACATGTTTTATTTACGAACTATTGAGTGCATATAAATGTATATAAGTTACACTAACCAATGCTCTAGAAAACTAACGATTAAAGTGATTTGTAAATGTTGTAACCGAGAAAGTATATTTTGGCGGCAACCACGCTGCACTGTATTATGGAGAGCATTGTCCTGAGTTTGGTTTTATATTTTTTTTAGATTTGTATGCAGTCGCGCAAGCAGCAAATATCCTATGTTTTTATTGTGAATGCAGGCAATAAAAGCCACTGTGAAGAACCCCTGGTCCGATTCCTTATCACCAATGCACACGAGAGTGTGAGGGTCGTTCAGTGACGTGCAGTCAGGGTAGGCAAGGTAGGCACTGCCTACCCTGCCAAAGTTCTAACGTAAAAATGTTTATTAAATCACTTTATTTAATAATCTTGTATTTGTATTTTTACTGATTATTCTTGTGATTTATATATGCAATATGTATGTTAGTCCAATTGTTTAGACGTTACGATGACAAATGTAGCAGTTACGCATAATCAAATACAAAAAAATTGTAGAATAAGCAGTGCTTTTACTGTCCATTCATTGCGGACGACAAGCGAAAAAATCACGCACTTCGATCCTGTATTCTTTAACATGTACGTCGAAAGGCACAACTCTTTTGTGCCTTTGCACGTAAATATGTTATGCCAGTAATCATCTACGACTACGTTACGTATCAAACATGGACCAATTAAAATCGAGATATTACTGGACATTTGCGCAGCTAACGTCATTACACTGGCTACATTGTAAGCGTAATCCCCGCAAAATTCAAGTCAAAATGACAGCAGCGGTGTCTGCCGATATTCAGAGTTGAGGAATTTCTCCAAGCTCGATTTTATTCAAAAAAGGAGTTAATAGCAAGAGGGAGGTCTACGCCAGATTTAGATGGACTACTGCAGCAAAAGGGACAACATGTTTTCGATCGTTTCAAACAGACTGGTATGGAAGAAAAGATTGGCTATGTGGCTGTGCTAACATTCAGCGGCTGTAGGCTACTGCTTGTACCGTTTACTGCGTTTACTGTTTTTACATATTAGCCTAACAATAAATTGGGTAATCTGGCTTTCATAACTCAGTGCCTAGCCTCTTACTGACATCACCGCACGTCACTGGGGTCGTTACAGAAGCAGAAACATGCATCTAGCTTGGCTGAGTTCTCTAACCCAGTGGTTCTCAAAGTGGGGTCCCCGGACCCCTAGGGGTCCGCGAGCCATAGCCAGGGGGTCCGCGAAATAATTTGCCATAAATTATACAATTGTAGAACTGTGCTGCATCATTAAGAAGTGAAAAAATATATAATAATCTACAGAGGGGTGACCCATTTGCACCAATAAAATAAGCATATCGTGTCCATTTAAGAGCATAAAGGCAGGGCTCTACAGTGCAACCATTTAAATAAATGTGTGCATGGAAAAGTACACGGGTGCGAGCGAGTTATGTTTTTAACCTATTGCAGCTGTCAGTTACGTGAAAAGAAATGATAGAACCAGAAAATGCTCAAACCATTATTTGCAACAGGAAACAATTATTCATTTTTTTCTGAGATTTCAACTACTAATAATCGCGACTCGGATAAACCTCATAGGCTGCGTCCTGCGATAACCTACTGAATCTGTCCTGCATTGTAACAGCCTGGCTAGCGATCTACCTAGCTAACCTTCACCCTCAGTGTGAACAATCAAATTAACCAAACTAACATCCAACACTACACATATCAAACAAGTTCAACAATAGAAACTTAAACAATGCTTCCGTCAACAAAATTAACCCCCCAACTGAGTCCCCTTCTGTCCTGCCGCAAGCCATGCTGAAAACCAAGAGCGCAGTTGCAACCCTACATGAACACCGGTGCGAATAACTACAACATAAAAACTAAATTTCCCATAATGAGTAGTTTGAATCCATCCACCACCGAGGACCTCATTCGGATCAGTACAGTGGGGCCCTCCATGGAAATGTTTGATGCCTCTAAATGTGCTGAAAACTGAATGAATGAATGAATACAAAAACGTTATAAATGAATATGTAATGAATAAATAAGTAACAACTCTCGTTTCTGGTCAATTTTGTGTAATTCATTCAATAGTCGGGGGGGGGGGGGGGGGGGGTCCTTGGAAAATGTTCTCCCCTATAAGGGGTCCCTGGCCCCAAAAAGTTTGAGAACCCCTGCCAAGTTCGAGAGCGATACCAACTTGGGTTGAATGCCCGAGGACCTTTGCTGAAAATGCGTATGGGGTACGTTTGCTAACCAGGTGCATTGGAGTGCTGTCATGCAACCCATGCTCGCCTTCACCAGCAGCGGCGGTAACGTTGCTACCGAGAGACAGGGACGTGCTTCCACTCGGACCAACACGCTCTGCCTGCTCTGGAGTAGGAGTTTTTGTTGTCAAATATCCCTCGTCACAAGAGTTTCGAGGTTGATTTCACTTTTACCGGTAAACGTGGAGGCGGAGCTCTAACCTACGTTTCCCATTATCAACCAGCCAATCATGGGGAATCATAAAAGAATGCGTATTACTGAAAGTCCTGACAGACTTTTTCATACCTTCAACATGTAAAATTTTTGGATTTAGTCAGAAGGAGCTGGGGGAGCGCATGATAAATCTGGGGGGGAAAGGCTAAATTCAACTAAATTCAAGCACTTTTAAGGACCTCTTCATTGCTCGGTAAATTCAAGCACTTTCAAGGTCTTTATTTTTTTATTCAAGCACTTTCCAGACCCGTGGCAACCCTGTAGATAATTAAAACTCATAAGATCTGCTAAAAAGAAATGTTTTTAGTCCTTTTTTAAAAGTCTCAGTGGTTTGAGGTGCCCTCAGATGGTCGGGGAGGGCGTTCCAGATCCGGAACAGAAAGCCCGGTCACCCATGGTACTGAGTTTAGTCCTGGGGAGATGGAGGCGATACATCATATAATGAATATACTGAACAACTTTTAGTGTAGTCTATGTTATTCTTCAGGGAATGATGGTTAGCATTAAGAGTTATGGGCTTTTGTATATATTGAATGTTAGTACAGAATAATAATGTCATTTTTTGACAACTACAAAGTTAATAACATGGTTGACTCAGGTACACAAAACATGCAACAATAACTTAAGCAAAAAAGTTTAAATGTGAAATATCAAGTAGGAGAATACATAGACAATTTTGCTTCACGATAATAACCATGTTTGTCAGTTTTAAAAACTATAACCCACAGGAACTGCCCCCTTGTTAGGATGAGACACAATTGTACATCATTTCAAAGCAAATTGAGGAAGAGTTGAGGAAGGACCCAAAAGACAACGGCACCAAATAAAATACATCTATCCATATGTTATTAATGTGCATGCAAACAAAACAGTCCAAGACAACTGAGCTCTGTTCAAAAATGTTTTATTGAAATGGTGGAATTGTTGTTTATTTCCCACATTTCCAGGAGGTAGAAATCAATGTTAATCTGACAATATGTGAACATTTATACACGCCCGTGTGTGCGCACACACACGCACACACACACACACACAGCAAAAGGAAACTGGCACTCTTGTGACAGTCCTCTTGAAAACAAAGTCGCTTAAACCATACAGTATTATTGATACTAATACTGTGAGTCTTAAAAAAAAATCCTACATGCTGAAATCATTACAGGTGTACAACCCTGTCCAATAATAAATAAATAGTCTGCCTGTGGTGGATGGGAGATGGAGGGGGGCAAGCACCCATAGAAGGAGAAACCTCTCTGATGCTGACTCCTAACTCTTGGGATGACCTTTGACACATCAAGCAGTGTCACGCCAGCGGTGACAGTTCGTTTTGACAATGACTAAACACGTAAAATGACTTGGGTTAGAACCTCCACAAAGCAAGTAGTAAAACTCAGTGACATAATGGAAAATAATGCCCCTTAAACAGAGGGTGGTGGGGGAGAGAGTGTGTGGGGGGGTTACGGGTACCTCACTTGACCCAGGAGATTTTAAGGCAGCGGGCTATGAAGGCGTAGGTGTCGGCCACCTCCTGGATGACCTTGCTGGTGGGCTTGCCGGCGCCGTGGCCCGACTTGGTGTCCACGTGGATGAACAGGGGGTTGGTCTGCTTGGCCCAGCGGCCCACCACGTGCTGCAGGGTGGCAATGTACTTGAGCGAATGGAGCGGGACCACGCGGTCGTCGTGGTCGCCCGTGAGCAGGAGCACCGAGGGGTACTGGACGCCCTCCCCCTCCGGGATGCGGATGTTGTGGAGGGGGGAGTATCTGAGGGGGGGAAGGGGCATTACAAACACTGTTCTTCTTAAAATACAAACCTACCCATCTAGATTACAAATATTTGTTGTAAAATGACCTATGCATGTATACAAGTGAATAAAAAAGGCAGATCTGTCCACATAGCATCTGGGTTGCTATGTGGACAATTAGTGGTGCATTTGTATGTACTGTAAAACATCAAATAAGATGTATAATATCAGACCCTCCAGGAATCCCACAACTCTCTCCAGTAGGGGTTAAATCCAGTGTTGCGCCTGAACGCGTTCATTGAACGAAAGTTCATGAACTCGTTGACAATTTTGGTGAACGTGAACTGAACGTACTGTATTACTGCCTGATGAACGATGCTGTGAACGCGTTCATTCTGGTGTCTGTGAACTCTTTCACTCTTTTTAATTTTGTTCAATAAGGTGCCAGATTTCTAGAGACTTCCAGGCGAAAAACACACCGTTAACAGTCCTGTATCCAGGGTTGCCCAACCAGTCAATTGCTGCGTGTGCTTTCTTCTACTGTCTATGCCTGGCAAGCGTGAGAGCGCCGAGTTGCGTAGAGGCCGAGAGCGGTATTGCAGACAGAGATTTCAATCTTTTTTGTTAAAAAAGGGAGATTCCTCCCTTCAATGCATGCGAATGTAAAACATGTTTGGATAAGGATTAAAAATGGGATATGATGAAAATTGGCATGTTGGTAAGGTTATTTAGGGGACCATTTCTCAATGGTTTTATTATTTGATGAATGTTTGTTAATTACTGAATTTTCAACCAATAACTCAATTAAAATTACAAAGAGGGAAATTCGCAACTTTTTATCGCAACTTTCACTTGCTCCCGCAATTTCATCGCAACAAACACCTAAAAAACACCGCAACTTTCATCGCAACTTTTTGGAAAAGCTCCCGCTAAATCAGGAATTTTAGCCCGCAACTATCACAAAAAAGGCCCGCGAAATCCTGGGGGGACTGTAATATGGATTCCTTCAGTGTTTCCTCTAGGATTTTTTTTAACAGTGGGGGCAGGTCTGTCCGCCCCCCCCGCCCGCCGAAACAAAGTTCTAACCCTATATTTCAGAGCAGGTTAATGTAATAGTATAATAGCTAATGTAATATTGGACATATTTTCGTCCTATTTTCCCTTAAGCAATAAGGTTAGGCTACTTAGAGACCTTTCACTCATAAAGTATGTTCTAAATGACATAAATGCTGCCAATTAACAGACGTAACAACTTAATGTAAATGGTCAGTAGCCTATAGACCAATTATTTGTTTGTAAACATTCGGGATGCGCGCGCAGCATGGTGGCAGAAAACCAGGAAAATATAGCCTTTATAACGGCTCGAGAATTACACGGATTATACAAATAGTTCGATTTAAAAAGACCAAAAAGGTTGAGGAGGTAAGCCTTTAAGAGAGAAAGCGATTCCCCATTGATCTGTCACATCAGAATTTTGCTTTGGGGTACGAATGTCTTGAAATTTGAGTGAGAATGTCGCCCGGTAGACCGCATAGTATTAGGTGGCAGCCATGTCTTCACTTCATGCCACAAAGTTCATAATTTTACAGTTTTACATTCAAATCTACACAAAAAAAAAGTTGAGCAGGGAAGCTTTTAAGAGATATGGGAATTCTGATTTTTGCACCTAAAATAGAAACGCTAACAATCACTGCTGATAGACGGCCTAGAATTTTGTGCAGCCGTATTTCTGATACCGTGGCGGCATAAATTTAGCCGTGGCGGGCTAAATCAACATAGAAACATGGAACATTGTCCTTTTATGAATGCATTTTGTCCACTTATATTTACACCTACATATCCATATATTACCTAAATGATGGTGTACAGTATAATTATGGTGATGTTGCCAGGTAAGTGAGAAACCTACTTTATGAGCCACTCAAACTGGTCTTTGATCTCGGAGCAGCCAAAGTCGGTGGTCCAGGCGTGTCCAATGGTGAACTTGTGGAACTTGAGCATGTCCATGACTCCCACCTGGGCCACGGCACAGCCAAACAGCTCTGGCCGCTGGTTCACACAGGCCGCTGCGCGCACGCACACACACACAGTATGTGTAAACATCGAGGTTTGAAAGGTAATCAACACAAATGTAGAAGTTTTTTGTTTTTTTATGGCAGTCTTTCGATAGCTGTCTGGTGTACGGAATCTTCGGTAGTTCGCTCTGCATCTACACAACAGGGACGAGCTGTGGTCATCAGTGTGCACCGTACCTACGAGCAGGCCCCCGTTGGAGCCCCCGTTGATGGTGAGCTTGGACGGAGAGGAGTAGCCCTCCTTGATGAGGTACTCTGCTGCACACTGGAAGTCTGTGAAGCAGTTCTGCTTGTTGGCCAGCATGCCCGCTAGAGAGAGAGAAGACAGAAGAAATGGGGGAGGGAGAGAAAATGAGGAGAGAAGACACGGTGGAGGGAGAGACGGGGGGAGAGAGAGACAGGGTGGAGAGAGAAGAGATGGGGGAGGAGGGAGAGAAAATTGACAAGGAGGAGGGAGAGAGAGAAAAAAATACGGAGGAGACAGGGATGAAAGAGACAGGGAAAGAGGAGAAAAGGGTGAGGGAGAGAGAAAGGAGTGAAAGAACCAATGTAGGGAGGAAGAGAGAGAGAAAGGAAAAGGATACGGAGTAAAACAAAACAGACAGACACCAACAACAGAGGATTATGAGTATCTATGACACAAAGGGAAGAACTTCAAGTTACGATAATATTGTGAATATTTTGCATGCGTCACCTTTGTGCCAAGTCTCTCCATACTCCCCTCCACCTCTGATGTTGGCCACGGCCAGAACTCCGCCCATGTGTCTCACAAAGATGAGCCGAGACACACTGGGGAAACAAACACAAACCTCATGACCCTGATGCACCGTCACTGGCTAAACCTACGTCCACTCAAAAGCCATATCATTGTTTACAGTATACAGACAAGATGAGGATTAGAGTGTTTCCCCTACCATTGTTTTTGATAGCTAGTTTCATTTTGACTGGCAACATACTGACATTGCTCATCACAAATGACCTAATAAACGCATAGAATATCGTTCACTCACTGATGCTCACACTGATTTGCAGGGCATGTCACGTAACGGGGAGGCAACATTTTGGTCTACCCCCCCCCCCCCAGGGGAAACACTGGAGTGGGTAGTGTTAGTAGTAGCAGATGCATGAGTGAGTGAGTGGAACAGGGGATAAGTTCCTTGCTTAAAAGTACCACACCTGTAGCTAGGCGTGATGGAGATGTTGAAGCCGCCATAGCCGTAGAGGAAGGCTGGGTGAGAGCCGTCCAGCTTGATGCCCTTCTTGTGGACTATGAACATGGGGATCTGGGTGGCGTCTTTGCTGGGGTAGAACACCTGGAGGAACACACACACAACAAAGGTATAGACAGTTGTTGTGTTGCATTGTTTTGTATGGTATTTTTAATGGTGAGTTTTGATGCATGCCATAAATAGTTCTGTCTGTATGCTGGTCTTGCTGCAGAACCAATTGCCTTTTGGGGACATAAATGCAGGGTTTCCCGCAGAAAATGTGTTAGTTAAGGTGGTAGGGTGGGGTTTGCCGTCAGACCGGGGGTGGGGAGGGGATGGTGCTGCTAGTTTGTGCGATAGACTAATGCGATCTGCAGAGAAGGGAGACTGGTGTTGGTCACGGTTTGGAATGGAACGGAGAAAACAGGACAACGGCGGATATCGCAAAAAAAACGCTGTTATTAAGAATAGGCCTAAATAATGCATTCCTTAAAAAGTATAACCAACGGTTCTGCAAAGTAAGACTTTTAGAATATCAGCAGGTGTGTATCACCTGTGTGGTCTGGTAGTCGGAGGGCTCAAAGCCCTTGACGGTGACCTCTCTGAACACGTGGGGCTGCAGGGGCTCCAGGGTCAGGTCGCAGTGATAGATGATGGCTGGAGGAGGGATGGGGACAGGCAAGAAAGTTAATACGGTTGGCTATATATAAATTAGTTCTTACCTGAAGTTTACAGGCAGCAAAGGGAAGGGCGAGGGGGGGGGGGTGATTAGGCCCCAAAATTGGCCACCACAAAATACCTACAGTCGTGGCCATAAGTTTTTAGCCTGGCTCTGCCGTCCTACGTACTTCCGCTCAAATTTATTTGCTTCTGTACATAGGTCTGGCCATGAGGTCCGTAAGTCAGATTCTGCAGGTTGATTTTCTACCTGTCCAATAAGCGAACAGAGGGAGTGGCTGAGAACGATGACGTTGGTGTCGTGTGCTAGTTTGTGTTGTAGTTCCGTAATGGCGGCGGAGAAAGATGCGAGGAAAGCCATTCGGTCCGTTGTGGCAACGCTGCCGAATATCCAACAGCTAAAGCCGGAGCAAGAACAAGTTTTGCTGAGTTTTGTTGGTGGCCATGATGTTGTGGCCCTCCTCCCCACAGGGTTCGGGAAAAGTTTGATTTTCCAGCTACGGCAGCTAGCTCTGTTACAGTAGTGGTGAAGGAATTGGCTAAGGCAAACGCTAGCGATTGGTTATGGCAGATCAGAGTGGCTCTGGGCAGATCCAATAGTTTTAAACTTCAACAGAGTACCCGCCTACAAGGAAGTCAACGCTTGTCAATGGAGCGAGGCCAGACTCTCTGTACAAATTAAATGTACGAGAGTCTGGTTAGGACCAGGCTAATAAGTTTTGGCAATGACACGTTGTGTTTTGCAAAGTTTGCTGGCTCAGTATTTGAGGAAAATGTTTCACATGTTTCTATAGAATACTGTATTACAATAAGGCACATTTCATGTTTTTTTAAAGCTTTTCGGGGGCGAAAATGTTCAATATATGCAAATAGTCCCCTCTTTTACAGCAGTCAATCTGCTCTTAAAATCCAATCAGAATGATAATGATTTCACCTGGCTAGAACTAGTTCACCCTTTCCCCTGTGCTGATGATAAGACTTACTGAAATTATGTTAGCAGTCAAGGACCAGCAAGCTTTGCAAACACAAAATGTGTGTCGCTCCCAATACTTTTGGCCACGGCTGTACTATAACCCAGTTGGTCGTCCCCCCCCCCCCCCCCCCCAAATTTCTGGATATGCCTCCAGAGAGTAAAGTGAGACTTTACTCTCTCAGACAGAGAGCAACCCTGTGCGTTTTCGGAATTCCCCCAAGGCCACGGTAGGCTGACCTGGCGAGAGGAAGGAGGTGAAGTAGTAGAAGATCTCGGAGTCCCTCTTTCGGCCGGTGAAGCCCACCACGGAGCCCACATCCAGAGGGAAGGTCCTCAGCTCCTCTCCCGAGCTGAGCAGGTACATCTTCAGCACGTTTTTCACATCGTGCAGGAAGCACACGAACAGGAAGCTGTTGTACGTGCAGGTGGCGAACACTGACGGGAGAACGGGAGGGACAGCAAAAGGGGGCACAAGATTAGCCATATTGAACTCTGAGTTGATACAACCAACTTCCGTCATAATAGACCGCGGCGCGCCTTACAGGCCCATCAGGCACTCTCACCGATGACGTCTTTGTCGTGCTGGCCAATGAGCTCTCTCCAGTTGCTAGGGTCCGGCGAGGCAAAGTCGATGTTGATGAGGCGGTAACGCGGCGCTTCCAGGTTGGTCTTGAATGTGAACAGCGTGCCCTCGTTGGTCACGTACTCGTACTCGGCGTCGAAGTTGTCAATCAGCTTCACCCACGGCAACATCCCTGGATATGGGTGAAGGAAGGAGGGGGGAGTTGCAAAGCAGGGAGACAGTGAAAATCATGTCTTCGTTGGATATCCTTGTGTGTGAATGTGTGTGTTGTGCATACCTGTAATGCCCTGAGGAGTGGTGTGGAGGTCACAGTACCACAGCCGGTTGACAGGGTCACAGCCCTCCCTGATAGACAGGAGTACATAGCGCCCGTCATCTGAAACCTGACACCACACACAAAAACGTAAACATGAAATAACTACAATAACTACCCCCCCCTTTTGAATAATCCAACAGTTTGGCTATTTAAAGAGAAGAATACCTCGGCCCCGCTCATCCACTTGGGGTGCTCAGGAAACTCGGCACACAGGCAGTCCTGGGACTGGGGGGTCCCAAGCACGTGAAAGTAGAGCTTCTGGTGCAGGTTGGTGGATGTCTCTGTACCTATAAGGAGAGACACAGACAGGAGCTCATTTATACACCCTAGTGTCCATGGGAGGAAGTATTTAATGTTTTTTTCACAGAAAACCCGGGATTCTCTATAAAAGAGGAAAGCATCCAAGTACGATGACAGAAATAATTTCCAATAATTGGAGCGCGTACCGTCGCTCTTGCCCTCCTGCACGGGGTAGGAGTTGTAGAAGAGGCCCTTGCCGTCGTGGGTCCAGGACATGCAGCTGAACTTCACTCGCTCCAGCCGGTCCTCCAGGGCCACGGCACCCTCCACCCGCAGGAAGCGGATCTCCACCCAGTCCGAGCCGCTGGCGCTGGTGCCGTAGGCAAGATACTCGCCGTCCTCTGAGAAGGCGTAGCCTGGAGAAAACGGAAGGTGAGTGTCAACACGCGGACTTGAACGGGAGAGGACGGGAGATGATAACCGCGGCAGCTGTGGGTGAAAGAATAAAGATTGGTTCCATCCTGATGGAAAATTCCAGAGATTCCCCTTTGTACCTCAAAAAGGCAACTTCTTTTGTTTATGTATTCGTTAATCCGCACTGCTCGTGACACTTTTATTCTAAGAGTAGCAGCAGTGTATTTATAGACAAACAGCCCTCCTTTAAACTCAGTCTTCATCAAAAGTAGACCACACGTACCCTGGGGAGAGAGCCTCACCTCGTAATGCCACAGTTCCATCCTCAGAGAAGGTATTCGGGTCCAGGAAAATGGTGGGCTCTGCATCCAGACTCTCCTGAACATACATGACACTCTGGTTCTGAAGGCCCGTGTTGTAGAAGTGGAAATACCTGCAGGACAGGCCAAGGAAAATTCTGGTGATCAAATCACTACAAAAGTTCCAAATAAGTAAGAAAAGAATAACCAATTGTGGAAGTTCTAGTGCATGGTTCTAAAATCAGCATTGACTTCTCTGAAAAGCTGTGGTATTTCAGTTAGTGTGGAACTCTATGGACCAGCCAACTTCAACTAACATTCCCATTTCCCTACTCACCGGCTCCCTCTTTTGAACGGGCAGCTGTATTTGGGGTAGTCGTACAGCTCAGTCATGCGCTCCTTGAACAGGTCTCGCACCTCACAGCGTTCCAGAAAGGGCAAAGTCAACTTGTTCTGGGCATTGACAAACGCCTGGAACAAAGACGGATCTATATCATAGCACTGATCGCGTTTGGCCAGAGGGTGGCGACAGTTGCAGAATATTTTACATACACTTTACTATTGGTGTTGTATTGTATACATATAGGGGTCAGATGGCTGAGTGGTTAGGGAGTCGGGCTATTAATCAGAAGGTTGCCGGTTCAATTCAGGCCGTGCAAAATGGCGTTGTGTCCTTGGGCAAGGCACTTCACCCTACTTGCCTCGGGGAGAATGTCCCTGTACTTACTGTAAGTCGCTCTGGATAAGAGCGTCTGCTAAATGACTAAATGTAATGTATACCCAGTTGACGGCCAGGATTCAATCCATTAGAATAATGACATGTGCCTTGACTACACATTTTTCTGGACAGCATGATGATTCGTTACATTATTACATTACTAGACTTGGTGACGGAAGTTTCACCAATCAGTCACCAATAAATGGAAGCAGGGCGAACGACTAGGAAGTTAAATCTATTGATATGAGATATTGCATTTTTACATTTTATTCATTAACCAGACGCTTTTATACAAATCTAAAGGAGTGCAATTCTATAACCTCTAGAGAGGTAGACTACCTATGTAGCTACTTTTTGGGGGGCGTATGACCAAAAATATTAAGGCATTACAAAGCTACATACTATTAAAAAGAACGATTTAAGTAGTAAGTGCTGTCACATGAGGTACCAACACAGCTGAGACTGGTTAATAATAAGGCTAATCGGCAGCTAACTAGCCAACTAGTTAAGTGTGTTAGTCTACCCACCTGAGTCTTTTCACTGTCGGGGTCCTCCAACCAGCTGTATGGGTCAGGGATCTTGTTACCGTGGTAGTCATCCACCTGCGAGAAATGTTCCGGATGAAATTCAAGATTGGGTGGCAGAAATGATGGGTGCAGTACCCAAGTTAGTGACATCAGGTGGCTAGCTTAGCTAATGGTAGTGAGTGTGCTAGAGCTAGCTAGCATGAAAACAAAAGCAACAATGAGAAATCGGGCTTGTTAGCTTGAGCTAAAGTTAGCTAGTAGATGCTAACCTGGCTAGCCCATTCACTGACTTTGCCAGTGCGCTAGGCTTGGATTTCAAACGTTAATCACTTGGTACCAAGCTACACTACAGGACTTATACTATAGCACGTCATTGCTGTTGATCAACAATACCCGATCATGGGATGTTCTTCGAAATATCTAATATCTCTGATCTCGAATTTATAGATATCACTGGAACATGTTAGCTAGCTCACTGGCCCAGTCAAATCAGATAGATAACTGAGAGCTAGATAGCTAGCCAATCCGCTAGCGACAAGATGATGAAGCATCCGAGGAAAAATGCAATTTGCCAGGCGGGGGATAGCTAACTGTAGCTATATAGTTAGATAGATAGCTAGCTAGCAACTACTTACAACTGCCTCGTCACGGTAGACTTGAGGGTACTGGAAGGGGAAAGACATTTTCGAAGTAGCAGTACGGGATATCCTCAATAAGTAAGCTTTCTTCAAAGACTGAAATATCGGTTGTGATACGCCTTTCTGAATCCGACCAAACATAAACTTGATTGCTGGAGGTTTGGCTTAGTAAAGAGGGATTGCTTGCAGATGCTACAGTCGAGGAAACGAATTCGAGAACACAACACAGGGGAATCGGAAACATTTGGATCTTGAGAGCGTCCTCTGTTGGTGGAAGACAAAATTATTGGACGATGATGCACACTATTCAGTGGAACTGGGGAGCTGCGGTCCTGGGGAGCTGCGGTCCTGGGGAGCTGCGGTCCTGGGGAGCTGCGGTCCTGGGGAGCTGCGGTCCTGGGGAGCTGCGGTCCTGGGGTAGCCTGACGATGTCATACTCATAATTCTTGTCCGAATATGAGTCTGAGAACTCTCCATTAGGCTGTGTGACTATGGGGCGTGTTTCAACCGAACCCGGAAAACAAATGCCTCTTCGCTCAATTGGATAGACCTACAACCAATCAGAGCAACGTAGTATGTTAACTTTTACCAAACCCAGTAGGAAGGACGGCAAAAACATATTTTCCATCGACAAATGCCTTGATTGCGTTTCTCTGTTCCTCTTTCAAAATTAATGCGCTGTCGATGTCTTCTAAAACAGACTCGATGGCAGAATCATAACATCCCAGCTCTCCAGCGGTAGCCATGTTTGTTGAAAACGAATTCAACCAAAGCGCTCTTTGGTGACGTGGTTCATTACGTTACTGTTGATCATCTGTCCATCATCGTATAAAGCCCGCCCTGACAATTTCATTGGTCCGAACAGCTTAGTTGTTCCCCAACCGAGACTCCCCAGACCTAGCCTGGCTGCCAGCCCAATTTATCCCCGCCCACAAAATAATTTGGTCGGGAAGATCCGGGTTCGGTTGAAACACGCCCCATAGTCACAGCCCAATGGAGAGTTCTCAGACTCATATTCTGACAAGAATTATGAGTATGACATCGTCAGGCTACCCCAGACCCATCTTCCCGACCAAATTATTTTGTGGGCCGGGATAAATTGGGCTGGCAGCCAGGCTAGTCCTGGGGAGCTGCGGTCCTAGATTTCCGACACTGCCACCTTTTGAATTGGAACAGATATTGGACCGAATTCTCACTCCCCCGCAGAATTCCACTCCCCTACGCGTGAACGCGCACTGCCTTCCGCGTATTGCTATGTGTAGATTGCCGAACCGAGGCGATTTTTACAATGTTAAGCCTAGGTTCCCTCGTCTTAGCCTTTGAGGAAACTGTCAGTAGGCTATTTAATTCATGTTTCATTAAAGTAGCTATAAGTTATGTTGCGCTGCACTTGAGAGCCTATACGATTTGTATGTCGTGCTACATGTAAAATCTGAATGATTGTCTCACGAAAATAGACGTAATGTGGAGCTGCACTTGAAAAACGATGTTGATGTCGATGTTGTGCTACACTGTCCTATTATCGGAATGAGGGTAATATGTGAATTATGTTGTAGTTGCGACTGCTGTTATGTCACTGTCTGGTAAAAGCGAGCATCCTTTTTAGCTACATTATTTTACATTACATTTACTTTACATTTATGCATTTAGCAGACGCTTTTATCCAAAGCGACTTCCAAGAGAGAGCTTTACAAAAGAGCATAGGTCACTGATCATAACAACGAGATAGCCCCAAACATTGCGAGCAGCCAAAACATGAAGCATACATTGTGAAAAACCAAATAAGTGCCAAAGGGAAGAACCATAAGAGCATGCAGTTAAACAAGTTACAATTAAACAACATGAAACTCAAAAAGTGCAAGAGTGTACCTGTAGAAAAGAAGACAAAACAACAATCAACAGTAAAATATTTCACAGTGAGTACAAGAATTTAAAACCGTCACAACTAACCAACAAGAGCAACAAGTCTCTCAATACGAGTCATTGTGATCCTGGAGGAAACTAACATCAGGTCCAGCCAAGCATTCCTAAGTGCCGTTGTACTTCCGGAACAAGTGCGTCTTGAGCCTTTTCTTGAAGGTGGGGAGACAGTCAGTGTCCCTGATGGAGGTGGGGAGTTGATTCCACCATTGGGGGACCAGACAGGAGAAGAGCTTGTGTTGGGACCGGGCGCTCTTGAGCGGTGGGACCACCAGACGGTTGTCAGAAGAAGACCGTAGGTGGCGGGTGGGGGTGTAAGGCTGCAGGAGAGACTTGATGTAGTCGGGTGCAGTCCCGTTCACCGCTCGGAAGGTCAGTACCAGAGTCTTGAATCTGATACGGGCCGTGATGGGAAGCCAGTGGAGGGAGATGAGGAGCGGGGTAACATGGGAGCGTCTGGGTAGATTGAAGACCAGATGGGCTGCCGCGTTCTGAATCCTCTGGAGAGGGCGGGTTGCGCATGCTGGGAGACCGGCGAGCAGCGAGTTGCAGTAGTCCAGCTTTGAGAGGACAAGTGCTTGGACTAGCAGCTGGGTGGAATGCTCAGACAGGTATCTCCTGATCTTCCGGATGTTGTAGAGGGTGAATCTACACGACCGGGAGACCGCAGCAATGTTGGCTGTGAGGGAGAGCTCGTCATCCATGGTCACCCCAATGTTCCTGGCAGAGGATGAAGGGGTCACTGTCGCCGATCCCAGGGTGATTGAGAGATCGTGGGAGATGGAGGGTTTGGCCGGGATGATGAGGAGTTCTGTTTTGGCGAGGTTCAGCTGGAGGTGGTGCTCGGTCATCCAGGCGGAGATGTCTGTGAGGCAGGCCTCGATCCTAACTGAGATCCCCGGATCAGTCGGGGGGAACGACAGGTACAGCTGCGTGTCGTCAGCATAGCAGTGGTAGGAGAAGCCATGGGAGGTGATGATTGGTCCAAGCAAGGTGGTGTAGAGGGAGAATAGGAGGGGTCCAAGGACAGAGCCCTGTGGGACACCAGTGGAGAGCTGGCGGGGGCCTGACAGTTTGCCTCCCCAGGAGACCTGGTAGGATCTTCCCGACAGGTAGGATGACATCCACTGAAGTGCAGTGCCAGTGATGCCCATCTCAGAAAGTCTGGCCAGCAGGATCTGATGGTTAACCGTATCAAACGCTGCAGAAAGGTCCAGCAGAATGATGACGGATGACCTCGAAGCCGCTCTGGCAGACTGAAGGGCAGTGGTGACTGACAGGAGGGCAGTTTCTGTGGAGTGACCAGTCTTGAAGCCCGATTGGTTGGGGTCAAGCAGGTTGTTCTGAGAGAGGAAGTTTGACAGTTGGTTAGATACAGCGCGTTCAATTGTTTTAGAAAAGAAGGGTGGTAGTGATACCGGTCTGTAGTTCTGGAGGACGGCTGGGTTTTAAGTGAGGGTTTTTTGAGTAGAGGGCTAACTCTGGCCTGTTTGAAGGCAGAGGGGAAAGTGCCTGAAGTAAGAGAAGAGTTAAGGACATGGAGAAGAAATGTTATGATGGAGGGAGAGATGGTTTGAAAGAGAGGGGAGGGGACTGGATCAAGGGGACAGGAGGTGGGGCAATGAGAGAGAATGAGGTCAGAGATCCCTGCATCGGACAGGGGAGAGAAAGAGTTTAGACATTTAGTTGGGTCAGTCATAGAGGGTGAGTGGGTAGGAAAGGTGGGTTCAGGGAACCGACTGCTAATGTCAGCAACTTTTTTCTCAAAGAAGGAGGAGAAGTCGTCTGCTGTCAGGGTGGAGGGGGAGGGTGGGGGAGGTGGGTTAAGAAGGGTGGAGAAGGTAGAGAAAAGTTTGTGAGGGTTTGAGGCAGAGTTAATTTTGTTCAGGAAATAGTTGGTTTTAGCATCAGTTATGCGGGCAGAGAAGGATTTGAGGAGGGAGTGATACTTATCGAGGTCCAGACCGTTTTTGGACTTGCGCCATCTCCTCTCAGCTGCCCGAAGGATGGACCGTTCTGCACGAATCACATCCGTGAGCCACGGGCAGGAGAGAGAAGATCGCGCAGGCCTGGTTGACAAGGGACAGAGAGTGTCGAGTGATGCAGTTAGTGTGGATAACAGGGTGTTGGTGGCAGTGTCAGTGGGGTGGCACATAAACTCGTCAATGGGAGGGAGGGAGGATGTTACAATGGAGGAGAAATGGGAGGGGGATAGGGAGCGGAGGTTGCGGCGGAAAGTTACGAGGGGAGGGGAGGTAGGAGGATTTGGAGGGAGAGAGACAGAGAATTGGATGAAGGAGTGATCAGAAATGTGTAGTGGGGTTACAGAGGTTAAGTCAGTGATACAGTTACGTGTCAGGATGAGGTCAAGCTGTTTTCCTGCCTTGTGGGTCGCCGGTGTGTTCAGCAGCTTCAGGTCGAAGGAAGTCAGAAGAGACTTGAAGTCGACGGCCTGCTTTCCTTCGAGGTGGATGTTGAAGTCCCCAAGGAGTATCAGCGGTGTTCCATCATCCGGGAGGACGCTGAGGAGCATGTCCAGCTCCTCCACAAAGTCGGCTAGCGGCCCTGGTGGGCGGTAGAGGACAACTAAAAATGCTTTGATAGGATCAGTTAGTATCACATAATGGTGTTCAAATGATTTGGCAGTAACAGAGAGTGGGGTGGATGTGTATTTAATATGTGGGGAAAGAAGCAAACCTGTCCCACCACCTCGCCCGGTTGAGCGGGGTGAGTGAGAGAACGAGTGGTTGACGGAGAGAGCAGCTGGAGTTGCAGTGTTCTCTGGGCGGATCCATGTCTCTGTCAGCGCAAGGGCGTGAAGGGAAGCATGGGATGCAAAAGCCTGGATGAAGTCTGCTTTGTTCACAGCAGACTGGCAGTTCCAGAGCCCAATAGAAAGAGAGAGGGCAGGTGGAGAAGATCTGGATAGGTAGCTAAGATTAGAAGTGGACCGTATTTAACAAATGTAGCCTATATAAAAAGGTCCCTGCTCACAGGTCCCTCCTACCAGAATTCAACTTATATTTCCCTCAGTCAGGGTATATACAGCAATCCTTAAGTTACATGTAATACCTTTTTTTACTACCTTCTGAATTAAAAAAAAACCCATCCCGACACTGAGTTGCAAGTGTTAATCGGCGACCTTTCTAACCTTTACGCAGATTTTGACATATCACACTATACACAACAGAATAGATTTAGAGACTCATTGATGTTGACCCCATATTGCACACATTTATTTCATTTTGTGAATAAAAATAAAACAAACTACATAAAATGTGTAATGGAGAGATAGTTCCAGCATTCACTGCATGAACTGTTACATGAACAGTACAAACTGGCATCTGTTATGAATTATTGCTGATATCATTTAACAAACTGGCATCCACTACGTGAACTGGTGAACTGCTTTACCACATGTGAATGACTTGGCGATGTCAGAGTCGGGAAACATTTCTTTAAACAGCTCCGAAATGCCTTCGTTGGAGTTTACATTTACATTTATGCATTTAGCAGACGCTTTTATCCAAAGCGACTTCCAAGAGAGAGCATTACAAAAGAGCATAGGTCACTGATCATAACAACGAGATAGCCCCAAACATTGCAAGCAGCCAAAACATGAAGTATACATTGTGAAAAACCAAATAAGTGCCAAGGGGAAGAACCATAAGAGCATGCAGTTAAACAAGTTACAATTAAACAACATGAAACTCAAAAAAGTGCAAGAGTGTACCTGTAAAGGAGAAGACAAAAACAACAGTCAACAGTAAAATATTTCACAGTGAGTACAAGAATTTAAAACCGTCACAACTAACCAACAGGAGCAACAAGTCTCTCAATACGAGTCATTGTGATCCTGGAGGAAATTAACATCAGGTCCAGCCAAGCATTCCTAAGTGCCGTTGTACTCCCGGAACAAGTGCGTCTTGAGCCTTTTCTTGAAGGTGGGGAGACAGTCAGTGTCCCTGATGGAGGTGGGGAGTTGATTCCACCATTGGGGGGCCAGACAGGAGAAGAGCTTGTGTTGGGACCGGGCGCTCTTGAGCGGTGGGACCACCAGACGGTTGTCAGAAGAAGACCGTAGGTGGCGGGTGGGGGTGTACGGCTGCAGGAGAGACTTGATGTAGTCGGGTGCAGTCCCGTTCACCGCTCGGAAGGTCAGTACCAGAGTCTTGAATCTGATACGGGCCGTGACGGGAAGCCAGTGGAGGGAGATGAGGAGCGGGGTAACATGGGAGCGTCTGGGTAGATTGAAGACCAGACGGGCTGCCGCATTCTGAATCCTCTGGAGAGGGCGGGTTGCGCATGCTGGGAGACCGGCGAGCAGCGAGTTGCAGTAGTCCAGCTTTGAGAGGACAAGTGCTTGGACTAGCAGCTGGGTGGAATGCTCAGACAGGTATCTCCTGATCTTCCGGATGTTGTAGAGGGTGAATCTACACGACCGGGAGACCGCAGCAATGTGGGCAGTGAGGGAGAGCTCGTCATCCATGGTCACCCCGAGGTTCCTGGCAGAGGATGAAGGGGTCACCGTCGCCGATCCCAGGGTGATTGAGAGATCGTGGGAGATGGAGGGTTTGGCCGGGATGATGAGGAATTCTGTTTTGGCGAGGTTCAGCTGGAGGTGGTGCTCGGTCATCCAGGCGGAGATGTCTGTGAGGCAGGCCTCGATCCTAGCTGAGTTAAATGAGTGGTGTTTAACTGCAGTGTTTAAACACCACAGAGCCTCCGCACGCAGTGTTGGTGTGGCACCCATAGTCACCCGGAGGGTCAGATGTAGTTGCTGGAGCTGTAGCGTTGGCTTGTACCGTGGCACTAGTTTTCGGTGGTGCAGCAGCACAGACAGTTGAGAGTGGTAGAGTTAACTGCAGTCGCCGACCGCGCATTCCATTTGTATGTTTAGTGGATTGCATATGCGACCGAAGTGCATTAGCTCCCATCCAGTTGACATTGATGGTTTTTTTACAAACCGAACAATAAGCCTGCCGGTTATTCCCAACTACAGGCCTGAGCCAATCCTTAAATGCTGGGTCTTGCACCCAGCTGTCAGAAAACTTGCATTTGCCCATGACGACGACGATGGTTGTCTGGACGTTGAAGATATGCCTAAAGCATAATAAGCTTTTGAAAGTCAAAAACGTAATACAGCCAGTTGGCTACCCAGTTGAAGCGCGAAAGTGAAGCACGAAAGTGTTAGAGATATCGAACATCCACTGAATATGACGTCAGCATCAAACATACAAAGTTGAGACTTCAGGATTGAGACGAAAGATCTTTGATTTGTGCCCAGCTTTGCTAAAGCCCGCCTTTAAACGAACTAACGCGAACTTTAGCAGATAGAATTTCAATCATAATAGTACACTTGATAGAAAATAATACCTTTTTTTTTTTAAACAACCTCTAAAACCACGTTTAACACTTTTAATGGCCTTAAATTTGGCTATTTTGATTTATCACCTTTTAATACTTTTTAAAACCCTGCGGACACCCTGTTATAGTACCTGATAAACCGAGCCTGGACCTTCCCTTTGTGAATGGCTAGTGAAAAACATCTAATAAACAATGACATTTTTATTGGTTCCATCACATTTATTTTAAACAAAAAACTATAATGATATATTTAACAAAAGGTAGAAAAAAAGAAAGAAATAGTGATAATTTAAATAAGAGTTTTAACAAGTTTGAGACTTGATGAAAACAGGTCAGGGCTGTTTACGGCAGGCAGCACAGACATATTCCTGTCAGTTGGATTTGAGCACAACACTGATGGAACCATCTGAGGCAGCTGTCACAGCCAACCTGAGATTTTGGATAAACATTAAGACGAATTGGTGGAATGATAATGATCAAACTTTAGGAATGGCAAAAACTGGCAGTCACCTATAATAACATGACCTCTTATACAAAGAAATACCACTGCTTCATTATAAATGTGTCTAGTAGTGAAAAGGTTTTGTATTCAATACCAGTTTACAAGCTATTACCCAGTTAGTGTCACCATCCAGATTGTCCACATCCCCACATAGTTGGGGTGTGTCAGATCTTATAGCTCCAAGATATGGGGGGGGGGCGGTGCAGGATTTTAGCAGGTATGAAAAACAGTGTTGCCAAAATCCTACTCCCCTTCTAACTTTTACATTTTTGCAACTAGTATCAAAAGCTTTTTATGTGGAGCCACCAAAATAATGTTGGGGTGTGTCAGATCTCATAGCCCCAAGATATGGGGGGAGGATTTTGGCAAGTGTAGCGCCCCTTGAGCCTCGTTTTCGGGCATAACTTACGTTAACTAAAACACTGGTTGGGGCGCCCTGAGTTCTTTTTACTATACTTACTATTTAGAATAAAATAGGTCCTTTACTTTAACAAAAATACACGTTGTTTAATACAAGCATATCACTCGGTAGTAAACATCAATACACCATGGTTATTATCTGCCTACCACAGTCACTTGAAAATAAAGAGAAATAAAAGTCTGTCGATTGTTGCCAAATGTTGCTAATGGGCGTTGGGCCACGCCGTGCGATCTCCCTCAGTCGATGGGCAACTCGGTCGATGGGCAACTCGTGGCGCACCAGCCACCTCGTGGCGTGAAGAGTAAAGGTTCGGTGAGTAGCTAGCTCAGTGTCCAGAAGAAAAAGAAAGGCTCCTTGAATTGGACTGTCCGTCGAATTCGGTTCCTTTCCCGTCCCAAGTCCAGTATGCACGTGCAACCTGCTGCTGAGTTATCTGTCCGACAGCCCGCAAATTACAGGTTACAGTCATTCAAAGGTCCCCTAATTGGCAACTCAATACTGAAACTCTGGACCCGCTTCTCCACCATCTTCTCCCCTCTTCTTCCGTTCCTTCCCATACATATACCTCGACGACGACAGGTCAAAGGTCAAATAAACTTATGAGCCAATAAGCTCACAGACATTCTAATGTAAATATGAACACTCTGTTTAAACATTATTATATAAAATATATGAAACTTAACAGCATTAATTTATCTGAACAGAAAAACAATAAACAAATGCAATATTAAATAAAATACTAGCAAGGGGCTACACAAGTATGAAAAACAGTGTTGCCAAAATCCTACTCCCCCAGTAAGTTAAAAAGAAATACTGAATTGCTGCATCATAGTTGATTCAAGTAGCAGTTGGTTTTTAGGATTGTTAAATTGGTGAGGTAACGTGTGAGATAAAGAGAACTCATACACAGTAGCCTACTGCAATGCATACAAGGTGAAAATAATGGGGCATTAAGTTGTATTAAACAGATGAACACAGCTCTATTTGAACATTTCAGGGATATAGGGGGTGGAAGAAAATACATTTCCTATGTGCTTATGCTGATCACAATAGCCATTTCCTTATCACCTGTTCATACAGCCACCTCCAGAATTACTGGCAACACATTGGCAAATATAAGTGAAAGATGTGTTAAAAAAAAATAATACACAGCAATATTTAGGAATTTACCAACAGTAAAATATTGTAGCCTATATAGATAAGGTGACACAAAGGCAATATTCATTTAACCCTATTGCAAACCTGTGGGCTGAGCTGAAGATGAGTGCACAAGAGAGTAGGACCCTGGATGATCTGGAGAGATTCTGTAAAGAGGATTGCACTCTGATTCCTGACAAACCCTATTTGACTGTAAATCATGTAATATTTGTTCTCTATTCACTATCAACACCATCCTATCCTCTGAAACTTCATTTTAAGTCGGTGGGCCCTATTTTAATAGCCTGGTCCTAACCAGACTCTCGTACATTTCATTTGTACAGAGAGTCTGACCTCGCTCCATTGACAAGCGTTGACTTCCTTGTAGGCGGGTACTCTGTTGAAGTTTAAAACTATTGGATCTGCCCAGAGCCACTCTGATCTGCCATAACCAATCGCTAGCGTTCGCCAATTCACCACTACTGTAACAGAGCTAGCTGCCGTCAGGGGCGGTCTTTCCTACAGGCGGTATAGGCGGTCGCCTAGGGCGCCACTCAGAGGGGGGCGCAAAAAAATGCGCCCAGCAGAAGAAAAAAAAGAGCTAACCTAGCTATCGTAGCTAGCATCACGTCACCTGTTAACTAGCCTACCATTTGCTAGCTAATGCGTAACACATTCTAACTGTAAGACCCCTCCATTTTATAAAAGGCATAATTTCAGTACTTACCGATGGCAATGATGTGGTGGTTGTTTCGGAAGATGTGCTTGGCGTAGGTCGGCCAAGAAGAGCCGTTCGAACGCCAGCTGCAACAGCTCTTTCAATGATCACTGTTAAATCTTCAGGACTTGCCATTTTGAAAGACAGCCATGTGAAAAATCACTTGGTTTCCAGAAAAATCCAGAAAAGAGGGGCGTGGCTAGCTAAATGTGTGAATTACACATTTAACATTTAGATTTAACATTTACATTAAACATTTACATTAAACATTTACATTAAACATTTACATTAAACATTAAACATTAAACATTTAACATTTACATTAAACATTTACATTAAATTTAACAGTTCTATAAAATATTATGTTATTATTTTGCATACTGCAGAACATTGCTCTAAATAAGTTATGACATGTATTTAGATGAATTTCTCCCTAAATGTTTAAAAAAGTGACCGTTGAAAATTCTGATGCATTTATTTGTGCTAAATGTGCGAAAACTGAGCAGGAATAACGGACGTGCAACCTTTTACAAACGGCGCTCCATAGTTACCTTGCTCTAGACATCTTGCTGAAAAATAACCTGACAAAGATCTGGACAAACATGCATCGTGAATTGTAGACTTACATAACAACACGGGTTATTTATTTGAATGAAACAGTCAGGAACATGAAACAACGTTAGCCCCATTGCCAATAAACTAGGCTAAATCATTCTACCTATGCTCTTGCATTAGCAAGCTAAACTAGTTTACATGCCTACAGTCTAGGTGTTTTCGCTATCTAGCTGTTCTTGCATTCCTTGCAAATCAGCATTAATAAAAAGCAGATGAGCTAGAGTCTAGCTAACATTGACTAGACGGGCATTGCTGATGTTTGTCTATACCGTAGTGTAGAAGATCCCTGTGCAGTTCGACCCTGGACACATTTGCGCGAACCATTTCACCAAGGACGGTTTTGAAAACCTGGGACAATGTAGCTAAAGCAGGATTTGCTATGAAGCTGTTGCTGAAAAGAGGTGTGTTCCGACCTTACGTTCATCACAACCACAAGCTGTAGTATGATTTTGTCGGTAACAGTTATTAGCAATGCTAACGTATCCTGTATCTAGCACCTGCCTTTCTCCAGTTCTTTCAAATAGATAATCTAGACAGGCGTTACCAATAGGCCAGACTGCTATTTGTTTTCTGGCTATTTTTTCGGAAGCTTCCCTTCTAATGCCGACTACAGCTAGTCTAGCTAGAGTCATTTGCTAAGTAAAGTATGTTGATGTGTTTAGAAACTTATTTAGCATTCTACCTATGCTAGATACAAGAGACGTTAGCATTGCTAATAACTGTTACAGTAGCGACAAAATCATACTGTAGCCTACTTACAGCTTGCGGTTGCGATGAGCGTACGGTCGGAACAGCACATCTTTTCAGGTTCAGCTTCTTAGCAAATCCTGCTTGAAATTGTCCAAGGTTGTCAAAACTGTCTTGGGTGAAATGTTCAGAGCAAATGAATAATTGAGTGTCGAACTTCGCCGGGATCTTCATAGACAAACAGCAGCCATGCCTGTCGAATGTTTGGCTCCTTGGGAAGACTATGAGTATTGGCCTTCCCTGTACAGCCTGGAACACAGCATTTACGACCGTGGTCCATTTTCAATATCCTTGTTATAAATCAAAACGTTCTTTGTAATTCCTTAGAAGTAGCCTACACAGAGCAGCTAGAGATCTACGCTACCTCGGACTGGGCAAGAACACCAGTGAGTGGGGTGGTCTGGATGTAAATTTTGGGGCGTGACAAAGACACAGACCAGAGCCAAAAAAGGCTCAAAATGAAAACATAGTAAGTGTAAAAACGAGCATGTTGAAAAGCTACCGTTTTACAGCCAAATGTTTTCATTTTGAGATTTGCATAGGAAATAGGTGTCAATGGACTTTGAGGTTCCCTGTATGTTCATTTTACCCACCGAACTGTCGTTATTCTATGACAAGGTAAAATCGGTTTTGCAATCAATGATTCCTTTAAAGTAGGCTACACACGTTCCGCATTCTGAGACCTCAGCCTCTATGGAAGCAAATCGTTACCAAAATTCAAATGCAAATGCATTTCCAGAAATGCATTTGCATTTTAATAATGTGGCTGCATTATTTGACTCATAAATGAAATTAGTATTCAATCATCCTATTTACATTTAAATTTTCTTCTTCAAGAGTGCTCAATCTTTCACTTAATTAAAATGAAAAAGAAATAGACATTTGAGATTTAATTTTCAAAATGGTCCGTGTACCTTGTGGCCATTGGTTTTTCTATTTTGCAACCCGTGTTGACAAACGCAAAATAGGGCCGTAATATCGTTTTGTCATTTTAGTAACTCAAACACACATTTAAGTATTACGGCTTGTTTTTGGTTGTTTCGTTTTTTTTTATTATAATGAAATAACCATATAACACAAATGGTATAACGAGCCATTAATCGTTGTTTTGATTATTCCATATCCTTTATTCTGATATCTGCAAAAAAAAAAAAATAGCCTCGTAATATCGTTTTGTCCATTTTGGATGTCAGAACCAGATGATGGGGAAATGCGTGGTTTCCGTTGTTTTGTTTTATTTTGGAATAACGGAATAACCATATAACACAAACGGTATAACGAGCCATTTACTCATTTGTTTGATCGGCCGTATTATGCATACTGGCACAAGTGAAAAAGAGAGAGGGGGAGAGACGTGTAATGATTGGAGGTGTTATTACTTGCGAACACCAGAGGGCAGCAACGACTAGCTTTTTAACAAAGTTTCCTGTGATCTGTAGGCCTACAATCTTGACGACATAGCAGCGGGTTCTTTAGTAGAAGACACACACACCAAACTGAAGGCACATGTTGAATATATATTAGAAACATTACAAGACGGGGCTCCAGTGTGTGTTCAAACAAGGCCAAAAGTGCCAGACGGTATCAGTTGAAAAAGACAATCACACCCGTGCAAGAAACACTCCCCAACCCTCCCTCCCCCCACCTAAATTACCGCTTTCAGCTCTGTTGTACGTTTTAATGAAGTGCATTGAGGCAATCATAGTGAGCAAGTTGAGGTCATGTGGGCTACCTTTGCAGTTTACATAGTTTTTCTATGGCTCTGGACCGAGCTACCCATCTTGTTCGGTAGGGGGCGGTGTGCACATCTGCAACGTCTCAATATTTCTTTGTTTTTTGGCTATCCTGAGCTCAGTCAGCTAAATCTCCAGGTCAGTGAGTGCCCAACAGTTTTAATCACCGCCACTGATTTAAAAAATGAAGAAAATAAGGTAAATTAAAGACTGACAGTGACACGGAAAGCAAGTATTTAATTAAAGCTCACCGAGATACCATTGTGGTGCCGAGACTTGTAGGCTTACTAGGCTAGCTACTTGACGCATGGTCACCTAGGTTGTTTTTACGATCAGCTGATCCTGTTACGAACCATTCGATTAGCTAACAAGATGATACACGAGTTCTGGTTGGTTGGAGAGTTAGGTAGTTGAGACGATTGCCTGATAAAGTTGCTAACTTTGAACTAAGCTACAGAAAAAATGTGCAAGAATTGGATGTGCCAACAAACGAAAATGTTTTAAGAAAAAAACGACGTTGTAATATCAAAAATCCAGCTCCTCCATCGACGAGGACAGGTCATTTCAAAAACTAAAGCAGATACGTGGGCTCGGCCCACCACCTACTTCTGGAAGGATCCAAAACTATCACATGAACGCAGAACACTATAGCAACTCATATTATAGAATGCACGCATATTTTAAGGACTGTCTGCAGGGAATGTGTCTGACCAGTCACGGTGGGCGTGGGCCGCCTGGGCCAAAAATGCCAAGGCCGATCTTTTGTCCCAGTCCAGCCCTGGTTCTAATGACGACACAGCTATTTCATGATTGGCCAGACTCACACACGACAACTTTGACGCGTGTTTTGTAATTATTCTGACACCTTCAGAATCCTCAAATCCGGACTGTTTAATTGAATTAAAAATTTGTTGAAGAAAGGGTTTTAGTCTGCCTCTTCACTAACGGAAAGACTACGTTTATTTATAAATAAAGTAAAGTAAGCAAACAGCGCTTGATCGGCCATGACTGACGTCAACGCAGCAAACCACGAGAAGCAGGAATGTCCGACTTCAAGGTGGCGTTTTTAACCCCTCCCGGACTGCAAGCGGCAACTCTCGCCGGTCGTTTCATGCAGCCGCAGCCCATGTCGAACGCACCTAATGACATGAGGGAATGCGAAAGGGTTTTGTCGGACTCTAAATGTTCTGGCTCTTCTGAGCGCACCTCTCACTATCCGCGCACCAAGCTCCACAGGATCTTCTATGAACGGTGACGGCATTATCCTCAAGAATGAGTTAGTGGGCGGGGCTTTTATACCGGTTGATCTCTGATCTCCAACTTAACCTGCTCCAGACCAGGTTAGCCATTCAGCATGTGTTACCATGGCGATCTACCCCGGTAACAAGTGATCCACCGTCGTAGTACAGAAAACCCTGGGTTGAACCTGAAGTTACCTCGCCAACGCCAAATCTTGATTCGTAGTACAGGCCCCAGGACACTGGCAGTGTTGACGCAGGATTTGTTTTTGAGTCAAACAATGAATGGGTGTTTGTGGGTTGGGAGAGGGGGGGGGGGCTTTGTAAAACCGATAATTGTGAAATGTATACCCACATTATTATTGAGACCTTTTAAAACACTGTACTTACATTTTGTACTTACCTACATATTGATCTCTAAATGAATGTGCACCCCAACCTTTTAAATGCAAATTTTGTTTATTTCAGTGTCCACATATGGAGGTATCATTGATCAACAGTTAACGTAAGAAAATTTAAATAGTATGTTTATGATAATTTTGCCAGCCTTGGAGTTCAGACCAAAACACAACAGTTCTGAAACTCAGTCATACTCAAGACAATATTGATGTTATTGCCAGGGATGATACTGTCAGGCTCCTTTCTTTCCTCCTTCCTGAGCCTCTTGCTGGTGTTGGGCATGGTGTTGTCCTCAGAGAGGCTCCTCCTGGCTCTCTTCCTGGGGAGCCAGAGGAACCCATGCTGCCTTTCCTCCCTTCTCCCACACCAGCTGGGTCCAGGCTGGGGACTGTAGCTCGGACAGGCCTCTCCCTGGATCTGACCATTGTCTCTCTTTCTCTTCTTAGAGGATGTGGACTGCTTCTCCACTCCCTTCCAACGCTTGTTGGAGCTGGGCTTTAAAGTAGAGTACTTGTGGGCCTCTTTGAGGCTCCTATCATCTCTCTCTATCTTCCTAGAAGTGGCTTGCTTCTCAGGGACTGGGGAGGAGTACAGTATAGCCTCAGCAGGTTTCTGCACCAGCTTTTTAGCTGGCTGGGTATCTCCAAGAGCCCTGTGGATGAGGTTGCAGTCCCCCTGCTGCTCCCAGCTGGCCATCAGGTGACCCTAGAGGGCAGCCAGACTGGTACATCTAAGCTGGCACCCCACACACACGCATGAATCCTCCTTGGCTAGCTGCTGGGAAATGTCCAGGACAGCGGATGCTTGGATGTTCTCCCTGCCTGGCTATAGCCGCTTCATATCCGGCCAAGAAATGGAGAGGCTTGTCCCAGCCTTGGAGTCCGGAGACTCTCTGGGCCAAAACAGGCCTCCACAGTTGCCTGTAGAGGAAGTAGCTGGTTGAATCACTGACAGGGAAGGACTAATTGTAAAGACATTTCAAACTCATAAAATCACTCTATAAAGAAAAAGCAGTTCAGCTTACCTGAAAGGACACCTCTGGTGGGCTTAGGTCTACCCCAGGTTAGGGGAGGGTTGAGGGCCGCAACAGAGAGGTGTTAGGTCTTCCCTCAATCAGCCTCCAGCTCGTTCACGCCCTCGACCTACGGTCTCGGTTAACAAAAGTTTTAACACATCTCTGCTTTCAAAGGCGTTTGCAGAGGAGTAAACATTTGCAGTTTATTACAGCCATTTTTGGAAAATAAAATACAGCTTTGGGTAACCAACTTTTAAACCAATTCTACTGTATTGCTTCTTAATGGAAATAAAATACTATTTTATTACCCAGGTAAATAAATTAACAGCTATTTCTTCTAAAAAACAAAAACACAAAATCTATATAGTCTTTAAATGTTTAATAAGGCATAGATAGTTCACACTTTAGATTAGGTCACGCAAAAGCCTTAACTAACAGTTAGTAAATGCTTTATAACTTGCTTTACTAATCAGAAGTTGCATCATTAGTAAGTCTTTATAAAATAGTTGTTAAGATATCTGCAAAGCATTAGTGTACATCATGTATTCGACTTGGCATACATTAATTAAAGACATAAGTAAATATGTTGTTAGTTATTTACTCATAAAGGTAATGTAAATGGTTTGTTCACCATTTGCTAATGCTTTCTATTCATGGTTTTCAGTCACGTGACTTTTTTGTTGCGGCCGCCATCTTGGGGACCAATTCGAAGCCTCTCCTCGGGTCTCCTCAGTGAGAATGAATTATGTCGCACACGAAAATAGCACACCTTAACACCGACGAAAAGCAACAATATTTTTATAAGATAGATACTTAAGGTTTTGATCCTTATTTACTGACAAGTGAACTGCTTACTCCACGAAAGTATATTTAAAACCAGCCAAATTTGACGTTTGCTGACATCTATATTTACCTCGTCCACAATCCCTCTCCATTCACCGGGAAAGCCCTTAAGGCATTTAAAAGCACCGAAGCCTACCGCTACTTCTCAGGATGGGTTAATGATCACAAAATGTATCATTCTGGAGATGAAGAAAATGTTCTAAATCATAGGAAGGGTCAGTGGCAGTCTGTTAATCAAGCGATATTAACATTACACCAATAGCTTTTATATCACTGAACTGAATTGCCATCAGATTCTGTTGTAATATCACTCACATCAGGACATGAAATGAAAAGTAGTTTAGCATACTAACGACACCAAGTAGCAACATAACATATCAACCATACTGTAGCCGAGGGTTTTATATGCTATGCTAAACTTAGGTTTGGGCTTTAAAAGAAGGACACGGACTTCCAAGACGGCACTGCACGTCTCACTTTATTTAACTCACTCTGCCAGACCGTCAGAACAATGACTCCCCTTGTCACAATGAAAGCTCATAATAAAATACCTTACATAACTAATGTTACTAATGTAAATTTATATCAACGTTGTTCTGGACAGCTAGCATTGGATATAGCTAATGCTAGCATCTTGTGCTAGCTGTCCAGAATAACGTTATACATGCTCACATTTAAAATGATGTTCTGTAGGAGTCCAGTGATACCTCTTGATAGCAGCAATCCATTTATCATGACGCTCAGGGTTTTTGGGACATTGTAAAAGGTAATTTATGTATTTGAGATTTGCTGTTATCACAGCCCACAGCACAGCAGATAGACGGCATCTTGTAATTCGGTCCCCAAGATGGCGCTGCGACCACTGTGTGACGTCACATGAAACCCATGAATACCAGCTCATGTACCATTAACACCTTTTAAACTACTGGTCTGCAACTGTATTAACAAGCTGTCTATAAAGTATGATAATGCAGTTATCAAACACCTTATGAATTGTATTATGAATAAAATCCATAATTTTTTTAAGTGTTTATTAATGATCAACATAGTGTTTAATAATAAGCTTATTAACTATTTAATAATGTATTGTTAATGTTTCAAAATGTTTTATAAAGGATTAAGTAACACTTTGTAAATGCCAAAAAGCGTTGACTTATTATAAAGTGTTACCGAAAATGCTTCACTTTGTTTTTGTATGCAGTAAAGTTGTCGCAATACGACGGTGGGTCACAATGACTGATGGGTCAGAATGACCCGAAGATAACACAAGGGTTAAGCACTCCCTATTTAATGCTCCCATTTGACCTTGGTGCTTTGTGAGGTATTGTTGTTTTGAAAGCTCTCAGTACAAAGCTGTTTGTGCCTTAACCTGTTTCGCTCTTGTTTTTTGACCAGCCCTTTTGACCAGCCCTTTTCACCTGCCTTGGACCATTTTTGCCCTGGATTAGTCTTCTTGCCTGTCGTCTGGTATTTTTGCCCTGTTGTCTTGCCTCTACGTGTACTGAACTCTGATTTTTGTCTTCTGCCTGCTCCTTTAGTGCGAGAAATAAGTGTGCGCTCTGTGCTTGTACCATCTCCCCAGTCTCCGCAGAGTATTCGTTACAAGAGGAAAGGGTTAGACCCATTCAAGACTGGACGGTTGTCATCCGCAAATGAGGCTTCATCTGTGAAACGGTAAAGACATTAGCAAAATAACTTTCCAAAAGACGCGTGTATGGTCGCGGAGCCAGAGGGGTGGCCGGGGTGGCACTGGACACCCCTGATATCGGACTGGCCACCCCAGGTGCCACCCCAAAATGTAATTAGCTATCCCTGGCAATTGGATGCTGATTGACATTTAATTTATCTTGTTAAAAGAAGCGTTTCTTTTGACATATGGCAGCGCATTTTTTCAATCGAGGATATTTCCACAGTTCACCAATCAGTCACAAATCACTACGCCAGCGTCTGATACAGCGCCAGCGACGGAAGACAAGAGCATCATATTAGTTATCGTTTTAAGGTTTAGCATTGGGTTTGAGGCTTCCTGAACAAAATGTTATGAAAGTTGAGTTGCTGGGCCGCAGAGCCATAGAAAAAGATTAATATTGGCTATTTGGTTCCATAACAGATTCAAATAAGAGAAATGTCTCTATTTTTGTTTAGCACTTAGCACTACCTTAGTAGCTAACAGCGCAGTTCCCACTGTGGTGTAGTTGATTCAATTTAATTTTCATTTATATAGCACACTTTTAAAACAACAACAGTATCATTTAGCCATTTGAAATCTATTGTAATGACCTGACTAGGTCAGAAAGGAACAATCGTCCAGGCATAAAATGAAGTTCCCGAATTGACGTTTATTAACAGGTACACATACTAGTAAGGCAAACAGCTGTTTGGCCCTAGCCCACGCTAAATAAAAGAAAGGTAGCCCACAAAACAATAGTGACCGTCTCTTGTGAAACCCAGACGTAACAGAAAGAACAGACGCTAAACGGTCCGTGTACCTTGTGGCCATTGGTTTTTCTATTTTGCAACCCGTGTTGACAAACGCAAAATAGGGCCGTAATATCGTTTTGTCACTTTAGTAAGTCGAACACACATTTATATGGGGCGCCGTTTGTAAAAGGTTGCACGTCCGTTATTCCTGCTCAGTTTTCGCACATTTAGCACAAATAAATGCATCAGAATTTTCAACGGTCACTTTTTTAAACATTTAGGGAGAAATTCATCTAAATACATGTCATAACTTATTTAGAGCAATGTTCTGCAGTATGCAAAATAATAAAATAATATTTTATAGAACTGTTAAATTTAATGTAAATATTTAATGTAAATGTTTAATGTAAATGTTTAATGTAAATGTTAAATGTAAATGTTAAATGTTAAATGTAAATGTTAAATTTAAATGTTTAATGTAAATGTTTAATGTAAATGTTTAATGTAAATGTTTAATGTAAATATTAAATGTTAAATGTAAATGTTAAATGTAAATGTTAAATGTTAAATGTAAATGTTAAATGTAAATGTTAAATCTAAATGTTAAATCTAAATGTTAAATGTGTAATTCACACATTTAGCTAGCCACGCCCCTCTTTTCTTTGCTAGCTAAGATAGCTAGGTTAGCTCTAACTGTAAGACCCCTCCATTTTATAAAAGGCATAATTTCAGTACTTACCGATGGCAATGATGTGGTGGTTGTTTCGGAAGATGTGCTTGGCGTAGGTCGGCCAAGAAGAGCCGTTCGAACACCAGCTGCAACAGCTCTTTCAATGATCACCGTTAAATCTTCAGGACTTGCCATTTTGAAAGACAGCCATGTGAAAAATTCGTGGTTTCCAGAAAAATCCAGAAAAGAGGTGCGTGGCTAGCTAAATGTGTGAATTACACATTTAACATTTAGATTTAACATTTTACATTAAACATTTACATTAAACATTTAACATTTACATTTTACATTTACATTTTACATTTACATTTTACATTTACATTAATTTAACAGTTCTATAAAATATTATTTTATTATTTTGCATACTGCAGAACATTGCTCTAAATAATGACATGTATTTAGATGAATTTCTCCCTAAATGTTTAAAAAAGTGACAGTTGAAAATTCTGATGCATTTATTTGTGCTAAATGTGCGAAAACTGAGCAGGAATAACGGACGTGCAACCTTTTACAAACGGCTCCCCATACATTTAAAGGTCACATGACATGCTGTTTTTGGATGCTTTTATATAGGCCTTAGTGGTCCCCTAATACTGTATCAGAAGTCTCTTTCCCGAAATTCAGCCTTGGTGCAGAATTACAGCCACTACTAGCAGTCCCACAAGGAGCTTTCCTCAGAACGCGCTGTTTTGGTGTCTGTAGCTTTAAATGCTAATGAGGAGCGGAGCGGCGGCACCATGCGCTAATGTTTACAACGGATGTATCGCAATGGCTGTAACCCCGTTGCTGTAAAATACCTCGAATTTGCCCATTCTCATCTGATAACCCTGGTTTGCAGAGGTACACACTCAGTCATTTCAATGAGGGGAAAGGTGGATATCGCGCGCGCCATAACACCAACAGCAGAACGTTTATCCAAATAACAAAGAAGTGTACAACACTCACGTACAGCATATGTATTCACACTTATACTTGATGCTATCTACCTTTCCATAGCGACAGTAACTCAGCTGTTAACTGCAGAGCTAATGTTACAGCCACATTTTAAGGGTAGCAAGCTAGGTAACCGTATACAGTAAAGCTACAAAATGATATAGCGTTAGTTAACTTACTTGTCCGAGGTTAGTAGCTGGACGAAGGAGAGTTAGTACTGATCCAGAATTTAATTTCAGCAAGGCCAGTTTTGTATTAGCTCAAGTTAAGGAAACAGTCGTGGCTGAAGTGTTTGGCGCAGACATACAAAACAAATGCGCCTACAACAGAAGTTGTGTAGGCGCATTTTCAGCGAAAATAAAATTAAGATACTGATTGTTTAGAGGCTCGGATGACGGAACTACAAAAAGACTTGTGTGTTGATTTGTACATCCAAGCACTGAGCAACTGTTATGCTTCGTTCGTTTGCTAGCCTTGGCATGATGTCTCTGCAGGAAAACACGATATTGCACTCGCCCTTGCACAATCGTAGCTCAATTCCTCATTGGCGGGCCAGATTATCTGGGCGGGCACAGCAGAGAGAAGGGCGGTAGCCTGGCTCCTTGTTACGTCAATAAGAGGAGATTTTCAAACCGAGCGTTTGAGCCTTCATTTTCTCAAAGGCGGAGAAGAACACCCAGGGCTTGGTTTACACCTATCGAAAATTCTAGCCACTGGGGGACCAAAGGCAGGCTAGGGGAACTCATATTAATGTTAAATAACCTCCTAAAGTGAAGTTTTCATGTCATGTGACCTTTAAGTATAACGGCTTGTTTTTTGTTGTTTCGTTTTTTTTGGAATAACGGAATAACCATATAACACAAATGGTATTACGAGCCATTTACTCGTTTGTTTGATTATTCCATATCCTTTATGCTGGTATCTGCAAAAGATGAAAAATAGCCTCGTAATATCGTTTTGCCCATTTTGGATGTCAGAACCAGATTATGAGGAAAGGCTTGGTTGGTCCGTGTACGTGAGTTTAATTCCTTATATCATTATAACGGAACACGCATGAATACGAAAAACGTTTGTGAGTCAGTTTTGTCGTTTTTTTGCAAAAACGAAAAAACGGATTTTGACGTGTTATTTTGTTTTCTCGTTTTTTACACACAAACCATAAAACGCCTTTATATTTTGATTTTTCTCACGTGGGTGGAGCTAAGTGTGAAATTCCTGTCATTGGCCAAATGTGTCGTCAGCACTACCTGTTCCTTCAAAGTAAAAGTTTCCCCCTTCTAACTCGATTAGCCTAATATAGGTTATCTATCAGTAACATTTTAGTCTATTCACGTTTATAAACTTGCCAATTACTCTTTATTGACTTGGGAGTTCGCCCTTCCAACTACTACTTTTTCATAATTGATGTAGGGCCTACCAAAATGCTGTAGGCCTAGTCGTGTTTTCCATTTATATTTGTATTAGTAATATTATAAGATCACAGCAATCAATTGTATTGGCCTGTTAGTGTGGTGGTGTTGCTGTAAATTGTTAGCTAACTGATTATGGATTAAACATTCCATTGAACTTCTTTCACATTATAAGATTAGATTAAACTTTGTCATTGAACAGTACAAGTATACAGTACAACAAAATTCAATTATCATCTAACCAGAATTGCAAATAGTATTTACAAGTATTAAGTAGCCTACATTAAGTATATGTATATAACAAGTGAAATACATAGATGTGCAAATGGTTATTCTAAGTGGCATTGTAGATGCCAAATGAAGGCGAAGGTTGCATGGGCACCCGGGATGTGGAGATAGCCGCCGTCGGCTCCCCGAGGTAGACATGTGTATGTAACAACTGTAAAAATATATACATCATGGCAATTCTAAATGTGCAGAGGAAAATGGAATGTGCAAGGAGCATGTGCAACTGAAATGCAGGGATAGCAGCATGTGCGGTTCTTATGCACTGATGATCCTGTGTACCCTGCTCAGACACAGCTTGTGCATGTGAGGTTCTTATGCACTGATGATCCTGTGCACCCTGCTCAGACACAGCTTGTGCATGTGAGGTTCTTATGCAGTGATGATCCTGTGTACCCTGCTCAGACACAGCTTGTGAATGCCGCTAGGCGCTTGACCTCCTCCCTGTAGTCTGTCACTGACACAGAGTTTCATGCATTCAAATTTCCCCCCAGTCATCTACACACCATACTACACTAATTTAATGGTTACTTTTAAGTGTCAAAAATAAGTTGCACTATTAATAATACAAAAGCTGTGTCAAGTTGCATGGGTAGTTTTGATGGAGAGCAATCTTCAAGACATGCCACACATCTTTCATTGGATATAGGTTGGGGCTCTCACTGGGTCACTCAAGGATATTGACCTTTTTATTCCTTAGACCAGTGGTCACCAATCCTGTTGCAGGAGAGCTCCCTTTGTGTAAAGGTTTCACTCCACACGGCCTTAGCTGCCGTTAGTGAGTGGTTGCACAACTTACTAGCACACACATGGTGTACTTTTCTCTGTTTCTTTGTGATGCAACATTCAAGTACCATACAAAGTCAAATACATTTCAACACCTAACTGCACCTTCTCTTTCTGCATGAAATACTGTATCTTAAATATATCCAGATATATGTGTTAGTTATACTACATTCATTTAAGAACTCTGAAATCCCAAAAAACATTCATGCACTTTAAAAAATATCATTTCTGAAGAAGGGTCATTTCAGGTTTCAAATCAATGTTATTACAGACAAATGCAAAAGGGCAACATGGCGTTAAACTTGGAGCTTTTTCATATACAAACTGTATATGTCAACACTTAATAGGGCAACAAGGGATGTTAAGGGTGTTAAGGCGTTTGTGTGTGTGTGTATGCATGCAGTTGTTTGTCTCTGGGATAGAGGAAGTTATCTTTTCATAGGTTTACAGTTGAGTAAGATGGATCAGATGCATGAGAGCATCCTGGAAGGGCGTATATGTATTGTTTATTACATTGTCATAAATGACTGTCATGTCTGGAAACTGGAGGACTAAAAGTGCCACAATGAATTAAATAAATACACCATTAAATAAATAAATACACCATTAAATAATTACTTAAATGTGTCATTAATTAATTAAATGTGTCATTAATTAATTAAAATAGGAATTAAATACATATGTGTTCTTAAATGTGTCATGAATTAATTAAAATACCAATTCATTTAATGTAAAATACATATATAATTATTTCACTATTTAAGTATTTCATGGTACATTTCCCAATGCTACATTTCCCAATGCTACATTTCATGCTACATTTCATGCTACATTTCACAACGAGTTGTGTTGCAGTGCTTCATTAATTGTGTTATCTGTCAAACTCGCCCATCAAAGTCAGTGGGTGGGGCTAGCGCGAATCTAGTCTGATCCATTGCGTTGGTCTGAAGTAGAGTGCCTGGATAGAGACGATGGAGGATCTTCATGAACTTTCTAGGGAGTTGGTGAGAGACATTTAGACTTAGCTGAGGATGTGGAAGCAGGACCTGCTGACCCAGAGCATGTAGCGAGTAAATATTTTTGCAGTTACATACGCATGTCTACCTCGGGGACCCGACGGCGGCTATCTCCACATCCCGGGTGCCCATGCAACCTTTGCCTTCATTTGGCATCTACAATGCCACTTAGAATAACCATTTGCACATCTATGTATTTCACTTGTTATATACATATACTTAATGTAGGCTACTTAATACTTGTAAATACTATTTGCAATTCTGGTTAGATGCTAATTGCATTTTGTTGTACTGTATACTTGTACTGTTCAATGACAAAGTTTAATCTAATCTTATAATGTGAAAGAAGTTCAATGGAATGTTTAATCCATAATCAGTTAGCTAACAATTTACAGCAACACCACCACACTAACAGGCCAATACAATTGATTGCTGTGATCTTATAATATTACTAATACAAATATAAATGGAAAACACGACTAGGCCTACAGCATTTTGGTAGGCCCTACATCAATTATGAAAAAGTAGTAGTTGGAAGGGCGAACTCCCAAGTCAATAAAGAGTAATTGGCAAGTTTATAAACGTGAATAGACTAAAATGTTACTGATAGATAACCTATATTAGGCTAATCGAGTTAGAAGGGGGAAATTTTACTTTGAAGGAACAGGTAGTGCTGACGACACATTTGGCCAATGACAGGAATTTCACACTTAGCTCCACCCACGTGAGAAAAATCAAAATATAAAGGCGTTTTATGGTTTGTTTGTAAAAAACGAGAAAACAAAATAACACGTCAAAATCCGTTTTTCCGTTTTTGCAAAAAAAACGGAAAAACTGATTCACAAACGTTTTTCGTTTTCATGCGTGTTCCGTTATAATGATATAAGGAATTAAACTCACGTACACGGACCTTGGTTTCCGTTGTTTTGTTTCATTTTGGAATTACGGAATATTCATATACACAAACGGTATAACGAGCCATTTACTCGTTTGTTTGATTATTGCATATCCTTTATGCTGGTATCTGCAAAAAATGAAAAATAGCCTCGTAATATCGTTTTGCCCATTTTGGATGTCAGAACCAGACGATGGGGAAAGGCTTGGTTTCCGTTGTTTTGTTTCATTTTGGAATTACGGAAAAACCATATAACACAAACGGTATAACGAGCCATTTACTCATTTGTTTCATCGGCCGTATTATGCATACTGGCACAAATGAAAAAGAGAGAGAGGGGGAGAGATGTGAAACTATTGGGGGTGTTATTACTTGCGAACACCAGAGGGCAGCAACGACTAGCTTTAAAAAAATGTTTTCCTGTGATCTGCAGGCCTACAATCTTGACGACATGGCAGCAGGTTCTTTAGTAGTAGACACACACACCAAACTGAAGGCACATGTTGACCGCGTTTGCTAGTTGCTACTTAGTTAATAAATCTTTGATGAACCCAAGTTTCTTTAATATATATTAAGTTTCTTTAATATATATTAGAAACATTACAAGACGGGGCTCCAGTGTGTGTTCAAACAAGGCCAAAAGTGCCAGACGGTATCAATCACACCCGTGCAAGTAACACTCCACTCCCCAACCCTCCCTCCCCCCACCTAAATGACCGCTTTCAGCTCTGTTTTAATGAAGTGCATTGAGGCAATCATAGTGAGCAAGTTGAGGTCATGTGGGCTACCTTTGCAGTCTACATAGACACACAACTGACAGAGGCACTGTTGTGGATACTTTTCTGTTCTGATCATATTCTGTCCAAATTCAACTTCTTCAAAATCCCAAAACAGCACGGAGCAGCAACGAGAGGGTTCCCCGGAAAATCTGATTTCCTTTTTCTGTGTTGCACCTTTTATATCCAACAAATTACACCCCTGAACTTTAATGAAGTGCATTGAGGCAATATATTGAGCAAATCTTCCCTTTTTATTTATAAAAAACATAATATTATTTTCTCATGTAACTTTTATTCAGTTTGGATTAAATGTAGAGTTAACTTGACCCAAAACATTACATTTAAATCTATTCAATTTTGCAAAAGGCCATTGTAGGGACAATACAATTGTTGTCCTTACATCCATCAATGTACAACACGTTTTAGCCTACATGAATGCATTCATACCCTGTTACACACAATTAAAAAATTTCCTTTGAAAGAAAATTGCTGTTCTGCTTGTGACGATTCGTATATCAGCCTACACTTCTGTGCTTAAGGTTAGTATACTAGCTTGAGACCACCATAGCTATGGGAATGAGAGTGAATGCAATTAGAGGGGTGGCTGTGTCTACATACAATTTTTCAGTTTGTTTATAATTTGCATATACATGTTTACACAACAGTTAGTTCCAACCAAGTAGGTCTACTTTAATTGGACAGGAGGCATTCCATGAGTGCTGACATTTGACAGCCTCAGACAGCAGGGGGGGGGGCAGTTACATTGGGGCCAGAGGTTCTGTTAGAGGGGCCAGTTACATTAAACATTATTGTTGCCATATAGTTTTCTTCACTGCAGTGCAGGCATTAACAGGCAAAAGCAGTGGCACCCCCATAAATGTTTTATAGGAGTGGCCAGATGGGGCCACTGAAATCCTGGGGTGGCTTTCCAAAATCAAAAGCACATAACTGAATTTCAGGAATTGTATTATACTGTTGTAGTATATAGGTTAGTTGAAAACAGCAGCGGACTGGGGAAGGGTGACAGGATCTGAGTGTGGAGATACATGGATTTATATGCCGGAATGTTTTCTATACAGTACACAGTCATCTTTTGTGCAGAATACAGAGAGAATACAGTATAGAGACTTGTTTAAACAATTGGAAAGCGTGAGAAGGTAAAGAAGTGAGTGGAGAAAAGAGAAGCAGAAAAGTGCAACACCCTCCCATTAGCTTTATCTCTAATTCACTCTTCTGAGTCTCATCTGTGTTGTATGTCTGCAAACTGCTATAGTATGGGCCTACACGAAAGTTATTAAGTCATTGGACTTGTGTGGGGAGGGTTTGACAAGTGTGATGACTGTATTCCTCCACAGATACCATGGGCTTGGACATGGAGTTGGACCAGTTACTATTCACTTTGACTTGATGGGTGTGACCTGTGAAGAATGAATGGCACCATGCAATGGTGAAAGGCTATAACCCAGGGTTGATTGCAACTGGTGTTGGAAAACACATGTAGTAGGGCAGAATAGAGGAACTGGGCACAAGGTACTGGTTTGGTCCCTGGTTAGTCCCCAAAAACGTGGCAGAAACAGCAGAAAATATTAGATGGCATTGCATCAAGGCCCAATTGGAGCAGAAGTCATAGGATATTTACAATTGTAGTAGGCCAATAGATCTGTTTTAATTGGTGTAATTTGTTGGATATAAAAGGTGTAGCACAGACAAAGGAAATCAGATTTTCCTGGGAACAACCCTCTCATTGCTGCTGCGTGCTGTTTTTGGTCTTTGAAGAAGTTGAATTTGGACATAGAATATGATCAGAACTTTGAAAACAGTATCCACAACAGTGTCTCTGTCAGTTGTGTTTCTATGTAAACTGCAAAGGTAGACCACATGACCTCAACTTGCTCACTATGATTGCCTCAATGCACTTCATTAAATGTACAACAGAGCTGAAAGCGATAATTTAGGTGGGGGGAGGGAGGGTTGGGGAGTGTTTCTTGCATGGGTGTGATTTTCTTTTTCAACTGATACCGTCTGGAACTTTTGGCCTTGTTTGAACACACCCCGGAGCCCCGTCTTGTAATGTTTCTAATATATATTAACTAGCAACTAGCAAACGCGGTCAACATGTACCTTCAGTTTGGTGTGTGTGTGTCTTCTACTAAAGAACCTGCTGCTATGTCGTCAAGATTGTAGGCCTACAGATCACAGGATTAAAAAAAAAAAGCTAGTCGTTGCTGCCCTCTGGTGTTCGCAAGTAATAACACCCCCAATCATTACACGTCTCTCCCCCTCTCTCTCTTTTTCACTTGTGCCAGTACGCATAATACGGCCGATCAAACAAACGAGTAAATGGCTCGTTATACCGTTTGTGTTAGATGGTTATTCGGTAATTCCAAAATGAAACAAAACAACGGAAACCAAGCATTTCCCCATCATCTGGTTCTGACATCCGAAATGGACAAATCGATATTACGAGCCTATTTTTCATCTTTTGCAGATATCAGCATAAAGGATATGGAATAATCAAAATATCGATTAATGGCTCGTTATACCGTTTGTGTTATATGGTTATTTCATTATATATATATTTAAAAAAAGAAACAACCAAAAACAAGCCGCAGGGGCGGAGCAAGGGTTGTGTCTCAGGGGGGGCGGAAACTGATTGGGGGGCCCCCCTGTTATTAATATTTTGCAGTGCAATAAAATATAACAATAAAAAGTAACCAATGGCAACCTCTATTGTGAACAGAACATATTAGCCTATAATAAATGTGTTCAGTCATCATAGCCCCTAATGTGTGAACAAAATGTAAGCCTAGGCCAGTAGCCTCGCATTCCGCATTCATTAAAATCTCTCACACACAGTAGGCCTACACAAATCCATGCATAAAATGGTGTCCATTTACCAAATACATTATATTCAAATTCAATGATAAGAGGTCATAAGCCCCCCAAAATGAAGTTAAAGACAGTAGCCTAGGCTATAGTCATCCTAACAGTGACAACTTATAACAACTTAAACAAACATAGGCCTATATAACAATTCTTTCAGCAACAATTAGGGCGAGCTACACACGAACCAAGCCCCCATGAGAAAAAAAACGAGTGCGCAACACACGCGCGTGACGCGCACTGCAGTAGGGCACCTACAGGCATGCTACGATTGAACTAAAAATCCATTAGACTACAATCATTTTCTTTTCCGAACTGACATGTATTGGGATATTCAAAACCAGCAAACTCATGGCCTACACACAGGTCAAAACAAAAACACATTATTAAACTTAAGTTTTACAAAGGCAGAATATGTGCAGACATGAAACATAGGCCACAACAAATGCCCTTGCCTATTTAAATCATAATCTGTCTGTTAGGGCTGAACGATTAATTGCATTTGCAACACCACCAACCTAATTCGGCCCTAAAAAAACACCACAAGCCATGTACTATGCATAGCTAAAATTCTGAACACCAGTGTGTCAAAAAAGCCAAATAACACCCGACATTATCACTGATCGAAATGTTTCAAAGCCTAACTCAATATAGCCTACTACAAAATTACTCAAGCAGTAAGCGTTCATAGAAATATATGATACCCCTCGGTGATACACATACAGTAGGATCACTATGGCTGACGACAGGCCATACTGTTTCTGTTAGGCTACTGACTGGATCAGAAATGTTCAGACAGTGTCTCTTTTTCTTTTAAGATTTAACCTTTAGATGCGTGAGTTCTAAATATTTCCGACTGTCTCCACAGCGCAAGTTATTTTTCCGAAACGGTAGCTAGCTAGCTAGCTTTAGTTAAGAAAGTGCAACTAAAGCTTACGTTTCTAGTTTAGCTTTGATTTACCAAAATATTTTCGATGAGGTAGACTACAGGCGGTATGTTCTCCTTAGTTTTTCTGAACTTTGTGTCCTATGTTGCTGACTGGAGATCAGTAGGCTAGTATATATCTATATTAATAATACATCATAATAATTGCATATTAAATCGCAATTGCAAATTAATCGCGATTATCTTATTTTCCGAAATCGTTCAGCCCTACTGTCTGTTCTTATCTTTAGTAAATCTGGCGATTATTTTGTTTATGTCAATCTCGATTGTTGAACAGCCGCTCCTCTCCCATGCTTGATCGCAAGACTCTTTATTAATTTCAGACGGCTGAAAGTCCTCTCTGCCTTAGCACTGTTTATCGGAATTGTCAAGTAAATGCGATAGAGAATGGCAAGGTTTGGAAAAGCACGGTCCATGTCGTTGTCAATGAGAAATGGTAGGATGCTGTGTGTGTTTAGTTCATGTTTTTCCATGCTCAGCTCACGGTAGTACGAAATCATCAACCACATCATCGGCCTTAGACAGATTCTCCGAATAGAACTCCGCAAGCGCTCTAACTTTCCGAGCAGCATCAGGGTGACAAATGTTTCAGGTTCATCACAGCAAATTTCTCAGCCATTCTCGTGAAATCAGCAAAGCGATGCTCAAACTGCGAAAGTTTACTCAACGTCTATGCTTCTGTACGTCTACAATGTCTCTACGTCATGTAAACAAATTGAAAATGTAGAAAGATACAATCAACGTTTTGTTGCCAAAGAGAAATTATGAAAAAACAAACAAAATGTTTTTTCTAAAATCATAGATCGCGGGGCCCCCTCGGGGGCAGGGCCCGGGGTTTTCGGCGCCCCTGCCCCCACCCCCCCTCCGCTACTGACAAGCCGTTATACTTAAATGTGTGTTCGACTTACTAAAGTGACAAAACGTTATTACGGCCCTATTTTGCATTTGAGAACACGGTTTGCAAAATAGAAAAACCAATGGCCACAAGGTACACGGACCCTAAACCTAGTCTAAACTTCGAATGCGCCATCCCCCCTCAATGCACGATCGCCAACCACCAAGATGCCCGGCATTCGAACATTCCGGGCATTCCCGTGATTGGCAGACAGCAGGTTGATTGGTATGTCGGACCCCGCGAACACTACTGGTAAACAACCAACAGCCTAACATATAACACACGTCTTTCTGTGTGGGTCGCTACACTATTTTTGTACTTTAACTGCTAAGATTCCTTGATGAGATTCCTTATCAATCTATTCACGTTACAAAAGATTAACACTGCAGGCAGATAGCTACCCTGTTTGCTACTGTATAACGCCTGTTTGAAATACGTATTTCAGAGTAGGGCTAGCCATGATCTAGTAACTTAAAGGCTGGTATTTTGATTGAAGATAATAACCCCATTATTATCTTCAATCAAAATACCAGCCTTTAAGTTGTGTTTAAGATTGAAATTGGACTCAAATGTGGGTAATTGGATGTGTAGGCTTACATGTTATTTTTTTGCTTCTACATTTTCTTTTTCTTTTTTGCTTCACTTTTTCACTTCAAACATTAAAAGAAAGGGTCATAGCAGACTTCTTCAAAAAGCTGAGCAAACAGGATCAGGTGGAAATAGACCCCAGTCCTTGCACCACCCCAAGACCTCAGAGCAGCTCCCTCCCCGAGGCTACAGGCACAAGGTCAGAGCATACTAGGCAGTCAGTCACATGCCAAGTTCAGCTTGTGTTTGTAGGCCACACATGTAAGCCTACACAAAAGTTTTTTTTCGATTAAGCCTCACTTTAAAATGTTGGTTGTTGATTCATGAGTGTTCTTGTGTTGATGGCTATGGCATTTTTTATACACTAAGTAGTATACACTAATAGTTATGTTTTAATGTAAAAGAAGGATTCTAACCTCTAACCTGGTTAGACCCAGATTATATATTCATGAAAACAAAGTGACAAAAGTCTCTCCAGTTTGTGAGTAGCCTACAGTACAGTGTGTGTAAGAAAGAAATTAGTTGCAATTCAGATGTAGAGACACAGTCTATTAAAGTAAATGTAGAATTTGATTAAAGTAACCCTAGTGGACCATACTAGGCCACACTTAAGAACTCAGGCTTAAGTGAATTTGAATTTCTATTTCTCATCAGCAATCATATGAATAATTTACACTTCTTAGATGCCAGGCCAAGGTTACACACACATTTTCAGTCTTGGTCTGTGGACCCCCTGAAGTTGCCCTGGCCACCCCTTGGCCACCCCATATATAAAAGTCTGGTTCCGCCACTGCCTGTTGGCTGCAAGCAATTTCATTGTTCTATAGGCCCTGTGTAGCTATACCAATATCCTACAATAGGGACTGACTCAGGCAATTCAGCCTTGTACTTGTTGGCCTTAAAATATGTGCAGCCTACTGCTACTTACCGTTTTGAATTATGGTTTTATATTAATTTTTTATTTGCTCCCACGATCTTTTGCCACTGCCAGGGTTGCAACTAAAACTAGAGAGGGTACAATTTCTGTGGAAATTGTAGGGTGTGCTTGCTTGCGTCGGTTGTAAGTTTTTCCCTTCTAGTGATATTTTCAAGCATTTAGCCTACTCATATTGCATATTTCATTAAGAACACCCTTTGAAACAGCTGCAAACCCCCTTTGAAACAAGCTACTGTAACAACGTTGTCACTGGCAGTATGGAATCGCGATTCAAACAGTACCGTCTGCTAACTGAAAATATGCCCCCCAAAACGTAAATAAGTTTGACATTAATGTAGGGGGAAATGGCTAATTCAAAATAAGTTTGCTAGAGGCAAGCTAGCTGCTGTTGCTCCACATTTCACTGCTTGTTTGAAAGCGCCGGAAATGAGAACGTTTCTTTTGACATAAAGTTTAGCTGTGGCATTGAAGACAGTACTACACACTGCCAGTGGGTGAGCCGAGTCTGACTGAGGGCGCTAACGTCAAAACAAGCCGTGGTGTCACTCAAATTCCAAGTTTTACACAAATCACAAAAATATGCTGGCTGTCTTCGCAATCGCCATATCTTTATAACACTGCCCTCCTTCTGATTTTTGATGTTGAATTGACCCTGGTACGAAATAAAGAAAATACTCATCAAAGATCGACAACAGCTGACGCAATCGTCAACGGAGGCTGACGGGGCTCTCACGTAGCAAACCAATCCAAGTTTTTACAGCAACCTACATTAAAATCTCACCATCTGGCTGTCTTCACAATAGTCATATCGTCATAACATTGCCCTCCTTCTGTTTTGTGGTGTAGAATTGACCGAACTATAAAAATACGAAAATACTAAACTACTATGACGCTTGCATGGCTGCCGCCTAGGCAGTCTCACGGGCGACCCGCACTCGCTCAAATTACAAAGACTTTCACAACCTAAATAAAAAATCCGAGATGGCAGTTCCACTCGAAATTGCTTTCTCAACAAAACCCAATGGTTGGTAATTTTGGGGGTTGGCATTTTTCACTCATAATTTGCGTGCTAGAACGTCTCTATCACGTTGTATCCATGCGTCGTTGCTAACGTGTGCTGACGTAGTGACGTAGGCTAGCACTGCTTCCCTTCGTTGACAGAAGACACTTTTCGCCCCAAAAACTTAAGCTCAGCCTAAACCGTGCAACGGAACGTAAATCCCAATAGAAGCAACGCAATCGAGACCAAGACGAAACTTTTGACACCTAGGTTGTCTATGTAGGCCAAATATTGACTGAGTTTTAGGGGTGGGAAAATAATAATAAAAATAATAATAATAAGATATATGTGAGAGAACAAAGGTTGTGCCCTTGCCGAAGGCAAAGCACACCCAACTAGAGAGGGTACAATTTCTGGGGAAATTGTAGGGTGTGCTTGCTTGCGTCGGTTTTAAGTTTTTCCCTTCTAGTGATATTTTCAAGCATTTAGCCTACTCATATTGCATATTTCATTAAGAACACCCTTTGAAACAGCTGCAAACCCCCTTTGAAACAAGCTACTGTAACAACGTTGTCACTGGCAGTATGGAATCGCGATTCAAACAGTACCGTCTGCTAACTGAAAATATGCCCCCCAAAACGTAAATAAGTTTGACATTAATGTAGGGGGAAATGGCTAATTCAAAATAAGTTTGCTAGAGGCAAGCTAGCTGCTGTTGCTCCACATTTCACTGATTGTTTGAAAGCGCCGGAAATGAGAACGTTTCTTTTGACATAAAGTTTAGCTGTGGCATTGAAGACAGTACTACACACTGCCAGTGGGTGAGCCGAGTCTGACTGAGGCTAACGTCAAAACAAGCCGTGGTGTCACTCAAATTCCAAGTTTTACACAAATCACAAAAATATGCTGACGCGCTGGCTGTCTTCGCAATCGCCATATCTTTATAACACTGCCCTCCTTCTGATTTTTGATGTAGAATTGACCCTGGTACGAAATTAAGAAAATACTCATCAAAGATCGACAACAGCTGACGCAATCGTCAACGGAGGCTGACGGGGCTCTCACGTAGCAAACCAAACAAAGTTTTTACAGCAACCTACATTAAAATCTCACCATCTGGCTGTCTTCACAATAGTCATATCGTCATAACATTGCCCTCCTTCTGTTTTGTGGTGTAGAATTGACCAAACTATAAAAATACTAAACTACTATGACGCTTGCATGGCTGCCGCCTAGGCAGTCTCACGGGCGACCCGCACTCGCTCAAATTACAAAGACTTTCACAACCTAAATAAAAAATCCGAGATGGCAGTTCCACTCGAAATTGCTTTCTCAACAAAACCCAATGGTTGGTAATTTTGGGGGTTGGCATTTTTCACTCATAATCCAAGCTCCAATTTGCGTGCTAGAACGTCTCTATCACGTTGTATCCATGCGTCGTTGCTAACGTGTGCTGACGTAGTGACGTAGGCTAGCACTGCTACCCTTCGTTGACAGAAGACACTTTTCGCCACAAAAATTTAAGCTCAGCCTAAACCGTGCAACGGAACCTAAATCCCAATAGAAGCAACGCAATCGAGACCAAGACGAAACTTTTGACACCTAGGTTGTCTATGTAGGCCAAATATTGACTGAGTTTTAGGGGTGGGAAAATAATAATAATAATAATAAGATATATGTGAGAGAACAAAGGTTGTGCCCTTGCCGAAGGCAAAGCACACCCAACTAGAGAGGGTACAATTTCTGTGGAAATTGTAGGGTGTGCTTGCTTGCGTCGGTTGTAAGTTTTTCCCTTCTAGTGATATTTTCAAGCATTTAGCCTACTCATATTGCATATTTCATTAAGAACACCCTTTGAAACAGCTGCAAACCCCCTTTGAAACAAGCTACTGTAACAACGTTGTCACTGGCAGTATGGAATCGCGATTCAAACAGTACCGTCTGCTAACTGAAAATATGCCCCCCAAAACGTAAATAAGTTTGACATTAATGTAGGGGGAAATGGCTAATTCAAAATAAGTTTGCTAGAGGCAAGCTAGCTGCTGTTGCTCCACATTTCACTGCTTGTTTGAAAGCGCCGGAAATGAGAACGTTTCTTTTGACATAAAGTTTAGCTGTGGCATTGAAGACAGTACTACACACTGCCAGTGGGTGAGCCGAGTCTGACTGAGGGCGCTAACGTCAAAACAAGCCGTGGTGTCACTCAAATTCCAAGTTTTACACAAATCACAAAAATATGCTGGCTGTCTTCGCAATCGCCATATCTTTATAACACTGCCCTCCTTCTGATTTTTGATGTTGAATTGACCCTGGTACGAAATAAAGAAAATACTCATCAAAGATCGACAACAGCTGACGCAATCGTCAACGGAGGCTGACGGGGCACTCACGTAGCAAACCAATCCAAGTTTTTACAGCAACCTACATTAAAATCTCACCATCTGGCTGTCTTCACAATAGTCATATCGTCATAACATTGCCCTCCTTCTGTTTTGTGGGGTAGAATTGACCGAACTATAAAAATACGAAAATACTAAACTACTATGACGCTTGCATGGCTGCCGCCTAGGCAGTCTCACGGGCGACCCGCACTCGCTCAAATTACAAAGACTTTCACAACCTAAATAAAAAATCCGAGATGGCAGTTCCACTCGAAATTGCTTTCTCAACAAAACCCAATGGTTGGTAATTTTGGGGGTTGGCATTTTTCACTCATAATCCAAGCTCCAATTTGCGTGCTAGAACGTCTCTATCACGTTGTATCCATGCGTCGTTGCTAACGTGTGCTGACGTAGTGACGTAGGCTAGCACTGCTACCCTTCGTTGACAGAAGACACTTTTCGCCACAAAAATTTAAGCTCAGCCTAAACCGTGCAACGGAACCTAAATCCCAATAGAAGCAACGCAATCGAGACCAAGACGAAACTTTTGACACCTAGGTTGTCTATGTAGGCCAAATATTGACTGAGTTTTAGGGGTGGGAAAATAATAATAATAATAATAAGATATATGTGAGAGAACAAAGGTTGTGCCCTTGCCGAAGGCAAAGCACACCCAACTAGAGAGGGTACAATTTCTGTGGAAATTGTAGGGTGTGCTTGCTTGCGTCGGTTTTAAGTTTTTCCCTTCTAGTGATATTTTCAAGCATTTAGCCTACTCATATTGCATATTTCATTAAGAACACCCTTTGAAACAGCTGCAAACCCCCTTTGAAACAAGCTACTGTAACAACGTTGTCACTGGCAGTATGGAATCGCGATTCAAACAGTACCGTCTGCTAACTGAAAATATGCCCCCCAAAACGTAAATAAGTTTGACATTAATGTAGGGGGAAATGGCTAATTCAAAATAAGTTTGCTAGAGGCAAGCTAGCTGCTGTTGCTCCACATTTCACTGCTTGTTTGAAAGCGCCGGAAATGAGAACGTTTCTTTTGACATAAAGTTTAGCTGTGGCATTGAAGACAGTACTACACACTGCCAGTGGGTGAGCCGAGTCTGACTGAGGGCGCTAACGTCAAAACAAGCCGTGGTGTCACTCAAATTCCAAGTTTTACACAAATCACAAAAATATGCTGGCTGTCTTCGCAATCGCCATATCTTTATAACACTGCCCTCCTTCTGATTTTTGATGTTGAATTGACCCTGGTACGAAATAAAGAAAATACTCATCAAAGATCGACAACAGCTGACGCAATCGTCAACGGAGGCTGACGGGGCTCTCACGTAGCAAACCAATCCAAGTTTTTACAGCAACCTACATTAAAATCTCACCATCTGGCTGTCTTCACAATAGTCATATCGTCATAACATTGCCCTCCTTCTGTTTTGTGGTGTAGAATTGACCGAACTATAAAAATACGAAAATACAAAACTACTATGACGCTTGCATGGCTGCCGCCTAGGCAGTCTCAGGGGCGACCCGCACTCGCTCAAATTACAAAGACTTTCACAACCTAAATAAAAAATCCGAGATGGCAGTTCCACTCGAAATTGCTTTCTCAACAAAACCCAATGGTTGGTAATTTTGGGGGTTGGCATTTTTCACTCATAATCCAAGCTCCAATTTGCGTGCTAGAACGTCTCTATCACGTTGTATCCATGCGTCGTTGCTAACGTGTGCTGACGTAGTGACGTAGGCTAGCACTGCTACCCTTCGTTGACAGAAGACACTTTTCGCCACAAAAATTTAAGCTCAGCCTAAACCGTGCAACGGAACCTAAATCCCAATAGAAGCAACGCAATCGAGACCAAGACGAAACTTTTGACACCTAGGTTGTCTATGTAGGCCAAATATTGACTGAGTTTTAGGGGTGGGAAAATAATAATAATAAGATATATGTGAGAGAACAAAGGTTGTGCCCTTGCCGAAGGCAAAGCACACCCAACTAGAGAGGGTACAATTTCTGTGGAAATTGTAGGGTGTGCTTGCTTGCGTCGGTTGTAAGTTTTTCCCTTCTAGTGATATTTTCAAGCATTTAGCCTACTCATATTGCATATTTCATTAAGAACACCCTTTGAAACAGCTGCAAACCCCCTTTGAAACAAGCTACTGTAACAACGTTGTCACTGGCAGTATGGAATCGCGATTCAAACAGTACCGTCTGCTAACTGAAAATATGCCCCCCAAAACGTAAATAAGTTTGACATTAATGTAGGGGGAAATGGCTAATTCAAAATAAGTTTGCTAGAGGCAAGCTAGCTGCTGTTGCTCCACATTTCACTGCTTGTTTGAAAGCGCCGGAAATGAGAACGTTTCTTTTGACATAAAGTTTAGCTGTGGCATTGAAGACAGTACTACACACTGCCAGTGGGTGAGCCGAGTCTGACTGAGGGCGCTAACGTCAAAACAAGCCGTGGTGTCACTCAAATTCCAAGTTTTACACAAATCACAAAAATATGCTGGCTGTCTTCGCAATCGCCATATCTTTATAACACTGCCCTCCTTCTGATTTTTGATGTTGAATTGACCCTGGTACGAAATAAAGAAAATACTCATCAAAGATCGACAACAGCTGACGCAATCGTCAACGGAGGCTGACGGGGCTCTCACGTAGCAAACCAATCCAAGTTTTTACAGCAACCTACATTAAAATCTCACCATCTGGCTGTCTTCACAATAGTCATATCGTCATAACATTGCCCTCCTTCTGTTTTGTGGTGTAGAATTGACCGAACTATAAAAATACGAAAATACTAAACTACTATGACGCTTGCATGGCTGCCGCCTAGGCAGTCTCAGGGGCGACCCGCACTCGCTCAAATTACAAAGACTTTCACAACCTAAATAAAAAATCCGAGATGGCAGTTCCACTCGAAATTGCTTTCTCAACAAAACCCAATGGTTGGTAATTTTGGGGGTTGGCATTTTTCACTCATAATCCAAGCTCCAATTTGCGTGCTAGAACGTCTCTATCACGTTGTATCCATGCGTCGTTGCTAACGTGTGCTGACGTAGTGACGTAGGCTAGCACTGCTACCCTTCGTTGACAGAAGACACTTTTCGCCACAAAAATTTAAGCTCAGCCTAAACCGTGCAACGGAACCTAAATCCCAATAGAAGCAACGCAATCGAGACCAAGACGAAACTTTTGACACCTAGGTTGTCTATGTAGGCCAAATATTGACTGAGTTTTAGGGGTGGGAAAATAATAATAAAAATAATAATAATAAGATATATGTGAGAGAACAAAGGTTGTGCCCTTGCCGAAGGCAAAGCACACCCAACTAGAGAGGGTACAATTTCTGGGGAAATTGTAGGGTGTGCTTGCTTGCGTCGGTTTTAAGTTTTTCCCTTCTAGTGATATTTTCAAGCATTTAGCCTACTCATATTGCATATTTCATTAAGAACACCCTTTGAAACAGCTGCAAACCCCCTTTGAAACAAGCTACTGTAACAACGTTGTCACTGGCAGTATGGAATCGCGATTCAAACAGTACCGTCTGCTAACTGAAAATATGCCCCCCAAAACGTAAATAAGTTTGACATTAATGTAGGGGGAAATGGCTAATTCAAAATAAGTTTGCTAGAGGCAAGCTAGCTGCTGTTGCTCCACATTTCACTGCTTGTTTGAAAGCGCCGGAAATGAGAACGTTTCTTTTGACATAAAGTTTAGCTGTGGCATTGAAGACAGTACTACACACTGCCAGTGGGTGAGCCGAGTCTGACTGAGGGCGCTAACGTCAAAACAAGCCGTGGTGTCACTCAAATTCCAAGTTTTACACAAATCACAAAAATATGCTGGCTGTCTTCGCAATCGCCATATCTTTATAACACTGCCCTCCTTCTGATTTTTGATGTTGAATTGACCCTGGTACGAAATAAAGAAAATACTCATCAAAGATCGACAACAGCTGACGCAATCGTCAACGGAGGCTGACGGGGCTCTCACGTAGCAAACCAATCCAAGTTTTTACAGCAACCTACATTAAAATCTCACCATCTGGCTGTCTTCACAATAGTCATATCGTCATAACATTGCCCTCCTTCTGTTTTGTGGTGTAGAATTGACCGAACTATAAAAATACGAAAATACTAAACTACTATGACGCTTGCATGGCTGCCGCCTAGGCAGTCTCAGGGGCGACCCGCACTCGCTCAAATTACAAAGACTTTCACAACCTAAATAAAAAATCCGAGATGGCAGTTCCACTCGAAATTGCTTTCTCAACAAAACCCAATGGTTGGTAATTTTGGGGGTTGGCATTTTTCACTCATAATCCAAGCTCCAATTTGCGTGCTAGAACGTCTCTATCACGTTGTATCCATGCGTCGTTGCTAACGTGTGCTGACGTAGTGACGTAGGCTAGCACTGCTACCCTTCGTTGACAGAAGACACTTTTCGCCAAAAAAATTTAAGCTCAGCCTAAACCGTGCAACGGAACCTAAATCCCAATAGAAGCAACGCAATCGAGACCAAGACGAAACTTTTGACACCTAGGTTGTCTATGTAGGCCAAATATTGACTGAGTTTTAGGGGTGGGAAAATAATAATAAAAATAATAATAATAAGATATATGTGAGAGAACAAAGGTTGTGCCCTTGCCGAAGGCAAAGCACACCCAACTAGAGAGGGTACAATTTCTGGGGAAATTGTAGGGTGTGCTTGCTTGCGTCGGTTTTAAGTTTTTCCCTTCTAGTGATATTTTCAAGCATTTAGCCTACTCATATTGCATATTTCATTAAGAACACCCTTTGAAACAGCTGCAAACCCCCTTTGAAACAAGCTACTGTAACAACGTTGTCACTGGCAGTATGGAATCGCGATTCAAACAGTACCGTCTGCTAACTGAAAATATGCCCCCCAAAACGTAAATAAGTTTGACATTAATGTAGGGGGAAATGGCTAATTCAAAATAAGTTTGCTAGAGGCAAGCTAGCTGCTGTTGCTCCACATTTCACTGCTTGTTTGAAAGCGCCGGAAATGAGAACGTTTCTTTTGACATAAAGTTTAGCTGTGGCATTGAAGACAGTACTACACACTGCCAGTGGGTGAGCCGAGTCTGACTGAGGGCGCTAACGTCAAAACAAGCCGTGGTGTCACTCAAATTCCAAGTTTTACACAAATCACAAAAATATGCTGGCTGTCTTCGCAATCGCCATATCTTTATAACACTGCCCTCCTTCTGATTTTTGATGTTGAATTGACCCTGGTACGAAATAAAGAAAATACTCATCAAAGATCGACAACAGCTGACGCAATCGTCAACGGAGGCTGACGGGGCTCTCACGTAGCAAACCAATCCAAGTTTTTACAGCAACCTACATTAAAATCTCACCATCTGGCTGTCTTCACAATAGTCATATCGTCATAACATTGCCCTCCTTCTGTTTTGTGGTGTAGAATTGACCGAACTATAAAAATACGAAAATACTAAACTACTATGACGCTTGCATGGCTGCCGCCTAGGCAGTCTCAGGGGCGACCCGCACTCGCTCAAATTACAAAGACTTTCACAACCTAAATAAAAAATCCGAGATGGCAGTTCCACTCGAAATTGCTTTCTCAACAAAACCCAATGGTTGGTAATTTTGGGGGTTGGCATTTTTCACTCATAATCCAAGCTCCAATTTGCGTGCTAGAACGTCTCTATCACGTTGTATCCATGCGTCGTTGCTAACGTGTGCTGACGTAGTGACGTAGGCTAGCACTGCTACCCTTCGTTGACAGAAGACACTTTTCGCCACAAAAACTTAAGCTCAGCCTAAACCGTGCAACGGAACGTAAATCCCAATAGAAGCAACGCAATCGAGACCAAGACTAAACTTTTGACACCTAGGTTGTCTATGTAGGCCAAATATTGACTGAGTTTTAGGGGTGGGAAAATAATAATAATAATAAGATATATGTGAGAGAACAAAGGTTGTGCCCTTGCCGAAGGCAAAGCACACCCAATAAGATATATGTGAGAGAACAAAGGTTGTGCCCTTGCCGAAGGCAAAGCACACCCAATAATACAGCAACAAAAGTTTAACGTTATGGAATGCACACGTAATTATGGTCACATCTTGTGCCATGGGGCACAAGATATCAATAAGTCATGTAGCTTACGCATTTACAGCGTCTGCTATTTTCTGCCAGATGGCAGCAGCGACTTTGTTGATTTTTGTTTGTATTATATATCTGTATTCCTGACATGTTTGTATTACAATATTTCACGCAGAAGGAGTAGACAAAGTTTGGAAGATTATTGTCGGCTCCTCCTGTGTGAAATATGCGGCTCTTGTTTTGTCCATGTTTGCGATTGGACATACGGTGCAAACACCGCCCCTTTATGTGAACGCGCACGTCTCTAGATTGGAAAGATCTGGGTTGAGTTAGAGAGTTGATAACCGCCGTCGTGATACCACTTATCGTGATTGCGATTGTTACGCTTCGCGTAGCCGGGTAACTGAAAGTGATCCAGAGCATGTTGATCTTGATTCGTAGTACAGGCCCCTGGTATGCCCCACTCCTCTTCCCCATCTAGTCCAGTGGAGGGTTATCAGAGTCATCAGGGGGTCTCCATCACCACATTCATCTATCACAAAAAGGAGGTACGGGCTTTATCCATCCCTCAACACCCCTCTCCCGATTGATTCCTCTCCTTTTGCTCTTTCCATCCTTCTCATCCATCAACCACAATCTGACCACCCTTCCCCTCATCATCTCTGACCTCCTCTGACACGAAGTGTGTGTGTGCGCATGTGTATGTTTGTATGTGTGTATGTCTGTGTTTGCATATGTGTGTGTGTCTGCGTGGGGTACTGTGTGTGTTTCCACGCATGCTTCTGCATCAATGCTTAGTCTACGCGTGCCATATTGCTCTAAGTAATCACAGAGCAGAATAATTTAGCTGCTGACAGATCAAACAAATGCTTTCTTTTTAGGAGCCATATTTGCAACAGCAGAATGTGACTGTGCTTCATTCTGCAGATGAGAAGATAAGAGGCAGAGACAGATTTAATTACACACCAACAGTGGGGTCAAATAATAAGCACATTGTTTAGATACCGTCCCAACCCAAGACACTCAAAAGCCTTCAAGAGTTGTCAAAGTGCTGTTGTTGCAAGCAAACGAGTTGCTTGACATGTCAGAACTGTCTTGTTTGGCTAAGCGCCTCATTCAGGTTTTGTTTTAAATAAGACAGACAAGGACAACCACACGGCTCAGTGAACACTGAAAGTGGACAGGGGTAGTTCTGCAAGTGAAAGGAATTGTTGGAATAAACAAGAGGGCTTTCACCCGCAATGTTTCTCGCTCAGCGGGAAAGGAGGTGCAGGGGCTGAGGAGGTGAGAGCAGGTTCCCCTCAGGTGCCACAGGTGTTTTTGTTTTCACATTTCAAGTTGTTGCATTCCTTTGGAGTTTAAGCCTGCTCCTCTCTCATTGGTCGGAAATTGGCAGGAAGTGTCCAAAGATGTTTGCATTGGCCATTTCGGGTCATTGGATTTGTCTTCACCTACTGGGAGGTGTTTTTTTTTTTTTTTTTTTTTTACTCCTTGGGACGCTAGCTTCCTTCCTCCCTCCTCCCAAACTCCTATCCCCCTTTCCCTCCATGACCTAATGTCAAGACTACTTCTTCACAAAAGGGAATCTGTTCTTGTTTGCTCATGTCACCCTGATATATAGGACAGAGCCATTGTCCTCTCTTTGCAAGAAAGAGCATCGGGGGACTTGTGTGTGCGTGTGTGTATAGGGTTTGTGTGTGTTTAAGTGCGTGCAGCGTGTCTGTATAGAGCTCACAACACAATATGAATGACTCATCCTCCTGGACATTTGTTAATTGTTGAGATTTCTTGTTCTGCAGAGGTAACCCTCTCTAGCCACACAAGACAAGGACAGGTGCTTCCTGTTACAAAAAAAATGGCTAATGCAGAGGGTTACCACAGGGGCAACTGGAACATCCATCTCTGTTTCATCACACCAGGTGAGAGAGGGATTATCATGAGAGCGGTAGCTTGTGGAGTTTTCCTCGTTCTTTTTCTTTTTATCTGTAAAAACAAACCCACTGAAAGGGAAATATGCTGTCATACTTAACTGTTAGTACGAGATGACAAAATACATTTTTGGGTTGTGCTACCAGTTGAGCCAATTGAGGGCAAGTGACAAAACAACAACAAAAAGAAACCACAACAGCCATTTCCTGTCTTTCTTCACCCTACTCAGGTGTCATTAGCCAGGGAAGGAATGATAGCATCTGGGCCGTCCTGAGTAATGTTGTGGTCCATCAGAGTGGCCTGATCCCTCTGATGTCCTCCCAGACAACAGGATGTTCTGGAGGATCCAGCCATTGAAATTACAGTGCTCAAAGAAAAGATCTGTGATTGGTGTGTAAATTACAGGAAGTGTAAAAATGTGATGTCGTCATCCATGTCTGTATGTCTGACTATGTGAAGTTACCACTCAAGTTACCTACAGCCCTGTTGCAGAAAGGAGTAAGGAAAGTAAGTAGAAAAAGACAGTTTTAGGGTAAACACAGCAATATATATGAAGGAATGTCTTTGAAAGCTTCCTCTTGTGTGTGCGTACGTGTGTGTGCACGTGAGTGTGTGTACGTGTGTATGTGTGTATGTATGTGTCTATGTGTATGTTCTATGTACACTTACAGGACAGGCAGGGGAGAACAACCACTGATATTGCCATCTGGATTTTTGACCTTTGATCTAAACACAAGTAGAGAAAGGGAATCCCACCTGGTATTCAACATTTAAATACTAAGATTAAAATAGCTCGTAGTTGTTTTAAATATGTCTGTCCCAGTGTCTTGTAGATGATAAACTTTGTGAGGTTTGCCAAAGCTGCCAATCAAAACAGCAAGCACTCTGTATTTAAATATACTTTCAAAGGGTCTTTTCATGTTACTTAATCAGAGAACAAAGAACTGACCAAATACCACCTTGACCCTGAACAAGTCTAATTAGTTTGTGTTCATTGGGGTTATGTCCATTTGGTCAGAGTTTGACCAAACCAGGACCAAAGGGCAGTGCCAGCATCCTATGTCATTAAAAACCCTGAACAGGGTGTGCCCTTCATCCCTCCACACCTCCACATATTCTCCTCCCAAGTCTTTTCATTACCTTTATTCTACTTTGCCTTTGAAAGCCAGACTTTTCAGGCTGTCAGAAGTGGGAGGCAGGGAGGCAGAGAGCGAGAGGACAAGTGTATTGGCATTGCGTGCAGACGGATATTAGCCCCTTTAAAAGCAAAACAAATATGCGTGTGTGCCCTGTAATTTTGCTGTTGACATGTGCACTTACAGTGGGGCTGGGGGACCATCATAATGACTAGGGCAGGTAAGCCTGGAGACAGGTGGAGGGACTCGTCTGTCCGAGTAGCCTTGGGTGAGAAAGGCAGAGGGAGAAAAAGAACGAGAGAGGGTGACACGGAGAAAGACTCGCAGACAGACAGGACGGCACCTTATGATGTCATTGAGGTTAACAGTACTTACTAAGCAGCAGTAAAAAAAATCCCCCTTGTAATGGACAAAGCCATTCCTGAACAATGTACTCACTGAGGCTAACCGCACATTGTCACAGAATGTTATTTACTTATGGTTTGTGTTCTTGAACTCACAGTTGACGTCCCACTCTTACCCAATCTGTCAGTGACTGGAACTATTTCTACTACTATTTCAAAGGTTGGGTCTAACATTGTTGCCCTCCTGTTCCTTATAATAGTTAACTTATCAAGAAGGGATCCATGTCAGTATTGCTTTACTGCACTGTAAGGGATCTTTGACACACACATACACGCATATGCACACACACTCTCACACGTCCACCTTTGTGTGGGTCATAGCTTAGGCCTTGTCACAGCCATGAGGTCATCCGGAGTGAAGTCCTTCCTGTCCAACCATGAGCTCAAGGAAACATTATCCTCACATCAGAGCGTGACTGTGAAGATCAGGTTCACTTGTTTGGCAGCCACCACCAAAAATGACTGGAATCTGAGAAGCAGGAGATAGTGAGAGAGACAGAAAGAGAGAGGGCCTCATGTACTTGCGCCCACTTCAGGCGTATTTGTTTCGCAATTTGCACGTAAAAGCATGGCGAGGCACGCTTTTCCGTGTCATGCATATGCATTCACGGGAGGGTCAAGGGGAAAGTGGGAGTTTCCCATAAAGAGATGGGAGGGGATGCGTAAAGTGCGCCTAATTATGTATTCCGCGGTATGTACAAAAAACGCCTGTGAAAGTACGCCTCTATTTTGCAGTGAAAATTCTGCACCTCTTAAAAGCAGGTGTAAACCTGGATGCACGCGGGTTCCCTCGCATATGCCTCCTGGTGAAATGACAGCAGTAATCCGAGCAAGACGAAGACATAGGCCGAGGAGACGATCTGAAAGGATTTTTGCCACAAGGATCACACTTTTTCAGTTGAAGGAACACAAAATCATTACGCGTTACAGATTAAGCAGCCATGCAATATTACAGTTACTGGAATTTGTAATTTCGGTCCAGATTGCATTTTTTTGTGTCGGTGTGGAATTCCGGCCTTGTATAATATTTAAATTTGCTGTTACCTCATGAACAAGCACATCAATTTCGTTATCACTAAATCTTTGTTTTCGCTGTTTTGACTTTGGTGGCTGATCCATGATAGAAAGAGAGTAGAAGGCCCATAAAATTTGGCGTTTAAATGCTCACAATTTACGGTATAATGGGCGGAGAAAGGCGCTGATTACCCGATGAACTGCAGGTTTCATAAATACAACGTAAATTGAAGTATCACAGCGTGCGCAATCTGCGGGTTGGCCATGGCGCTAATAATGCTATGTTTGCAAATGTACTTACATGAGGCCCAGAGAGACATTGTTACGTACTATGTTAAAAAGTAACACTGTTTGACTGTCAGTACTGTACCAGCGGAGTGTGTCAAGCCAGGCACAAACAATGCAGCGGGGTCATACGGACGGATTAACGTACATTTATTATGACAGCTGCAAAAAGGGTATCGGCAAGCCGCAGCAAGCCGTAATGAACAAACAATAACAAATAATAATGACTAATAGACAAGGGACGTACCAGTACATAAAGACACGGAGAAGGGACTATGAGCGATTCCCGATGAGACAAACAAAGTGCACTACGCTAAGGACTGAAAACGGCCCTGTTGGAAAACCACTAACTAACCTAGTATTTCCTAAGCTGACTACACTAAACTCTAGGTTACAAAAGGTGCAGGTGGGACCGCTCCTAAACTACTGTGCATAACAACGGTTATCTACGTGTTGAGGAGTATACCCATGGGTCTCTACACTATCTCCCTTCTCTTACACATCTGGACAAAAACAGCCGCCCAACGCGACTCGCCCCCTCCCTTCCTCATACGCCAAACAGAACACATTTTATACATGACGAGTGTCTAACTAGGCCCAATTAGACACAGCCGCATCAGGTCCGGATCTCGACGTCGGGGCGCGCACTCCAACGTCATCACCAACACCGTCACAGGAACACCTACAGACAAGACACACAAACAAAACACACACACCCTACAGGCAGGAGTGGGAGCTGTAACACCCCCACCCATAAAGCACAAACCCATAGGTTTGGGTTTACAACAAAAAAACAATGACCGCACGGAGTAACATCACACACGTGACAAGGCGTCAGCAACCACGTTCTCTGACCCTTTCTTGTGACGAATCTCCAGGTTGAAACCTTGGACCATCATTGACCAGCGCATAAGACGATGGTTATTGTTGTACATACGTTGTAAAAATACTAGGGGGTTATGGTCAGTAAAGACCACAATAGGAAGCGTCGTGGAACCCAAGTACACCTCAAAAAACTGCAAGGCTAACAACATGGCCAATGTCTCCTGCTCGATAGTGGAGTAACGGGACTGGCAACCGGTAAATTTACGGGAAAAATAGCAAACGGGATGATCAATTCCGTCAGTACCTTCCTGGAGCAACACGGCACCAGCACCCACTGCACTCGCGTCCACCTCCAGCTTGAAAGGGGTATCAAAATCAGGGGCAGACAAAACAGGAGAGCTACACAACAATGATTTAATTGTAGCAAATGCATCCTGACAAACATCGGACCACACAAAAACTACAGATGGACTAAGTAAAGCCGTCAAAGGGGCGGCCACAGAAGAGAAGTTCCGGCAGAAACCACGATAGTATCCAGCCATCCCCAAGAATCTGCGCAACTCACGCCTAGTGACAGGCGGAGGAAACGCGGCAATAGCAGAGACCTTAGCAGGTAAGGGACGTACTTCTCCCCGGCCAACCTGTTTGCCGAGATACGTGACCGTTGCCTTCCCAAACTCGCACTTGGCCAAATTCAGGGTCAGATTGGCACCTGCTAAACGTTCAAACACCTTGGTAAGCGACTTCACATGTTCACACCACGTCGCCGAAAACACCACCAGATCATCTAAATATGCTGAGCAATTCGGAACGCCCGTTAGGACGGTGTTGACCAGTCTCTGAAACGTTGCAGGGGCATTGCACATACCGAAGGCCATCACAGTATACTGCAGAAAATCATCAGAGGTAACAAAAGCGGAGATCTCCGAAGCACGAGAGGTAAGGGGTACTTGCCAGTATCCCTTTAACAGATCAAGCTTGGTTACAAACACAGCAGAACCAATAGTGTCTACGCAGTCATCTAACTGGGGCAAAGGATATGAGTCAGGCAGAGAGAGAGAGAGCGAGAGAGAGAGAGAAAGAAGGATAGAAAGAGAGAGGACAGACAAGTACAACAATAAGAAAAGATAAAGAGAGAGGTTGAAATAACCAAATCTGCCTTTTCTTTCTTTTTTTTTCTTTTAGACAAAGTTGCAGCAAAATAGGTTTTTCAATGGAACATCCATGAAGCCCCATAAAATAAAAGAGAACATTTGAGGGGATTAGTCATATGTAGTAGAAAACCAAAATAAAAGTGAACAACGAATCATTGATAGTGATATATATATATATTGTATGTGTGTAAATGTACAGTATATATTTTAATATATGGGGAGTCAGGTGGCTGAGCAGTTAGGGAATTGGGCTAGTAATCTGAAGGTTGCCTGGTCGATTGCCGGCAGTGCAAAATGACGTTGTGTCCTTGGGCAAGGCACTTCACCCTACTTGCCTTGGGGGAATGTCCCTGTACTTACTGTAAGTCGCTCTGGATAAGAGCGTCTGCTAAATGACTAAATGTAATATGTGTAAATGTTTGTTGATAATTGGTTGATTAACCAACAGAGAGGCACAAACTATCTCAAAATAGAAAATAATTCCTTTAAAGGAGAGCCAAGCACCGTAAAGGAGTCGGCAAGATCAGGGCAAACACATCTCTGCAGTGGACAATGTTCCACTGCAGAGATGCGCTAAAAGCGCTAAAAGTATTGTGTATAGCTGTAGTCTATCGTGATCCCATTTGGCCAATGTTCTTCCAGTTAAAACCCCAGTGTGAGTCTGGGTGACAGGGACGGAGGGCTGCAGTGAGATCCAGGCAGCTTCGTTCTCCTTTAACAGGCTCCTCACATTGTTTTGGCTTCCTCCTGATTACTGAAGACATGACACAACTGTGAGACACACCATCCGGGAAGGACACATACACACACATTTTTAAACAGGCAAATACACATCCCACCCACTGACCCATACATTTCACATACAAATGATAAGATCTACAGTACTTTGTAGAATCACATATGGAGTACAGATGAGTGGCTCCATTCTATGTGTGATCAAAACGCTTCAGGAATGACAAAACAAATGTAGGATTTTAAATGAATTCCAATCTGTTAAATGTCCAATCTGAAACTCTTAATTGGAGGACTGTGACAGATGACCCAACAGCAAATTAATACATTCTCATGCATCCTTTATTTGTCCCTCATAAATTTACTGACCTATCCTCGCACAGTGACCTCTGTATCATCAGGCTTTAGGATAGCTTACCTTTCATTATATGGTTGAATTTTATTTTCTCAATCCCTGGTTTCTTTGCTTTACTCAAGTGTTAAAACTCGTTATATTAAGTAAAGAAACCTTTAAATCTTTTGCACCCCGATCTGTCCTCAAGCTTCCTTGGTCATCACTTCCAAGGACAAGCACATTTGCCAGAGATGTGGTGATAATGGTTTTCAATGGTTTTACAACTCCTTTCCGGTGACATATTTGACATGCTGTTCTCTTTTTAGTCTTCTGAACTGTTGCAACCAACAACCCCAAGATAGAAAACTCACCAAAGGCCTAAGAACAAAGAAAATAATCAGAGAGAGATCACTGGAGAGTGACATTCTTCTTAAGTCACCCATAAACAGTTCAGAAGATGAGGAAGAGGGTGTGTGTCAAATATTTCCCCTGAAATTAGTCATCAAATGGCGTTCAGAGTGTTCCCTGTCCAAGACCATTGTCCCTGACTGTTGTTGAGATGCCTTTGGTCCACCCCGTGAGAAATATCCCCAGGCAGTTAGGAGAAACACAACGAGGGAATTACAGGCCTCAAAACCAGTACCATATTAACTCTCCTTGCTAGTCTAGCCATTAACAAAGGCCCCCAAGGTATCCTCACTTATGCCTGTATAAGACACACACACATTTGTATACAGTATATTGTGTATTTCATTGTGTATTTGATGCAATATTTCACTTTCTATCATATACACATGCAAGGAATGCCTCTGGTTGGATGTTACAACAGACAATACACAGATAGTTGTTTATCCAATCACTGTGGCTTTCGTCTTTATGTCAGTCTAGAATGTCGAAACACAAACCTATGTTATGCAAATAGGATGCTGAACCACCCACCCATCCACCCTATCTCTCTCTCTCTCTCTCTCTTCAATTCCTGCTTGGGGCAATGTTCGGTGCTCAGATGAGCTATCTCCAGGCCTTTTCTATGTGGAGTTTACATGTTCTCTTCATGCTCAAATGGGAGAAACACAAAACAGATTGCTCTCCTGCAGTGAGTACTTGGACTTGGCCCTCGGTCACCTCGGTTGATCACTGCTCCTGGATTCCCTTGGAGGAAGGACAGCAGGATGGATGAAAAGCAGAGAGGGATTTTCATCAATGGACACTCAAGCGTGTGTATTCGTGTGTGTGAATGTGTCTTGGTGTTGCCAATCCCTGCACGTGTGTGTGTCACATTGTGCAATCAATAAATGTTTCTTCTTCTTCTATTTATGGGAAGTGTGCAGACAGCACCTTCCTGGACAATGACAAATATTTGTGGCTGTGGTAGATCTCACCCCATGGACAGAGAAATCACAGCTGTTCAGACTTAACCCTAAGTGTATATTGCTGTTCACTGTTGTGTGTGTGCGTGTGTGATGACAGGTCGATGACTGTCATGTTCTTGTGCGGGGTGAATGGCAATGGGGGGAGCTCAGCAGAATGTGATGAATGAGTCGTCTGGGGAGGAGAGAGGAAAAAAGTGGACTCTAAATTATGCAGCGCTTCTTGCTTGTCGACGGCCATAATTAGTACCCTGCTCAGGTGTGGTGAGTAGAGCAGGATACGGGAAAGGAAGAGTTAAAAACAACAAATGAGAGAGAGTGTTGTTGTTGTTGTTGTTGATGGGTAGATATCATATAGTACTTGCTGGACAGTGGTGAAAGTAAACATGGACACATTCTAAATGTAAAGGTAAAGTGTTGTTTTTACATGTGGGAAGCACGTGTAGCACTAGTCTTCTCATTTCATAGGTGCTGTCTAGCAGCGTTCCATGTTAAAAAGTGATTGGCCACACTCCTCACATGGGTGGGAGAATTGCCAACAACATACACAACACTAACAAAACAGGTTAAAACATTTTACAGTGGGAATAAAATAATTAAAAAACTTAAAAAACTCAATAATAAAATAAAAACAATAAAATACATATTTTTGCAAATTGCAGTTGTCACATATCACATTTCTACAAATTAACAAAAAGTTAGTTTATGCTGAAAACTGATTGTGCATTCGTTTCATGTACCAGATTTAAGGTGTATTTAATTTGGGGGGGGATTTATTTGTTAAAAGTTACACTCATATGTAATTTTGCATACAGGTAACATCAAACTCCCATGGAGACAAATGCATAAACAAAACAAAAAAACACACACACAGAAGAGTTTCAGAACCAAACCTCCAAACCCACAATGTTTATTTCTTTCTAACCATCCCCCACCCGTACCTTGGAAAAGAGATAAGGTTAACCCCCTGTCCCCATTCTTCATGAACTTTGACACACACACACGCACCTTAGATTTGCATTCACACCCAGGAAATATGGGGGGGGAGGGGCTGTCAGAGAAAATTGAGATATATTTGTCTGAACCGGACATATCTGTGTGACAGGGCGTAATGCCTCCTGGAGAAAGCTCAGTTTTTTTTTCTTATCAGAGTCATTGCCCCTGGGGCACAGCACAGGACGGATGGGTGATGAACAGCTCACTGCTCTGAGGAGGAGTTACCAAGGGAGGGAGGGAGGACGAAAGGGCAGGCTTCCACACCCACGTTCCTCCTCTGTGACTGTGGAGAGAGAGACATTGATCTTCTTCACACATGTAGGTCTGTCATTCTTTTGCACAGGTACTCACAGAACAAACGGGGTCATCTGTGTGTGTGTGTGTGAGAGAGAGAGAGAGAGAGAGAAAGAGAGAGAGAGAGAGAGAGAGAGAGAGAGAGAGAGAGAGACGGGAAGAAAGAGACAGAGACAAAAAAAGGCAAAAGAGGAAGAGAGACAAGGTCAGGTAGCACCAGTTGTGTGCAGGAACCCAGAAACGCGAGGAGAGCATAGCTAACCTCCCTTATGTGTGGTTCTTCTAAAGGCTTCACAGTAAGTTCTTCAACATTGCTTACTTTTTGTATCTGTATTTCAGCCTACACAAGTGATAAAGTATAGCTTTATAAGGCCAATGTGAGGTATTTTTTTCAGAATTAAATTTATTTTTTAAGCACAAATCTAACAACATTGTCTTATATCAATAAATGTTTGTAATAATAATAATAATAACTAGAGAGGGTACAATTTCTGGGGAAATTGTAGGGTGTGCTTGCTTGCGTCGGTTGCACAGGGGTCCGTTTTTTAATGACATTTTTACAACTGATATTTCTGTATATTTTATATAAAAATGCATACTTATTATTTATAAAGATTACATAGATTTAAAAGCATCTTTTTTTGCTGCTCATTTACAACTCAAAATACGAGTGAAGTGTAGAATGAAATAGATGTCTTCTCATTTCCCCTGCAAGAGGCAGCCTCATAGCTGAATCAAAACGAATACATTTGGCAGACCGGTGTAAAGAATGACCTAATCTCTATGACTTAAACGTCCTTTTAAGTTTTTCCCTTCTCGTGATATTTTCAGACATTTAGCCTACTCATATTGCATTCATTCATTAATTTAAAAAAAACTTTGAAGATTATTCTACGACGTTAAGGTGGAATCGAGATTCAAACAGTACCATCTGCTAACTGAAAATATGCCCCCAAAAACGTAAATAAGTTTGACATTTATTTAGTGGAAAATCGCTCATTCATAAAAAGCTCACTGGTAGCGATCATTGTCAGTAACAACGCAAAATGCGATATAGCCCTGTGTGGAGAAGCTGCCCCGGTAAATTGTACTACTACAGTACAGTACTAGACTACTGCTGTGTTCGTCTTGGTAGCGATTGCGTTGGTTGAATTGGATTTAACGTTCCGTTGTACGGTTTAGGCTGAAATTAATTATTTTCATGAACAGATTGACAAAGTTTAGGCTGTGGCAATGAAGTTCAGGTTAGTAGTTAGATAGACTTTTGATTTAAGTAAGGGGAGTGCCGAACATGTTCTGTAGCCGTTTGACTAACCCTAAACAGCTGTAGTGCTAGTAGATGTTTTTGTAGTGTGTCTCGCGTAGGCTACAGCATTGCAGTGAGCAACACTGGTTTGTAACCACAGGTAATGATAATTTCACCAACATATCGTTTACTTGTAATGTAATGTCATAATAAATCCTACAACGAAAATGTATTTGTGAGGAATGTTTATTTTAACGATTGAAAACAGATGCATCATAGACCAATGTAGTATGTGTTGCCCGGGCAACAGAGGCTAATGTCATTATGCTAATGCTTCAGTGAAATAGTAGACTACTGTACCGTTTCCGAAAGTAGATGTGGGCCTACTTCCTTAATAATATCAGCTAATATTGTACATTACATTTCACAATTGTGTTTCACATCACAAAGTAAAATGAGTAAATAGTTATCACCCTGGCCTCTTTGCTTGTGGCGCTGCAGCTGCCTTGCAGTAAAGCTATAGTTAGCCTAGCTATCCCCCAAGTTAACAGATGCGAAACGAATGTTCTGCTACAGGTAGTCACGCGTTTTCGTGACGTTAGTGACGTAGTGACGTTAGTAACGTCAGTGACTGTGGCTAGCAAATTAGCCACCGTTAGCTTCACTTTTCGCCACAAAAACTTAACTTGAGCCTAAACCATGCAACGGAACTTAAATCCCAATAGAAGCAACTCAATCGCTACCAAGACGAAACTTTTGACACCTAGGTTGTCTATGTAGGCCAAATATTGACTGAGTTTTAGGGGGGCAAAAAGAATAATAATAATATGTATGTGAGAGAACAAAGGTTGTGCCCTTGCCGAAGGCAAAGCACACCCAATAATAGATTTTATTTGTAACACTTTACATTTGAAACAAATCTCAAAGTTCTACAGTTAAGATTATAAAACAAGTTTGTAGTGATATTTCTTTCAAAGTTTCAGGCATTTCTACTTTGTGTTGGAGCCCAGCTGTGTGTTGTTGTTGTGTGGTCTTTTTCAGTTGTGTCAGAGTTTCATGTTTTCAGAGTAACTTTTCTTGAAACAAAGTCTCGCTGCTACCCAATGGTGATTTACAAAACCTGCACTAATACACTCACACGTTAACCACAATTGTACACAAGACCAGGCAATATTTTTGACAGCACAGGTTCCAGGACCACAGAACAACTTAACCCTAATCTTCTAATTGTTTGTCTTCAGTCCAGGAAATGAAATTGTAATTGAATCTGTAAATGCATTTAAGATGAAGTAAGAAAATCCATTGAACATAGTAAAGGTTAACCTTCTTGCTTATTACAAGGTTATTTTATCGACTGTTTCAATATTTTCTATACATCTAATACTTGGTGTCACTGCACTCTTCACAATGTCCTGGAGTGGCAGAGATCTCTATGAATCCTACAATAGTGTACAGGAGGAGAGAAAGAGAGTTATAAAGCAATAGAAATAAATAACGAGCGATGGAGAAAGAGCAAGGGAGGGAGTAACAGAGAGGATGACTGGAACAGGGTGCCAGGTCCCAGTTCAGCTCAGAGGAAGTCTGGCTTCACTGGAAGCCCTGGTTTCCTTGTGAAAGTGCGACTGCTCCTGGTTGCCCGACGTGGACAGGAACCTCCATCTCCAGACGGGGGTCGCCTCCTGGGCACCCTCAGGATGTTTGGGCCCCGTGAAATGGAAGCGGGGTGGGGGTTTGAACGGGGAGAAGGGACGATGGGTCAGGGCGACTGGCTTTGAAGTTTGTTTGTCCGGTTGTGGGAAAGTTAGGAAGGACTCCCCCACCCCACCCTCCTCACCCCAAACCTCCCGCACCTTTCTTCAGTCTCACACCTGGCATTTCCATATTTAGCTCATTTTCAAGACAAAGCTTTCTCTCTTTGCTTCTTCTGGTTATTTGTGATGCTTGAGGATTGTGTCTTTTCTGCTACAATAATGATAAGGCATGGTGGGGAGGGGGGATTGGGGGTAGATATGAGATAAAGACAGGGACCGAAATAGGTAATGAGACTAAATGGAACAGGAGAACTAAACTACAACAGAGACAACTACACGATGGTCTCTCTATGTTCCTCAGCCCTGATGCACACCTAAGTAATCTTTCACATTCTTATCCTCCACTCTCTCTCTGTCTTTGTCTGTCTCTGTCTCTTTTTGCAGGCCTCTGCCTCCCAGCACCACACAGCCATGCTCATCTCAGAGGGGTCGCCCCGCACCCTAGGGGTCGTCCTCACCACCGCGGCACCGACAGTCGAGTGGGACGTGGATATGACGGCATGGAGCGAGGCCGAGTTCGAGGAGAGGTGCACGTACACGGTGAAGGACCAGCTGTTGGACAGTGACCCCGAGGTGGACAAGGACAGGACGCAAGCAGAGAGGTCTCTACCGAGGAACCTGGCCTTCAAGCGATGTCCCGAGTCCACAGAAGTATGACACAAACCACGCCCTATCCTGAAGATGGCTGTTCCTGTGTCTAAAGTCCAGAGCTTGTTTGTATTTGAGACTGTGTGGCTGTGTGTATGTTTGTGAGAATGCGCATGTGTGTATTTTAATGTGGATCTGTGTGTATATGTGTGCATGCCTTATGTACAAGTGTGTGTTTGTGCCTTCTGTACTTGTGTGTGTGTGTGTTTGTGCCTCTATACTGTAGGTGTGTGTGTTCATGCCTTACATACATGCGTCGTTGCACTCCCCAACACCGCGTACGTCTCTATTCTTGTTTTCATGCCAGGATGGCAGGACATGCAGGTGGGGTGTTTGTGTCCAAATCAGCATCCGTCACTCCCCCCCCCCTCCCCCCATCCTTCCTCTGGAGGAGGACTTAACTTGAGCCTAAACCATGCAACGGAACGTAAATCCCAATAGAAGCAACTCAATCGCTACCAAGACTAAACTTTTGACACCTAGGTTGTCTATGTAGGCCAAATATTGACTGAGTTTTAGGGGGGCAAAAAGAATAATAATAATATGTATGTGAGAGAACAAAGGTTGTGCCCTTGCCGAAGGCAAAGCACACCCAATAATAGATTTATTTGTAACACACTTTACATTTGAAACAGATCTCAAAGTTCTACAGTTAAGATTATAAAACAAGTTTGTAGTGATATTACTTTCAAAGTTTCAGGCATTTCTACTTTGTGTTGGAGCCCAGCTGTGTGTTGTTGTTGTGTGGTCTTTTTCAGTTGTGTCAGAGTTTCATGTTAAACGGTCGACAAGTTGTTGTCTAAACTCAGCCTTTCCTCTTCTCTCTGCTGAGCGCATCTTGGAGACGGGCCGGACAATGGCCTGGGCCCTCAGAACACAGCCTGAGGTCACATGATTAGTAGCTGCCCAGGATTCCCGGCCCCCATTGTCCACAGCACGCCATTAAAACCGTGAAAACGGAGACACGTGGATGCACCTCAGGGTTTGTGGTCGTAAATAACCCTCCGTTTGTTACTGTAGGAGTGTAGGTCGGAGTAGGGCGGGGGGGATCGACGTGAAAGTACTAGGTGGTTGATGTTTAACAGAGGAGGAGGTGGGGGAGGGTGGACTGAGATAGGGAAGTATCAAAGTATGTTTGGGTTGAGGGCCTTGGGAGACTCTTTGTTCCTGTCAATGTAAGAAGACGATTGCCTGAATGGGCCCATGTGGTTTCTTGTTTAAACACATTAGTTACAGTCGAAGACTGGGCCTTTGTGTGTGTGTGTGTGTGTGTGTGGGTGGGTGTGTGTTTGTTTATGTGTGTCTGAGTCTCTGAGTGCCTGGGTGTGTGTGATGTGTGTGATATTTTTTGCTCCTAAAGAAACAATAACAATGCATTTTATCACAGTTTAGTGACTAATGTCTACGGCACATGATGATACAAAGTGTTGCAAATACAGTCAAATGCTTGTCGCGCTCGCAAAGAATCTTTTCCAGTAGAAAGCACTGGAAAGCAAATCAAAACACAGAACTATTTTGACAACCTTTCAAGCAATAGATGTATTTACCCAGTTCTGTTGCAAACTGTAGCATACGGTACCGTATTTGACGGAAAATAAGCCGCGGCTTGTACTCTGATTTTAAAGTTTTCTTGTGCGGCTTATATTTCGAAGCGCCTTATAGTCCGGTTTTAGAACAAAAAAGTGGCTTCTCTCAAGATCTCTACTGACCGTGCAGCTAATTTTATGCTCAACACTTGAACGGGGGCTTATTACTTGAAAGAGGAATTATTTACTGTTTTCTCAGTTACACTATCAAGGCTTGGAAATACAGTGACTTGCTAAAGTAGGCAAATGGCTAGTAGAACATAACATTTCATAATAATTTCAGTTGATCAAAACAGCTGCAAACCCAGTGAAATGTTATAGGCTAGGCTAGCTAGCAAAATAACGCTAGCATCGCTAAAAACATTACTAATTCAACTTTGGTAGTCTAACCGAGCTCTTTGTGAGTTTGTGTTAGATATAATTGTATATGATAGTGTCAGGGCCGCGTTTGTGCAATGGGCAGGAGGGGCTGCTGCCCCGGGCCCCGGCCACTAGGGGGCCCCGGCACGGGAGATAAAAAACTAAAATAATAAAAATACATATTTTTGATGCATTTACCCACCCGTAGTGAAGTCCATGTTCTCTTAGCGTCACGTGTCGTTGCCGGTATCAAAGCATGCAAGACAACAAAGGCTTCGCATGAAGGTGATGTCAAACGAGTTTGCCCTGCTTCGCCAAATTGACTTCAACGATTTGATTCGTGACTTTGCCTTCAAAAAAGTAGACGAGTGGACTTAACCCTTGTGCTGCCTTCGGGTCACATGACCCAAAGGTTCATAACGAACCATCGTTGTGTTTACCCAATTTTACCCAATACAAAAACAAATAAAAACGAACGAATCGTTCGTGAACGATTCGTTCATTTTGAACGAATCCTTACAAGGACTCGGGAGTAACGAGTCCTCTCAAAGAGTGATTCGTTCATTTTCTCGTGGCCACGCATCGGGACTGTTGCATAGGCTCGTCCAAGTAAACAGAAATGATTAGTTCATTTCCCGACTCGGTCTTCGGGTACGAGTCTTTGAATCATTTTTCACGTGACCTGCATAGGCTCTGTACTGGTAGCTAAAGGAAACAAACGATTCGTTCATTTCCCGACTCGGTCTTTCTACGAGTCTTAGGATCATTTTTCACGTGACCTGCATAAGCTCTGTACTGGTAGCTAGAGGAAACAAACGATTCGTTCATTTCCTGACTCGGTCTTTCTACGAGTCTTTGGATCCTTTTTTCACGTGACCCGCATTGTATTTTTTAGTAGAGGAAACAGTTTCCTCATTCCCTTTCGCGTGGCCGCTGTTTTAGTAAGACGTGAATGATATTCGCTCAAGTCATCATACTGACTGGTTTTGTTATTTTCACTTTACATTTACACTTACAGTTTAGTGCAGTGTAATTGTTTGCCCTGATAATTAAATGCTAGTGTGATAATAAATGACCAAATCATACAAACTGTCATGATACATTATTTTAATGCAGGAATTTCTTTTAAAATAGTATCTGCTGGTGCACGTCATGCACTAACCTACATGAGAATGATACGTGTTTGCAGTGGACGGATAGCATGTTATGCCATAATCAAAAAGAAAAGAGCGGACATTGCTTTTTCGTTTTCGTGGTCTGCCCGCAAAGTACTGCCCATAATTCGAAAACGAAAAAGCAATCTGAGCGGCGCAGCAGAGTGATGTCAGTAGCCGCTCTTCTTCAGCTCCCTGCTGACCGAGCTACCCTAATATGCTGTGGCATATTTTGAAAATGAAATCTCAAATGTGTATTTCTTTTTCATTTTAATTAAGTGAAAGATTTGAGCACTCTTGAAGAAAAAAATTAAAATGCAAATAGGATGATTGATTACTAATTTCATTTATGAGTCAAATAATGCAGCCACATTCTTAAAATGAAAAAGCATTTCTGGAAATGCATTTTAATTTAAATTTTGGGCACGATTTGCTTCCATAGGCTAGGGGTGCGTGTTACAATGTATTTACAATGTATCACATACTGATATTTTTGTCTGTCATAATTTAATTACCAATCCCTCTCTCTCTCTCTAATATATATTGATAAAAATCATAGTAATAATAATATATATATATAAAAAAAGGGGGAGGCTTCTGCCCCGGGCCCCAGATGACCTTCACCTGGCCCTGGATAGTGTGGACAATAAGACACGGACGCGGTCTCTTTTCATAACTTGTATTTTACCACTGTTCTTCTTGACATTTGAACAGCCCTCACTGATTTCACGTAATGCTTTCAGCATTAAGCCGACGGCAACTCCCGAGGGACAAAACACCCTTGTCCGTTGTCACATAGAAAGGTCTGCTACAGTAGGCTATCCTCAGGATTTGCAAGCTAGCTAAACTTATAATTAGTGCTGTCAAACGATTAAAATATTTAATCGCGATTAATCGCATTAATGTCATAGTTAACTCGCGATTAATCGCACATTTTTATCTATTCCAAATGTCCATTGATTTCTTTTTGTCCCATTATTTTTTATCAATTTTTATATATTTTCTTGGATCGGATTGCTTAGTGCAAATGTTTTTTTTAAATTGAAAACAACATTGCAATCGCCTGGCTTTGACGGGGGGGGGGCGGAGAATTTGCATCAGCTGTGTGCTTGGCCATCAAGTGGTATTTCAGACTGGACGTGCTGCGATGATAGCTCAGTTCACAACGACAAAACACACAGATCACTTTGCTCTTGTCAATGGGACCATTTGGCAACTTTTTAATAGTAAACTGTCCATTCAGAATCTTATTGGCATCCATTTCGGCGTCTCGCGCTCGCCATCCACTCAAAACGTAACGTTAGCCAATACTCTTTAGCCGGCTCGCAAGCCCAAACAAGTGTGTGCGGCGTGCCTGTTGTTTTGTTTCCGGTCTAGCTAGATCCGGTGTGGTGTTGTAGTTTTTCTAACGTCAGTAGTTGCTGCAACAGCATGTGAAAAACTACGATTGCTAGGCCAAAAAGAACGTTAATCGCGCGATAAAAAAATTGACGCCGTTAAAATGGGTTTGCGTTAACGCCGTTAATAACGAGTTAAACTGACAGCACTACTTATAATATATCTGTGGGTGCAGCCTAGCTTAGCCCATTAGCTTAGGACCTCAAAATTCTTTCTTACTCGACACCAAAGTTCAGAAACAAAAGTCTGTAATCCGAAATTCTTCTTTTGAAAGTTTACTTAAAATGATTTAAGTAATACAGTATAAAATTCAGGATAATACTTTTCTAACAAGTTAACTGGCATTAGTGTAGGTAAAAAGAGTGTTGGTGTTGCTCCAAGGTCCAATAGCTTCTGACTGCTTCGCGGTGTTTCTTGTTCTTTCATATCAAATCAAACAGCCAATCAAATTACGTTATTCTTAGCGTCACTGGTAAACTATCAATATTTTTCATTTCTACATTACACATGCAACACAATTTCTTATAGTTCTCATAAACACTATTCAATCTTAAATTCTCAATTTACAATTATTGTTAAAAACTATTATTTCCACAGAAATGGCTTCAACATATCCCGGCCCCGTAATTGACTAGGCCTTAGCATATCAATTACCAACTTAAACTTAAATTGGAGACATTTACAGTAATACACTCAACGGCATTTTCTCCAACTTTCTTTAGGCAAGGATCTTCTTCTCCTCACAGGTAAATATGCAAAGGTTAATATTTACAAGCAAGTAGTTCTAATCTAATCAAAATCTCTCTTCTATCTTCATTCTTCTCCCTGCAATAAACAAAGTTTAGTTATGGGTCTTTGAATGACGCTGGTCTTCGTCCGGACCTCAACACTACGGACATCTCCTTTGGAATCTGGCATCACTTTGGTGATTCTGCCTAACATCCAGGAATTCCTCGGCAGAGACGAATCAGCGACGAGGACAACATCTCCAACCTTGAAACTTCTCTTCGGGCTGAGCCATTTTTGCCCTTCTTGCAGGAGCGGTAGGTATTCATGAGTCCACCTTCGCCAGAATAGATCCGCCATGTATTGGATTTGTCTCCAGCGTCGGCGGGCATAGACATCATCCTTAGTGAACACGCCAGGTGGAAAGCTGGGCTGTGCCTTCAAAGTGAGCAGGGGTCTCATTTATAAAACTGTGCGTAGGATTCTTACTAAAAGTGTACGTGCGCCCAAAAGCCTAAAATGGCGTACGCCCAAAAAAAATCTGATTTATAAAACCGTGCCTACGCACACCTGTAAGCAATGTTCCCTTTATAAATCACAGACTACCCACAAGTGTGCGTACGTGAATCTGCATTTTACCCTGCCCTAAACACGCCCATTTTTGACCATAAATGGTCAATGCAAAGCACCTCATGAATGACCCTGGCATGCGATTCTTCTTTACGGTGAACCATGGCGCATGACAACTTCTCAGACACTGTTAGCCTATTGGCGGAGGCCCGAAAACCACATTATTTGGTGGCCGGTGGATCACCAATAAAAAAAACAGTGCGAGTGGCGTCAACTGTGCCAGTGATACCGCGAGTCGAGATACAACTCAAGTTCAATAACAAAAGCGTTTTGTTATTGAACAGTAGTCTATTGAAGTCTGGACTGATAACGAGGAGTGTAGCGATTGCGCGGGAGCTTAGCGACTGTATTTCCAGTTTTTGACATATGATGATATATATGCACAGTATTAAAGAAGTATACTTAGTTATACAATGTGTTCTGCAGTTATCTAAAGGTAGGATATGTGATGTTATCCTGTATTCCATGCAGTCAGGCTCGGGAATCTCCCCCTCCTACATCCCGTAGTGGACAATCTGATGGTGAGACATACAGCGCTGAATTTGTATTTAAAATTTGAGTTGGATTGTACAAGGTGTTTATGGAACAATTATCACTCAGTACAAGCGCAAATAACACTGCTGGATTTAATCTTTATGATAATGATGAAATCGAGTGAAAATCGTGTGTGAGGAAAACAAAATATATTAATATTACGAGTAATGTTCTTCCCACATTCACTTTCTGCAGTCTGACTACAGTACGGTCATCTGCATCGCCAATTCCAACTGTTTCCAAAATGTGCGTAGGCCTACGGGAGGGTCAGAGTTTGCGTGGAGGACCGCACATTCTCCCGTCAAGTTTGTTTTTTATAAATCACAACCTTTGCGTGGAAAGTGGCGTACGCACATTTTCAGCCCCGTTTTGTGCGTACGCAAGCTTTATAAATGAGACCCCAGGTGATTTGGCGTCAGCGGCTCAAGGTCGTTGGGGTGTTCTGCGTTCGTGGTTAGAGGTCTCCCATTGAGGATGCTCTCAACCTCGCATAGGAGAGTCTGTAGTCCTTCATCATCTAGCAGCTGTTGATTTACCACGGAACTGAGCACTTTTTTCACTGTGCGAATCTGACGCTCCCAGACGCCGCCATGGTGGGATGCAGCAGGTGGGTTGAAAATCCAATGCACACCTTTTTTCATCATGGCTTCATTGATACGAGACTGGTTTAGTTCTGCTAATGCCTCTCGCAGCTCTCGTTCAGTGCCAACAAAGTTTGTGCCATTGTCGGAACGAATGATTGACACTTGTCCTCTTCTGGCTTAGACGCCGCAGGGCATTAATACACGAATCAGTGTCAAGGGAATGGGCTACTTCTAAATGCACTGCTCTCACAGTTAAGCATGTGAAGAGCACTCCATAACGCTTCACCTTGGCACGTCCTCTTTTGACCTCAATAGGTCCAAAATAATCCACACCCGTGTTGGTGAAGGGTGGTTTGTCAGGAAGAAGACGGTCTTGTGGCAGGTCCGCCATTTTCTGCTCTCCTGTCTTTGCATGCAGTCTTTTGCAGAGATTGCACTCTGAAATCACTGTTCTTGCTGCTGCATTAGCTCTTGGTATCCAATACCGTTGTCGAAGTCTGGCCAACAGGTGGTTTCTGCCTCCATGTCCAGTCTCTTGGTGGATGTGGTGGAGAATGAGGTGGGCTATTCTGTGCTGTTTATGCAGAATGACAGGATGTTTAGCTTCCTCAGGCATCGCCGATCTGTTCTGACGCCCTCCTACGCTCAACAAACCATCTTGGAAGTATGGATCCAGTTTGAAAATTTGACTATTCCTTTTCACAAGGGAGCCTCCTGGTTGCAAGGCCTTTATCTCTTCAGCATAGGTTTGTCTCTGACTGAATTTGATCAGTTCTATTTCAGCTCTGGATAGATCTTCCACAGTAAGTGTCCTTTTTTCCAGGTTCTTTTTATATGTCACCATCTGCTGATCAACCATGGATTTGCGCTTTTCTGGATCATTCTCTGCCTGCTGTATGTTCTGTTCCAACTCTTTTCTTTTCTCGCTCAGGTGTTGCAACATCCTTTTTCAAATGCAAAATCCACGCTATAGCCTTTTTCAGCTTGTGCCAACTGGAGTAATACTCAACAAGCTTGCCCAATGGATCTGTGCACTCGTCCGGATTCGTGCATGACACTGCAGCAGATGTCTTCACCTCAACGTCATCATCTGTCAGGTAAGTACACTGTCCAGGTTGTTTTGGCCACTCGCTCTCATTCGGCAGGAAACTAGGCCCCTGAAACCAGCTCTCACCTTCCATGAAGCTCTTGATGTTCAAACCTCTTGAAGCCTGATCTGCCGGGTTTTGAGAGGTGTTGACATACTTCCACTGAGACAGTGTTGTAGCCTCTCTAATGAAAGAGACACGGTTTGCCACAAACGTTTTGAAACGAAGGGCATCGTTTTCAATGTACTTTAGCACTGTTGTACTATCTGTCCAGAAGACTGACTCCATCAGGGGAACTTCAAGTTCTTCTCTCACCATCCGATCCATCTTGACTGCAATCATTGCTGCTGTCAACTCCATTCTCGGGATCGGGATCTGTTTGAGTGGAGCGACTCTGGACTTTCCCATTAGGAAGGATACGTGTTTCTCACCCTGGTCATTCTTTGACAGGAGATACGACACAACGCAATATCCATCTTGACTTGCGTCTGAGAAATGGTGAATTTGAGCAGCCTTTGTGGGCCCAAATGCTGTGGGCTTGAAACATCTGTTCACACTGAGTTACGAAAGCTTGTCTAGGTCTGTCAGCCACTTCATCCATGTTCGGCGTGGCTTCTCAGGGATTTCTTCATCCCAACCTTTCTTCTCTTTGCAGAGATCTCTCAAAATGAGCTTGACAGGTAAGAGCAGTGGTGCCAAAAAGCCCATCGGGTCATACACTGAACTGACAACAGATAAGATGCCGCGTCTTGTGCATGGCTTGTCCGACAGGTTAATCTTGAACCTGAAGCTGTCAGTGCTTGTGCACCATTGCACACCTAATGCCCGTTCCACTGGCAATTCATCGTGCTCCAAATCTAGATCTTTGACTTCAGCCGCTCGTTCGTGGTCAGGGATGGAGCCCAGCAAGACTCGACTGTTGCTGACCCATTTGGTCAAATGGAAACCACCACTGGCACACAATGTCATCAGCTCCTTCACGAGAGCAGCGGCTTGGTCTTCTGTGGCTACCGACTTCAAGCAGTCGTCCACATAGAAGTTCTTAAGCACAGTCTGTATGGCTTCTGTGCTTCTTGTTGCTGCATCTCTCGCTGTTCTTCTCAGTGCATATGACGCACAACTAGGGGACGATGTAGTGCCGAACAGATGCACACACATTCTGTACTCTTCTGCTTCCACATTCAGATGCCGCCTGGCCACCAGAGAAAGCGTAGCAGATGTGCATCAGAGTCTGGAATCCGCACCTGGTAGAACATGGATTCGATGTCCGCCATCATGGCGACAGGTTCCTGTCTGAATCTCAGCAACACTCCGACGAGTGTGTTTGTTAGGTCAGGCCCTTGCAACAACTGGTCATTCAGCGACACCCCTCGATATGTTGCCGCGCAGTCAAAGACGACTCGCAGTTTCCTCTTTTTCGGATGGTACACCCCATGGTGTGGGATGAACCATACTCTTCCATCACTGCGACTCAACTGCTCTTTTGGAACCCTTGTTGCGTAGCCTTTCTCCAGTACGTTGTTCATGAAAGCCTTGTACTCTTCAAAGAAGTCTGTAGTCCTACTGAGCTTCCTTTTCAAGGAGTTAAGTCTCTGTTCAGCAATACCACGGTTGCATGGCATCTTCACTTTGTCATCTTTCAAAGGCAGCTTGATGCAAAAGTGACCATCCATGAGTTGCGCAGACGTTGTCGCTGTGTGCATGAACTGCTTGTCATGTTGAGAATGTTCTTGTCGGTCATGACACTGTCTTTCTGGGAAATCCGCATTGTAGTGTTTCATCAACATGTCTTCAATGTTCATCACGGAGATTCGATTGACAAGGAAACTCTGCTGGCTGCCATCACCTGATTCGTTTTCTTGGCATCTGCTGATTGGCCCATTGACGACCCAACCAAGAGCTGTCTTCACAGCTTATGGTCCGTCATTCTGACTACTGATGATTTCCCATGGCTCCATGGCTTTGAATGCGTTGGCGCCAATGAGAAGACCAACTTCCGCTTCTAGTTTATGGAGATGGACTCGACTCAGGTAAGACCACTTCACCAAATCTTTCTTCTGTGGTATGTTGGCTTTCTTTGCAGGTATGTCTGGCTGAGTATACACATTGGGCAGCTGGATGTATTCTTGTTCCTCTAAGCCACACACCTCCAGATCGGATAGTACATAGCTATTCACTTTCTGTTCTTGGGCTATGGTTCGTAGCAGGAACTCTGTCTTTCTGCCACGGATGTTCAACTTCTTAGCCAAGTCTTCAGTGCAGAAGGTCGCTGTGCTTCCTTGATCTAGAAATGCATAGGTCTTTATAATCTGTGCCTTTCCTGTGTTTTATCTGCACAGGTACAATGGGTAGAATACCATCACTTTTCCCGGCATGTTTATCTCCTCTACATCCTGCAGACACGAGAGCATTTGTTGCTTGTCTTGTGCCCTGCGAGCTATCGTCTGCCCCAATCCGCTCTGAAGCAGCATTTTCCCTCACAACGTGCAAGATGGCTGGGTGCTTGAGTGAACAATCCGAGCATGAGGCTTTCTTCCTACAGTCCTTGGACATATGACCTGCTGTCAGACATCCAAAGCAAAGACCGTTTGTTTTCAGGAACTGTATTCTTTCTTTCAGAGGCTGTTCACGGATCTTGTTGCACACGTTCAGTGCATGGTTCTTCTGACAGTACAGACAAGGACTTTGGAAAACACTCACCGACTTAGCTGAAAGAGTTCTCCTCTCAGGCTGGCCTCCAGTGACGTCCTTTTCCCTTGCAGACGTGTTCACAGCAAAGCTGCTTTTCCTAGGCTCACCTTTTGCACTGCTGAGTTTCTTCTGGAAGATCTTCTGACTATCAGCAGTGGAGTCCAACTTTTGCTTGATGATAGACAAACTCTACAAGATCAGGAAATCTGGCTATTTTTCTTCTTCTTTCTTGGATGTCATACGCATAACTTCTCCATCTTTCCTTCAATTTGAATGGAAGTTTGGACAAGACACACTTCATGTTGGTGGGATTGTTCATTTCGTCCATGTAATCCACATCATTCACTGTGTTACAACATCCAATCAAGAACAAAGCAAAGGCGTTCAATCCCTTCCTGTCTTCTGGTTTTATCTGAGGCCATTCCATTGCTTTCTTGATGTAAGCTGTGGCGATGGTCAATTCATCTCCGTAGTGACGATCAAGCTACGTTCTAGCTTCCTCATAAGCTCTGTCAGGTCTCATGTGCTCACAGCTGCGAATGAGATCAAGTGGCTCTCCACTTGTGAACTGTTCGAGGTAATACAACCGATCTTGATGGCTGTCTGTCTTACTGTCAAATGGCATGCTCGAAAGCCCTTGTGAATGATCTGTAAGTCAGAGGATCTCCTGCAAACGTTGGTATGTCTCGGTGAGGCAATTGAGACAAACTCTGCTGTTTGATGAGCATCTCAGTGACTTCATTCTGATGCTGTAGCACTTCAAACAGGCTGCCTGTAGAAGAATCAGTGTGATAATGACGTTCAGGGCGTGGAGTATTGCTGTCTGTGACAAGCCTTGATGATGGCTCTCTTCTATCTGAAGCACCAACTTGAACAGATGGCTTTGGATTGAAAGTAAGAGAGGGCTTACCAGCTCCACAACGCACATAATCATCAACACTGCCAAGGTTTTCTTGCCTACATGTCAGCGGTTCAGCTCTAGATCTTGTAGTTGTCTTAAGGAAATCATCCACTGACTCATGAACATCTTCAAATTCTTCATACACCTTTAATTTGGCATCTGAAACAGCAAGCTCAATTTCAATTTCCAATGGTTCCTTCCTTAACCTCAAGCGAGTTTCTTCCTGCTCTATTGCTTCTCTCTTTTTCATTGCTGCAGCTCTTGCCAACAACGCTTCACGTTCTGCTTTAATTCTCAGCTTTGCAGAACTAGTGCTTGAAGTACGACTCACTACAGAATTAGCCTTGGATACACTATCATGTGGACTAACATCATCTTCCTCATCCTGAGGGTCTTTCATGACTTTTGCAATCCAATTATTTACTTTTTCAATAAACCTCTTGAATTCAGAATATCTATTCACAAAAGTATCTTGATCCACTTTGTTATCCTCTTCATCTATCAATTCACACAATTCTTCATTAATGCAATCATACTCTCCTAAGTATCTTTCAAACATCAGTAATGCTTCATCTTTAATGAATTTAACATTGTGTTCATTTTCCATAAATTGTTCCAAGTAATTTTTCTGTTTGGTTAACTGTGACAACTTTCCCTTGCGTTGGCATTTCAGCCTTTTAATTTTCTCTTCTACAGCCTTTCCCGTGGGATTTGGCGCCCTCTTGTGCTCGACACGCGTAGCTCCGCTTTTAGCTGCCATTTCATTTAACTTCAGATATCTTCACACACAAACTGTCACAATTCCTCGAATTATCCACAGCTTCTTACTCTTCTAATACATTCACAGACACTTGTGGATGTGTAGGACTTCTTGAATTAAAGATCGATGACTTTCTGAACAGAATATTGACTGGGTATCTAATCTTCACTTTTAGACGATGCGCTAGCAGGTTAGCGTTAGCATCGCCAGGAGGCTAATACAGTCAAAAGAAAATGTCAGACCTGTTCCTGGGAAAGCTTCACTCCGCCGACGGCTGGCACTGATGGTACGTCTAATTTTCTTAATGAATTGATCTCCGATTCCGTTTTCAGCGTCTCAGTCTTATTGCTTCGCTAGCAACTAGCTTAGCACAACTGCTCTTCGCTAGCCCTTCACTAGCGTAGCACAACTGCTCTTCGCTAGCTCTTCACTAGCGTAGCCCAGTGGAATGCCTCAGTGCCGTTGGTGCGCTCGGCTTCACGAGCGAAGTCTTTTGACTTTTTACTTGGATGTGGGTGCAGCCTAGCTTAGCCCATTAGCTTAGGACCTCAAAGTTCTTTCTTACTCGACACCAAAGTTCAGAAACAAAAGTCTGTAATCCGAAATTCTTCTTTTGAAAGTTTACTTAAAATGATTTAAGTAATACAGTATAAAATTCAGGATAATACTTTTCTAACAAGTTAACTGGCATTAGTGTAGGTAAAAAGAGTGTTGGTGTTGCTCCAAGGTCCAATAGCTTCTGACTGCTTCGCGGTGTTTCTTGTTCTTTCATATCAAATCAAACAGCCAATCAAATTACGTTATTCTTAGCGTCACTGGTAAACTATCAATATTTTTCATTTCTACATTACACATGCAACACAATTTCTTATAGTTCTCATAAACACTATTCAATCTTAAATTCTCAATTTACAATTATTGTTCAAAACTATTATTTCCACAGAAATGGCTTCAACAATATCTAAATAATTTTGTAGACATAACAATGGATTCTGCCACTAAATGAGTGACTTGGATTTATTTCGGGACATACTATCCACAACCGAAGTGTGTTACACAATGCTGTAAATCGCCTATACTCGTGCATTGCTCTTGGTACCCAAAATGCCAAGCTGAAAAGCTACTAAGTTAAGGGCATTAGCTTAGTTAAATAAGCATTGTTTGGAGTTCTATTCTAAACCGCAATAGGCATTACGTGTCTGTGTTGGCTCCTCTGCTCGCGTCAGCTGTACTTCGTTGTGCTCTTTAGGGTGTTTAACTTTTAGATGCTTGTCATGTTTGTGGTATTGCCATAATGGCGTATTGTTGTTTGACAAATGTCACATAAAGCTTCATCGTTGTTAACTGGAGTGAAATAACTCCAGATTATGCTTCTTTTCATGACCGCAGCAATGCACTCGAATCTGCGCTGAGTGTGCTTTCACTGAGTGAGAGTGAGAGAGCGTGGCGCTGCCGCTGATGAACTCATGATAAGCACAGACACAGCGGAAGAAAAAATTGTTCCCATTGACTTTCTTATTTAAGTACATTTCTATACTATACGGCCTACAACTATTATAAAAATATTCTAAAATCCCAGGTAGGATCGTTATTTCAAATTGAGAATCGATCCTTTTGATACAATGCCAGTATCGAAAATATCGATACTTTAGGATCGATCCGCCCATCCCTAGCTTGTACTCCAGTACGGTTTATACTCTGATTTACAAACACAAAGTGGGGGGGGGGGGGGGGGGGGGGGGGTGCGGCTTATGATGCAGCTTATTTACCGTAAAATACGGTATATCCCTACAGTACAGTACCAGGTATGATATACACTGTACCATTTGGTTGCAGTACATCCCTACTGTACAGTATCGGCCATTTCAAAGGCGAGACAACATAGCATTACAATGACTTGGATTTCCTTTGACAGACCTGAAGGTGCTGTTGATGGCTCAGGGTGTGTCTGACACCATATCCTCCCTCCTCCCCTGTTTTGGAAGCCTAAGACAGGGGCTAAGTTTCACGCCTGCAGCTGCGAGAACAAGAGTCACGGTAAAACTTTAATAGCACTCTATGCTCGAGGGACAACCCGTTGGATTAGTTTATGAAATATTCAGTATGAGAGCAAGGCTACCTAGCTAAATCCGTTTTGGAGACATCGAAAGGTTGTCATGTGCCAGAGGTTTTTCCATACTTCTGATGCAGCTACACTTGTATGTGTCAAGATAAGGGTGATTGATCTATTTTCTTAAATTCCACTGACATATGTGACGGGTATGTAACAGCTGTAGCCACGCTCCGTCACGACAAGGCTCGTTCGCCACTCGCTGGGCTCGAACGCACGACCTCCGACTTGCCAAGCGTGACCACTACCAACTACACCAAAGAAAAGCTAGCTATTCGTTGACGCGGGTGGCCTGCTACATACCTGAGGAGTGAGTTTCACAGGTTCACACCCGTTACACATACAGTATGGTTTCCCTGGCATGGTGACCATGCAGTTGTTTTTGAATGAGTTTGTGGCTTGTTCACGTAAACCAATTTTGATCTTAATCTAACTCCACGAAAGGTACGACTGGTTACTACAGAATCACATCAATCTAATCTGAGGTTTGCACATGGCTGTCCTCATTTATGCCAGATTCTCTGAATGACTCCATGGTTTTGTGTCTGAGACATCTCTTTCTGTGTGTTGGACAGGTGCTTGGAGTGACCAGCATTGAGATCATTCCAAAGGGGACACGATTCGGCCCCCTGGTTGGGCAGAGCTACACCAATGAAACGATCCCCAAGAATGCAAACAGGAAGTACTTTTGGAGGGTAAGTCAATGGGAGCATGTAGCCACATTCTTGGCTTTAACTGGGTGACAAGGGAGGGGCGGGCGGACAGTTGTGTTCTGACATCCTGTATGATGTCTGTGAGAGCAAAGGCATTTGTTGGTTAATTTTGGTTGGTGTACTTTCCATGTGTGTTGCCTTTATACCCACATACACACACTCACACAAACACATGGATGTTTGGTTTCATTGTTGCGGCAGCTCCTTTTGTCTGCTTCTCTCGGTGGTGCCATTGTCTCGCTGCCGGTAAACACACACAGGCAAACAAACACATACACATCAACACATGCACACACGTACACACACTCCCGTGTGCACTGTCTCTCATACTGACTAAGCAAGTGACAACTTGATCTTGCAAACATAAGCGATGACACGATATTGTAGAGATGCCGTCATGTAGACGTCAGAGTCTTTCATTGGTCATTTGCACAGATCAAACAAGGACACACTGGGCATTAAAATTCTTGTGGTAGGCGCTGATACATATAACATAACTTATAACATTGAAACAAAAATGGCATGGACCCAAGACCAAACTGTGACTAAAGGGCTTGTGTCATCGCTCAAGTGCTGGCATGTGTCTAAACAACCTATGGCCCTTTAGTCATGACTGAACCTACTCATGATTACGATATCTCCCAGGGAGACAGGAAAGAATTTAAAAGAAAAACTAAATGATCTAAGGAAATACATTTATTATATGACCTATGAAAGGTCATATAATAAAAAAATAAATTTAAAAAAAGTTTATTGACATCAATTTAGTCAGTAGACATCAATTAAGCCTCTAGTTTGTTGTTCTAGAAGGTTAATTGTCACCACTCTGATTCATGTACCAACTACAGTAAGGGAATGAGGTGGATGGAGAAAGTTCTATCAGGAATCAGAGTGCTGTCAGCATGCTCAGTTGTGAATTATCACTGGGCAAGCTGCAATGTCATCTTTCCAGAAGACAATCGCACCCAAAAAACCTGCACCGTTTCAGGAAAATCACAACTGTGAATAGAAAAGTATGTATTACGTTAAGAGTAAAAAGGGAAGAACAGGGAGTGAGTGTAGTCATTGAAACTTCCTTTCCAATTCTCGCCCTCCAGGTTTTCTCCGAAGGCCGATTGCATCACATCCTGGACGGCTTGGATGAGGACAGGAGTAACTGGATGCGGTATGTCAACCCAGCGTGTCGTCCGGAAGAGCAGAACCTGGCAGCATGCCAGACTGGCATGGCCATCTACTTCTACACCGTACAGCCCGTGTGCCCAGGCCAGGAGCTGCTGGTGTGGTACTGCCCGGAGTTTGCACAACGCCTCAACTGCCTTCCACCCCCAGGACGGCTGGTGACAGAGAGGATGGGTAAGAAGAATGTGTGTGAGTGTATATGTTTGTGTGGGAAGTTGTAGTTTGGATCCAGTCCAAACAAATCCAATCCCATATTTTAGAGTCAAACCCTCAATGAGTCTCTTCTGTATGGTGTCTGTATTACAGGGGAGAACCCAAGCAATCCAATTATGTGATACTCTTTACTGTTTTTTATATATCATAAATTCCACGCCCCTTTGATTTGATAATGCTCCCAGGTGTGTGTGCTCTCGGGTTTGTGTGGATCTGAGGAATGGAATCTTTGGTCAAAGCGCATGCCGTCTGACACACTCTTTGCGCGGGAGTTTTACGAATAAAAAGTAATGCCCACAGGGTCTTGGCAGGGACAAAGAAAAAGCAAAGAATAGAAAAGAGAGGGGATCTACAGTACCAGTCAAAAGTTTGGACACATTTTGCTTTTTCTTCAGGTGTAGTGTTCATGTACAGTGAAACCAATTCTAGTTGTTCTGTTTCTACTTTTCAGAAGCTATATTCATGCCAGTCCATCTTCATTACAACACTTTGCATGGCTGTGAAAAATGCATTTACATGAATGCTTACCTACAAACTATAAAAACACACTAAGGGCCCTACTGTAACGATCTGAAACACAAGTATCAAACGCGAAAGGCAAGTAACTTTGTGGGTGGAACTGGGGCGCTGTTGCTATTATACCGGCGGGTTGAATCTAAAAGGGGTTGTTTTGGAGTAGCTACATTACTCATAGGTGTGGTTTGGGTGTAAGATGCAATAAACCAATCAGAGCATCATCTCACATTCCCTTTAAAATCAGGCGTGCTTGTTCCATGGCGGATTGCTATCATAATGGATGATTTGCCAGGCGCACGCCAGGAGCGGTTCACAGCCGAGGAGACCGACGTTCTCGTCAGGGCCGTAAAAGACAGAGAAGCGACAGTGTATGCAGGGCCGGCCCTAGCACATTTGGCGCTCTAGGCGAGCTTCACTCGTGGCGCCCCCCCCCCCCCCCATTTTTTTGTTGTTGCAAGAATTGCAACTTTCAAACGCTATTTTGCCCTGCAAGACTGCATTTCTTTCAAATAAACACAACAACGATCACAACGATGAACAAACATTAAATAAAGAACAAAATCCCTGAGAAAATGTCACGTCTGTGCCCCCCTGTTCAATGGTGCACACATGGTGCACGGCAGGGCCGGAGTGCGGCCACTTTTCAGCCCGGGAGTTTCAGGCACGGAGCCAAACATTGTAAACATTCAGAGCTTTGCCCCAACCTAGGACATATGGGTTTGATGTGATGCAAGATAGGGACTTCTACAGTTAATGCGAGCGCGTATAGCATGCGAGCCCATTGGCCCATTATTTGAGCGCAAAATAGTTTTTTGTTTTATGTAAAATAAACAGACGTTTTTCAATTGGTAAAACCTTGTCTAGTGATGCCATCACTCCGGCCCTGCTCCCATCCATCCTCCCTGACGCGCAGTGGCGGAACCAGACTTTTATATATGGGGTGGCCAAGGGGTGGCCAGGGCAACTTCAGGGGGTCCACAGACCAAGACTGAAAATGTGTCTGTAACCTTGGCCTGGCATCTAAGAAGTGTAAATTATTCATATGATTGCTGATGAGAAATAGAAATTCAAATTCACTTAAACCTGAGTTCTTCAGTGTGGCCTAGTATGGTCCACTAGGGTTACTTTAATCAAATTCTACATTTACTATGAATAGACTGTGTCTCTACATCTGAATTGCAACTAATTTCTTTCTTACACACACTGTACTGTAGGCTACTCACAAACTGGAGAGACTTTTGTCACTTTGTTTTCATGAATATATAATCTGGGTCTAACCAGGTTAGAGGTTAGAATCCTTCTTTTACATTAAAACATAACTATTAGTGTATACTCACACAGAAAATGCCATAGCCATCAACACAAGAACACTCATGAATCAACAACCAACATTTTAAAGTGAGGCTTAATCGGAAAAAAACTTTTGTGTAGGCTTACATGTGTGGCCTACAAACACAAGCTGAACTTGGCATGTGATTGACTGCCTAGTATGCTCTGGTCTTGGGGTGGTGCAAGAACTGGCGTCTATTTCCACCTGATCCTGTTTGCTCAGCTTTTTGAAGAAGTCTGCTATGTCACCCTTTCTTTTAATATTTGAAGTGAAAAAGTGAAGCAAATAAGAAAATGTAGAAGCAAAAAAATAACATGTAGGCCTACACATCCAATTACCCACATTTGAGTCAAATTTCAATCTTAAACATATCCCCATTATTATCTTCAATCAAAATACCAGCCTTTAAGTTACTACACGCGTATAGTTACGGTAGGGCCGCCCAGCTATCGGTAGCCGATCTGAGAAAACCTTTTGGAAAAGATTGACTATGGACCCAACCAACTCTATTTGGGAGGGGAGAACTCCCTCACATGGTACAACCCATGCAGAGGCTGAGGTGTCAGAATGCGGAACGTGTGTAGCCTACTTTAATAGAAGATAGACTAACGTGACAAATGTTAAAAAAAAATAATCCTCGACCGGCCCAAAAGTGAAGCGGCCCACCGGCCCAAAAGTGAAGCGGCCCACCGGGAACTCTCCTGATTACCCACCCCGGCCCTGGTGCAATATTGGTTGGAGATTTAGAACTTTTTTTTTTTTTTTGCTGGGCGCATTTTTTTGCGCCGCCCTCTGAGTGGCGCCCTAGGTGACCGCCTATACCGCCTGTAGGAAAGACCGCCCCTGAGTGTATGGGGATGGGAGAAGAAACCCACCCAAATTAGCTTTGGTTAACAGGTGTGGGAGGAAATTGCCACAATTGTTACAAATCAAGTTCACATACATAGAGATTTCTCATGAAAATCTTTTTAATCATTGACATGAAAGAAATGTAACACAGCCATACAATAAATCAAAACAATGTAATGCAGCTTCACAGGAAGAAGACCCTGGCCTTGCCAGCAGTGCGCACGGGCCAAGCATGCGCCCTTAAAATAGCAGCTGAATAAAGCGCCACTGACTTTGTTTTTCCTGGTCTGTGGCGGATATCTTTTCTGAAACTGCAAAATAGCACCAGGGAACGTTTGCGCCGGAACACGCCTCGTCTTTTCGCTGAACCACCCCCGGGAGCGAAAGTTCATTCCCTAATTTACCAACGTGCGTCTGTGGAGGGAAAAGTCTGCTGTGCGTCGGGTGCAAAATAGGAATGATACGTGTCGATGTAACTAGTTAATTGCGCTGGGTGCAAGATAGGGCCCTAAGAGTGAAGCAACTCAGCTTGGTTGACGTGATGACAGCTCTCTGGCACAACCCCTATATTTATTTGTGTCTTGAAGAGGAAGAGGGGGGAGGATGTGCTCCAGTGACTACTTGAACTTCCTGAAGAGACGACCCGCTGACAGATTGATATCTCTTTGAGTGTCGGCTGTTTGTTTGCTGAGAGCTCACTTCTTAGGATATCAGGATAGGGAGTAGTGGTGGGGGAGGGAGGCACACACCACAAACAATAGTGTGTCTGTATGTATATATTTATGTGTGTCTGTGTATATCTGTGCCCCAGTCCTGCAGGTATGCACAGTGCTTTTGACGGATGTCGCAAACCCCCATTAGCTTGCTTGTTGGTCTGCTTTCTGTAACATCTTGCAGGCCTCTCTTGCAGCCTCAGTCTTATCTTGTCTCTTGATCTGGCCCCTATTGTTTTACCCGGAGTGTCAGCTTTCACAGGGCCCAGCCAGTGACTCTTTATGAGACCATCTGCAAATGTGGATGTGCACTGACACAGATATAGTAGACAGACATACATTCTTAGTTGTCCTTTTCATCTCACTGACACAATTACTGGTTATACTGGAGTACTCCCTTGAGTGTGTGTGTGTCTGTATGTGTGGTGAAAGCCACAGGGGTAATGTCAGACTAACAGCAGTGCAGTGTATGTGTGTAGCAGTGTGTGATCGTAGACTGATATGAGTGTCTGATGTTTATGTGGTACTAGATTGTATTGCACAGGAATGGCATATACCTATAAATGTGTCACTTGTACTGGTATGACACCGATGACTAAGCGAGAGTAGATACGACCAGGTAATCCTACACAGCAAGTTCAGTTGATACTCAGTTTGTGTATGAAGAACAGAATGTTTCCTTTCCCAGGAGAACTATTGACTTGACAGTGATATACGTGTCTGTCTTGTGATTTGTTCTGCAGGGCAGAGTGGGAGTCAGGAGAAGACCTCAGAGAAGAGAGGATACAGTGTGTCGGAAATCCTCAGGAAGGAGCCCACCAAGCGTCATCCCACCTCCAGCCCCCTAAGGCCCACCAGCCCCCCGTGTCCTCAGGTGGTCTACCCCATCCACCCCTGCGTGGACCTCCTCGACCATCCCAGCTACAAACCTGTCAGATACTGTGGCCCTTCAACCCCCAGTAGACCAGCAAGTGGTCCTGTAGCACCCCATATCCATTTCCCTGTCAAGCACAACCTGGGTGCTCTTGCCATGGGCAAACATTACCCAGAGTCCTCTCTGTCTGGTCGATCAAACACAAGTCTACGGCATGCACCCTACCTCATTCCTCCCTACCCGCAAAGCCTCAACAACATCCTACCTCAACCATACTCCTTCTTCAGCGATAGACTTCAATCCCATCTTCCACATCCCTTACTTTCTTTTGAAGGTTATCTGCATTTCCCCCCTCCCCCAGCCAGTGAGCATACACTCCTGGCACTTCCTGTAGCATTGACCAATAGCAACAAAGGCAGCACTTGCACTCTGACAAATAGAGGCAAAGATTTCGAAGACTTCACAACTTCAACTAATATCTACCTCAGAAACCCACTTGTTAGGTTAGAGGACAGCTACAGGGACCTAAAGCATTCCCCATCCTTCCCTTACCAGGATCCCTCTCCTCCAACTACCTCCAGTGCCTCATCCGTGGTCACCTCCCTCAGGGATGTATCGTCCCCTCTCACACCCAGCGGAGGTTCACCTGCGATGGGCTTGGCTGTCTCCTCAGTCCGCCTGCCCTCCAAGTCCACCTCCGCTATTCTGAGGTCCGGCCATCTAGCTGGGGGGGAAGTAGATCTCCGCAAGGTCAAGCGAGGGCGGGTCATCGGATACAAGACCCTCTCCTATCCCCTCAGCAGGCAGAATGGAAAGATCCGGTATGAGTGCAACATCTGTGGCAAGATCTTCGGGCAGCTGTCAAACCTCAAGGTCAGCTCACCATATTCCCGGTTCCTTCCATCAGGGTTTCCGTACGACGACAACTTATGTTGATGGCAGATAGACAACGCAACTAGGGGTAACCATGTCCCTCTTCATCTCTATTTCCCCTCATCTCTCTCCATCTTTTCCTTCTTGTTACCATCTCCAGGTGCACCTGCGCGTGCATAGTGGCGAGCGCCCCTTCCGATGTCAGACCTGCAGTAAGGACTTCACTCAGCTGGCTCACCTGCAGAAACACTTCCTGGTTCACACTGGAGAGAAGCCACATGAGTGCCAGGTAAAGGGACACTACTGATCCATGCTTTGCATGTCCACTAGCATATCTACTTTACTGGACCAGTATCCTTTGTTGTTCCCTAAGAGATCACTTCAGGGTCACTAGAGAAGTTGGTCTACTCCAATACTGCATCAATGCATTAAGAATTTTTTCGCAAGGAGTGGGTGTTATGTAGCCTGGGTGCCAGTCAAACTTAGCCCGCCCACAAAAAAATTGGGTCGGGAAGTTCGGTCTGGGGTCGCTCGGTTGGGGAAAAACTATGTCCAAACAAGACCAATCAAATTGTCAGGGCGGGCTTTATACGATGATGGACAGATGATCAACAGTAACGTAATCAACCACATCACCAAAGATCGCTTGGGTTGAATTTGTTTTCAACAAACAACATACTATGTTGCTCTGATTGGTTGTAGGTCTATCCAATTGAGTGAAGAGGCATTTTTTTCCGGGTTCGGTTGAAACACGCCCCATACTCACAGCCCAACGGAGCGGTATCAGACTCATATTCTGACTAGAATTATGAGTATGACAACGTCAGGCTAGGTGTTATGTGTGTAATGGGCCTAAAAAAATGAATACATGTATTTGATCTTGCTAGGGTTAGTCTTGCTATATCCTTGTAAACCCTCAACTCCTAAAAAGCAGCTCAAGATGCATATTTCTGACATAATCCGATTTGCGTTCAAACCAACCCTGACAGTCATTAGATTTTTATGTCCAAACCCAAATCGAACCTGATGCAGTTAATTTGGGCTGAATCACTGAGTTTGACACACAGACAGAAGGTCCAGAATTTTTTCAGAATTTTTACACAATATTTTCACTAAACACGTGACCAAACCATACAACATAAGTTCTCAATTTTGTCCAAACCCTGCCCACACATCGCGTTCCAACAGGTCCCATTGCTTTTTAGGTCGGATAGCCACCAGTTCTACTGTACACCTCACCAATACCAAGAAAAAACACAATGGTACTTTTTTAAGCCTCTCCCTCAATCTCTCCATCTTCAGGTGTGCCACAAGCGTTTCAGCAGCACCAGCAATCTCAAGACCCACCAGAGACTCCATTCTGGGGAGAGGCCCTACCTGTGCAAGCTGTGTCCGGCACGCTTCACCCAGTTTGTCCATCTCAAGCTCCACAAACGCCTCCACAGTGGGGAGCGCCCTCACCACTGCCAGCACTGCTACCGCTCCTACCTCCACCGCTGCAGTCTCCAGGTACATCTCCAGGGCTTCTGTCCAGCCCCGGCCCCCTCCTCGAACCTTCCCCATGGCCTCTTGCAGGAAGAGCTCCACCGCGTCAATGCAGAGATCGACAGGTTCGACCTGAGCGAGGCCGCGGCACGCCTGGAGGCTATGGCGGTCGAAGCAGAGATGGAGAAGGGGAGCATCGGCACTCTGATTCGGGAAACGGAGCTGGTGACCTCCAGCCACCAGGGCTGCACTGGCGAGACCCTGTCTTTAGAACATAACGGCTACGAAGTAGCGAGGAAATCGTCGGTCCTCAGGCTGCATCACAGCGGCACTCTACCTCATGATCCGACCAACATCAAACAAGAGAAAGGCTATAGCTCAGAGGTGTGAAATGTCATCTCATGTCACCCATCATCCGTAATCTCTGGGAGTTAGCTGACCTATTTGAAGAACACCTCCTTTAGAGCCCTCTCATCTCTGGACAATGTTAAGGAGTGGGCCTTTGCAAGAACCCGAACCCAATAACATAAATGTGTCTATGCATATTAATCATACATATCCCTTACCCTAATTTATTATGCCATTTTGTTGTAATTTAAGGAATCCACAGCAGGTGAACTGTGGACTGGGAGGTCCAATATTTTGAACAGGGTTTACTAAGTTTCCTAATATCTATTTGTATTTAATTCCCATGTGGAGTAACTGAAGATATGTGATTTTAGTGCATAAAAAATGACGTGCCTTACTTTATATTTATCTTTGCGAATGTGTTAATATAATGTTTTTGTGCTGATGTGAGACTGCGTTGTCCTGTGGTCGCCAGGGTTGTGTATCAGACTGCATTTGGCACTGTGGGAGCTTTCACCTTTTTGGGGAATGTCAACACACACACATGGATGCACACACCCACACACAGTATTATTATTAAAACATTCTAGGAAATTCACTTTTGATAAAGACATCTTAGCAATGTGAGTTATTTGTATTAATCATTATCCTGAGGATGTGCGGGGGGAAAAGTTTGGATGTCATTCATACTCACGTAACTATGTATTCAATGGTGGTGTGGGGCTTCCATGAAATGTGTCACCAACAAATGAATAGAATGACACACAATTATGAGGGTAATACACCCATTTTCATAAACAGACACACACATACACTCATAGACCAATAGAACAGAGTGCTGCATAACAATGGGCAACACAATTTCAATGTAACGAAGAGAAGGGCTTCTCAATAATAGGGAAGGCTAATCCTCCAATCCTTCTCCTTCATCCTCCCTCCTTTCATCCCCCCATCTTTCAGAACAAAGGAAACAAGATAGGGTTTAAAGCTGTGACCAAAGACAGTAGTTGGGGTGAGAAGTCTTTAGGTCACAGTACCTTCCATGTCATTATCCTCTCTCTTCATACACATGTGGACGCTGTAGTTTATTTTTTTCTGTTTAATAAGACAAAGACCTCTGGTCAGCAAAGGTCCCTCCTACAGGTTCAAGAAAGAAATACTATTTTTGTCAAAAGGTACCTGCAAAACTATGGGCTATGGTAAAACCAGTTTATTATTACATAGCCAACACAACATTAAAACAACAGAAGTGATATTCAGGAAAGTTTGGATCGTGATGAAGAAATCGATGATGCGAAAGCCAAGGTGACCATCAGGATAGTAAAGTACACTTTCAACTGGAACGCTACCGCTTTAAAACCGTACAGTGACGTCAGATATTTTGACAGGAGGCAGGCAGAAGCCAAAAGAAGGTAGCTAACGGATCTGCCAGGGTCAAGGATGGCATTAAAAATGATCCCGGTTGAATTTGACTTACACATCAGCGTATCTTGATAGCCGCTGGGCCGCTCGCCCGTACGATGCCCTCGGCAGCTCGGACCGGGTGTTGGATAGCGTGGTGCCAGGCAATCCTCTTTGGTGCGTCGGCGCTGGTTATCGTTGCCGAAAGAAGCGCGCGTAAGTGGATCTGAATGAATGCTAGGCTAGCTAACGTTAACTTAGTGAGATTACATTAACTCATTCCACCCAACACTGAATTGCACAGTACTGCTTTTGTGTCCGATTGTAATGCATCTACTTTCGGGTTTGGCGAGCTAGCTACTCCCGTGACAGTTCGTGGTGCGCTTCTATCATCTACTCTAGTACTAACCTTGTGCATCGCTTATGCCATACTTTAATGTATATTGCCTGCAAATGATCCAGACATAGAGCCGAATACTAACTGTTATGTGATATATTGTGGACATACACTGTTACTGTAGATATTAGAAGTAGCTAAGATGTAAATGACACTCTAAACAGTCCTCCAAAACTGTTTGTCATATGGTCTACCCAAGCATTGTCTTGAGCATCTGTCATTCAGCGCTCGATGGGGCACCCTTCCCTCTGCCGTTGTCCTGGAAACGGACGTGCAGTGCGTTCAGGGGTGCTCGTGAGATTCATGAGTAAGCAGATCAATGACACGGGCAGGACACGAGAGACGAGGTGAATGGGTGCGGGTGAAGCCACTTTTGTCCTCGACACGGATGCCTTTCAACAGGATAAAAATACCCTACCGCAAAGGCTCCACTGATGGAGTCGGTAATAGGGATCACGGCAAAGGAAACGAACCAGTATGTCCAAGAGCTAGTGTAGACTACTCTCGTGTGAATGTTCTCCACAAACCATATAAATGTTGTAAATTCTTAAATACAAAATCCAATTAAAATAATGTATTTCCTATTTTAGAAATTACTACAACACACCATTGCCTACTTTTCAAATGATGCAAAGAATTTTCAGATATGAGGATAATGAAAGTGTGTGTGTTTGTGCGTGTGGGTTACCACAGTGATGTACTGTATAGGCTTTTACCTATGGAACGAGGACATGCAGTGGGCAGGCCTCACCCTCGGACTGCTGTTGCCAGGGACCGCCGCCCAGTTGCTAAGCTTGAAGTGGTACCACGACGACGGTGATGAGAGGACATGCTTCCTTTCAGTCATGCATATACTGCACTTGGGAATCTTCAAAAGGTGACACCCGAATGGATCTCAACCGGCCAGACTTTATGGGTTGTTAAAGGGGTGATTGACTGTTTTTTGGGGGTATTTCACACTGTTCCTTAAGGTCTCCGAATAGGGTATGTAACATTGGTTGGGCTGAAAATGGCCCGGGTGCTGTTCTATGCCCCCTGATACATCCAGTGAAATTTTCCCGGGAAAAAACGCTCGGTTTTCTCCTTTTATGGTATGCTCATGAATATATAGATAAGCTGCGTGCTGATTGGTTGGTTTACAACGAGTGAAGCTGCGGAGCAAAGACGCAACACGGCCAACACGCAACAGCACTCACTGAAACAACAAAGGTGGAGACTTGAAATAAAAACGAACAAATACATCTATTGTGTCTACACAACACTGTTTTCAACAGATTGACTAGATATAATTTGAAATGATTACGTTAGTTGTTTCCACTTCTGTTGTCGAAGCAAACAGGATCGCCTTAGGTGGGTAACGTTAGCACTACAGCTTAGCAAACAAACTATCGATTCAACGCAGCTTCAGTTAGCTCTATCTATCTTGCTGAAAAATAGATCTGGACAAACATGCATCTTGAATTGTAGATTTACATGACAACACGGGTTATTTATTTGAATGAAACAGTCAGGAACATGAAATAACGTTAGCCCCATTGCCAATAAACTAGGCTAAATCATCACACATTCTACCTATGCTCTTGCGTTAGCAAGCTAAACTAGTTTACATGCCTACAATCTAGGTGTTTTCGCTATCTAGCTGTTCTTGAATTCCTTGCAAATCAGCGTGGGTGCGTGTCCACTGCAGCGACGCGATGCGAGCGACAACATGTTTTCCATTCATTTTCAATGGAGCCAGGCGAATCGCTTGCGTGGTGCATTGTGGGTAGCGACGCAAAGCGACAGAGTTGAGATTTTCTCAACTTTATGCAAATGAGGAGCGATTTTCGCTAGCGATGGCCAATCGGAGTGTTTTCTTGTTTCTCGTAACGTAGCAACCATGGTCAACATTTCTAGCTTTCTAGGTTTCAAGGTGGAGGAGAAACTAATCGTTTGTGTGGCTGCTTACCCAGTCTTGTACGATACATAGCTGTATTCGTACAGAGATGTTAATAAAAACGATGCATGGCGCAAGGTTGCCGAAGTTGTTGGTGCTTGTACTTTCAAATTCAGTCTAGTCACATTACGTAACTTCGTTCTGTGGTAACTAGCACTAGCTAGCTAGCCTGGCTGGAACTCCCTATCGTATCGACAGATTAGCAGAGACTTTGAGTAATATAATAAAACGTTTTTACACATGTCAACGTGTATGTCTATTAAACAGTTTTGTATTTTGTATACAAGTTGTATTTTGATCGATGTTGCGAGTACGTAAACCCAAGTCTGCACACTTGGCCATGACAACTACAACAGTGACTTTAGAGAACTACATTCTACATTAATCTGTTTGAAACGCCCCCGAGCGTGGTGAACTGTGGGAAGGCAAGCGATGGCAAGCGATTCGCGTCGCTGCAGTGGACACGCACCGTTAGTAAATAGGGATATTCCCATAGATAAACATCTAGTGTCTTGTTCTTTGGGAAGATGGTGAAAAGTGTCAGGATTCCCGATACAGCCTGGAACACTGCATTTACGGCGCTCCATTTTCAATATCTTGAAAACATATTAACTTTCTTATTTGTAATTCCCTGTGGAAGTACAGAGCAGGCGCAGCTAGCTAAAACAGTGTCGGAGATCTATGCGCCCTCCGTTTATGTTCCTGGACCAGAAAACCAGAGGGCGGGTAAATGTAAATTTTGGGGCGTGACAAAGTTGATGCTGCAACTTGTGACGTCACAAGTTGCACTGTTTTCAAAAGCTAGCATTTGCAAGTTGCAGTTTCAAAATAGTAGTGAGAAGTGACATTTTGATATGAAAGAGGTTTCAATGGACTTTGAGGTTCACTGTATGTCTATGTTACACACCAAACTGTAATTTTTCAACTATGACAAGGTAAAATCGGTTTTGCAATCAATCACCCCTTTAAAGCTCTATATCTCAGTCTTCTGGTGTTTGTCTCTCTCTTGTGGCAGGTTATGGGACTGTATGTTGTCAGTGTGGTACATGCAGGGCTCGGCTGGGGAACTTGGCGCCGCAGTGATGCAGCAGGCTGATGTTTCTGCCCTCCGCCTGTTGGAGGCGCTCTTGCTCACCCTCCCGCAGACCCTGCTACAGACGTATATCCTGGTGGCCACAGATGTTGGCTTCATGTCTCCAGGTAAGACAGCCGCTAGGTAAGGCTGGGGAGGGTGGGAGAAAGTTTGGACTATGTATGATCATATGGAACTCAATAGAATAGAATGGAAATATGACTAGGGCTGGGTCCATACTCTTTAAAGGGGTTTTCTTACTATGGTCTCTCCCACACTCTCTCTTTCTCTCCTGCTCTCTCCCTCTCCCTCTCTTTCTATCCCTCTATCTATCTATCTATCGCTCTCTCTCCGTCTCTCTCTTGTTCCTCCCCTCAGTGGCCATGTGCTGTGGCCTGTGCCTGCTGTCTCTGTCCTGGGCCGTGGTGCTGTACAGCCGGGCGTGCTCTCTGATCCGACCGGGCCACCTGGCCATGCCCCCTGCCGCCCTGCTGTGCCAGCTGCTGTGGAGGGGCGGCATGCTCGGCGCCAGGGTGGCCAGCCTCATGTTCTTTGCCCGGGTCTTCAACTGGTGGGTCCTTGGCGTGGCAGGTGAGAGAGAGCTTCCAATTATGCCAAGTTTGGGAGGATTAAGTAAAAAATCTTTGGAATTTGAGCAACAGTCCTAGTCAAAGGGGTCTAATGAGCAGTGCCGGTCATAGCACATTTGGCGCCCTAGGCAAGGTTTGTCTCGACACACTCGTTTGAAAAAACTTGTTTGAAAATTGTATGCACTCGGGAAGCCGCCGCCTGTTTCATGCCGCCCTATGCTGCCTATGTCGCCTGTAGGAAGGACCGGCACTGCTAATGATTATTATTATCCACAAAGGGACATTTGTTTTGCTCAAGTCAGTACCATAAACACAGACAATAAATAAATTAAATAAACACAGCAGTACAAAACAGTGTGTGGCATGTTCATCACAATTAACTCTACAAGGAGACAGCTGTCTTCTCCTTCATGTCCCACAAACTGATGTAACTCAGATCTCTAATCTGTCCTTCAGGCTTCCACTGGCTCAGCGCCTCCTTCTGGCTGGTCTCCCAGCAACCAGACATCTGTACAGGCCCTTGGTGCTGGCGTCTGTTCAACAGTGCCCTGGGGGTGGTCCACATCTTCCTCTTTCTCAACGTCAAAGACGGACCCTCGCGGTTCCGCATGGCCGGATTCTATGTGGTGCGTTTGTGGTCCGCTGGAACAAGGCCCGCAAGAGCTTGTTTTAGCGTGATTAATGTCTCTGTGTCCATCATTGTCCCATTTTTCCCCCCTCTGTGTTTGTTGCTGCATTTTTCTGTGACCTACAATTCACGTACACAGCAGTGTCCCCCAGTTGTCTCCTGACTCTGCAGTCGCTGACTTCATCCACTGTGTCAGTCCCTGTTCTGTGTACCTAATGCTGTGACCTCTGTCCCTCCTAGGTCATGCTGCTGGAGAATGCCACTCTTCTGCTGGCTGCCTCTGACTTCCTCAGTGAGGCATCGTGGGATAGCTTGACCCTCCCCACAGCTGTGCTGTGCAGCTTCCTGTTGGGTAAGTGTGAGTCACAGTGCATCTGGGCTCTGTGATACTACCAGCCAAAAGCCCCAGGTTATACTGAAGCAGTGTTTTCCACAGATTAGAAAGCAATTTGTGGGGGTCGGTCGGCCCGTGTCTGGCAGGGGGGGTCAAAATAATTCCTTTGTTAATAATTCGTTACACAAAACTTTATTATATTAAATATTAATCAAAAATGATTCACACCTTCACAAAATTCCCACGCCCAACCCAAAATCCATACATTTAACATCCTATACAAAATTCACACCCCATTCAAGTCCTATCTGCCAGAAAGCAAAGAATAGAAATTAGTTCCCTTGTCCTGAGACCTGCTTTCTTACCTGCCTGTTTCTTCATGTTTGTCCACCTCCCCTGTTGCTTCAGCTAGCTCTCTCACAGCAGCATGTTGGATGCTGTCCTCCTCTCCTACTCTTTCTTCAATGCCTAATGAATCTATCTCTTTCTCTCTGACCCTGTCTCTCTGACCCTGTCTTTCTGCTTGAGCAAGCCTGAAAATATTGTAAACAATTTCTGCATATATGCAGGTTGCAACGCTAGTGCTAAATGACTAAATGTAAATAACTATTTAGCTGGTCGGCTCCATGACGCCGGGTAAGTAGGGCTTGTGAGACTGCTCACCAAAAGAACGAAGGGAAACCCACTTGTCTAGCAGATTAAGACATGTTCGTAGGTAGGCTACCTAGCGAAAAGTAGCCTCAACTTTCCTAGACTTTTAGCTACGGTACTAATACTTAAGGCTCACTGTTATCGCTGTCTGTCTTACTAGAACGGCGGATCTATGCGTTGTTGCTAACGTGTGCTGACATTGTGTGTGTGTGAGAGACACGTGAGTGACAGAGAGACGGAGGGAGAGCAGGGAAAGGAAATGCAGCTGAACGAATACGCTGCATGTTTTAAATGGCATTTAAAAAAAAAAAAAGATTTATAACGTGGCGGCCGGTGTTGATTCTGTGGCGCACCGCCACAAATTAGTCTGTGTGGGAAACACTGGCAGGAGGCTTGGTAATAGATTACAGAAGAGGAAGATCAGAGAGTGTACTCAGAGCTATTAGAGAGCCAAAGGAAATAGGCTGTTGGCTTTGTATGCATTTTGTGAACTGTTCATGATCAGTTCATGGCTGTGGAATAACTGCTTTGTGGCCCCTAAGGCATTTCTTCTCTTGCACCCAACACGCTACTCTGTATAACAAGCTCTCTGTATGTGCTATGCTTTGTGAATGTACTTAGTCTGCATTTGTCGTACTTGGCTGCTTACCGTACGATATCTGTCCATCTTTTGTCCAATTTCACTAAGATAAAGCTCACTTTTAGCTGTCACCCATATTTATCTTCTGAAACCGTTGTCAGTTAGATATGCAAGTCTCACTTCCTTTTATGCCTTCGTTCCAGGCACCACTTCTCTGGTACTGTACTATCGCTTCCTCCACCCCAAGTCCACAGAGATCTCCCAGGGCCTCGACCACAGCCACATGGGCAGCACCTGTCTGGAGAGGGACGAGTCCTCGCTATCCCTAGGGGACAAGAGTCTCCCCGCCGCCTCCCTGCACAACCACGGCAGCTGCTCCCTGTCCGGGGTGGCCGGCTCGCTGGTGGAGCACCCTGGGAGTTGCGGTGCCAGACCCAATGACTCGTGCCCGTGCTACCACCACCACTGGCTCCTGATCCGGCTGGCGCTGAAAACAGGAGACGTGGGGAAGATCAACCGGGTGTACGGTGCTGGCGGGGTGGCTGCCATGTTGGACATAGAGGAGTATAACCCAGAGCTGAAGAGCAAAGATGGGGGGGCAACCACTGTGGCCGGGGGCAGCTGCGACGGGGTTTCCACCTCTGAGTCGCTGGGGAAGGGCCTGGCACCCATCTCCGACTGCAAGGAGGAATTCCAGAGCATCAGCGAGCCCACGTCCAACGAGGCCCAGGAGGAAGAGGATGACAGCCTGGAGATGGAAAGCCCACTGGAGTCGCCCGTGTCCGACTTCAAACGCAGCTCTCCCGAGGGGAAGTCGGTGTTTGGAGACAGCCCAGAGCCCTACTTCTGCCCCACCGAGTCCAGCTCCACGTTATACTTCAGTGCCGACCCCCAGTCCCCAAGCAGCGCCAGTAACCCCCGCCTGGACAGAGAGCCAGGCGGCCTGGGGGAGCATGCCTCCTCAGGCCTCAGCTCTGTCCCCAGCGACCCTGCATTGCACAGGAATGTCTGGGGGTTGATGGGGAGGGTAGGGCCTCGCTACACCTCCACCCCCAAACTGGACTCTGGAACGCAGGATTCCAGCGTGCCCCACCTCACAGGCCCCAGGAGGCAGCTGATACTGTCACGCCGTAATGAGGAAGACAATTTTTAGTCATCCATGACTAGATTAATTGTGGTCCACATCTTAAATGGAGGATGAGCAAGGAAGGGGGACTACAGCTGCAGTCCATCTGCATTGACATTTAAGCTCAAGCCAGAGTTTGTTGGCTTCTTAAAAGCACAAGTATCTAATGTAACATTTCCTAGTGTGTTTTTTTATTCTCATTTAAGAATACCTCCCTAACCCCAAAGAAGAACATTCTCACTGGCAGGCATTGCTTTGAAACAGGGCTGCTGTGTCAAGCTGACAAAACTGTTTGATGTTGAAGTGTTACTGGTGTTTCATTTTATATGACACATTTTGCCTTTGGGAAGTTGATTATATGACTCAGTAAATATTCAACACTAAGAGCTAATTATTATTTTTTTAAGTTACTTATGTTGCAAAAAAATATGTTTTTTATTCTTTGTCGGAAACAGTAAAATATACTGTTTTTCATTATAATTCTGTTAAAAAAAAAGAAACATCTCAGGCACTTGTTTTGTCTTCAAACATGTCACATGTGAGTGTGAGTTAAATTAAGGAGTTGGCTCTCTAACATTTGGTGACAATGTTATGTGTTTTTATCTCTGTTCAGGGACCTGTTGCATTTGATTGAGAAAATGTGTGAACCACAATAAGATCCACACATAGAAAACATTGAAATTATGCTGGTTTTCATAGTTTCCCCTCAGGTGCTTGCCTATTTTACCATGTATCTGTAGGTAATAGCCACGGGTGGCTTAATGAGCAATAAATGTCTTATTGATGTGTTTTAAATCAAACATATTTTCTAGTTTAATTAACTATCAATGTATCCTCAATGTGAAACAGGTGAACTAAACTTGTGTCTCTTACTCAGTAAACACACACATTTTGTAAAAATATAATATAATATAATTTTTTGCTTAAATGCTATCTCCTTGTTCTCTCAAACTGAGATACAGTAATTGCCTCAAACTGCCGCAGAATTGCCTCAAACTGCCGGAGAATAAGACCATGAAGTTACAAAATATAGGCCTAGTCTTAAGGTGATGCTTAGAAGACAACATAATGAACAATGAATAATGTGAGAGACTTAAAAGATGAATCGTTTTAAAAATAGGCTACGGATAGAAGCAAAATTAAACAAGCATTAATTGGCCAAAATACTGAATTAAAAAACGGAACGAGCTTGTAAATATAATAATAATAACAATAATAATAATAAGACTTCATTTATATAGCATATTTCATACAAGAATTGCAGCTCAAGGTGCTTTACATAAAATCAATAAAACCAATAATACAAGTAATAAAAGTAATAAAACCCTTCTAAACACAGGCCGCAGTCTTTGCGCTACCTCCAGCCACAGTCTTTGCGGTATCTCGAGCCACAGTCTTTGTGGTTTCCCAATATAAATAAGAATGTAACTCAACAAAACACAAGCCGCAGTCTTTGCGAGAATCCAAAGCACACAAGCCGTAGTCTTTGCGGTATCTCGAGCCACAGTCTTTGCGGTATCTCGAGCCACAGTCTTTGTGGTTTCCCAATCTAAATAAAAATGTAACTCAACAAAACACAAGCCGCAGTCTTTGCGGGTATCCAAAATACACAAGCCGCAGTCTGCGATATCTCGAGCCACAGTCTTTGCGGTATCTCGAGACACAGTCTTTGTGGTTTCCCAATATAAATACAAATTGAACTCAACAAAACACAAGCCGCAGTCTTTGCGGGAATGAAAATCAATAGAAACAATAATGTTAATAGTGTTTAGCAGCTGGTCAATGGTGAAGAAAATAACTCTGGAATTTCTGGCATTTTCTGTAATAATGTTGGAAAAATATTCTTTCCTTGCTAGACGGATGGTTTTGTTATAGATGGTTAGTGCATCTTTATAGATATTGTAGTATGTAGTGGATAGTGATCTTTGTTTTAATATATTAAATATTATTAATATATTAAATATATTAAATAAAAATGAAGGAATACGTTTATAAATTGAAACATACACAATGAAATATTTAGGCTGTACATAAAACTAGCTGTATTTTTTTCTGTATTTTCTCGCTGATACTTTTGTGTCAGTGTATTTAAGTGAACCGTGTCGGATAGTGGAATTTGTGAAACGCTCCCTTTAAGAGATTGCACATGCGCAGATCTATGAGAAAGTTAACTCAGTGAGAACATTTTCGGATTTCGAAAAAAAGTAGGAAAAACTCATTCTGCTGAAATGGCATTTCGAAGAAGAAACAAGAGTTATCCTTTCTTCAGCCAGGAATTCCTCATTCAGAACCATGCCGACATCGTCTTTAGTTTGGTGATTTTTATTTTGATTGGATTGATGTTTGAGGTGAGATGAATTTTGGAATCTCAGTTTTTCCTCGTCTCACTCAGCTGTTTTTTTTACTGGCAGGTCCGCCACTGATCCAAATTTAGATAAGCCTTGGGTACACGTTACATTGCCCAAAACGAAACAGTTGGGAACAGTCTAGCTTGAATGATACTCCTGGCATATTGTCATTTGCAGACTTATATAAAAAGTTGTCCGATTAATAGGCTACATGTGAAGAGATCCACTGTTTCCTACGGTTCAGTGTGTATAGGCTAGTCGTTGTTGTATCATGGAGAGATATACACTTTTACAGTAGCCTTCAACTTCCTCAAGTATTCTTCGTCTCAGTACGATTAGCTAATTTATCTTCACGTTTTCTCAATGATCGTAATGGGACACTCACTACAGCGGCTTTTAAATTTGCAATCGAGATTGGTTTGTGGTTAGATCATAGCCCATCAACAAAATAGCCTGCTCTAGTCATTGTGGGGTAGACATGTGCATTAAGCCTATTTAAAGAAGACTTTGCGTAAGTTATTGAGCCAACGTCTGATGGCAAGGAACATTTGAATGTCTTAGCTAAACTCTCCCCAAATACTTATTGTAAATGTTTTCGTATCTCTTCATAAAAGAGCTTTGTGCATCTGAGGCAGTCTGCTGTCCCAATTTGATCTCCGGGTTACTGCCACGTCTCAATCTTTGAGCGGGGCAGCAGCGGTCGCAAGCTGTTTCAACATGAAAGAGTTGACCGAATTCGTGTTCGATGATTCGATGAATCGTGTTATTAACTCCCAACAGTAGGCTGTAATTAATTTACGATGTCACTGAAAGATTTGACTTGTAAGATCTTTAATTCAATAGACAACGGTGTCCCTTACTGTCGCATCATGTGAAACCCACTAAAACGAGATGCTTTCATTGCGTCTAGTTTGGGAAACCATTGCAGCTTTTAGCCTACTTTTATTCTAGGTTTCTATCCGGAATCGGATATTCGTTTAGGTCTCTGTTGTGCTATTAGGGAATGAGTCAAGGGGGTTTTCGAGTTTCGGAAAGAAAGTGTAGTGCACTGTCAGGACAAACTTTTGTGAACAACAGATATTCAAAGGAGTTTGTGGCTTTGCCTTTGACAGGGCACCTGTGGCTGGGCGCGCATGGAATTCTGGTGATTTACGGGTGCACCCCAGTGCGAGATGAGGGGTTATCCTGGTCAATGCAAGACTTGTCGTGCCGATCTTTTTTTAAATTTTAAACCGCACCGTCATCCCATGGAATTTACTTCCGAAGTACAACGTCAAATTACCCGAAGTGGGAGGTGTTAAAATTCACTTGGGCTGTCTGTAGGCTAATGCCTAAATGAGAGAGACATTTACTTTGGCCAGTTCAAGGCTGTCCACGAGACATTTCATATCTAACAAGTTACTAAATGCACTTATTTTTCCAGGCAACAGCAAAGACTGCCATTCAGTTTATTCAACCTCAGTACAACATCAGCACTCTATCACCAGGTTTGTCCCGAAGTGGCCTAATCCCAGCTCAAGCTGTGTGTGTGCTTTTAATTAAACACTTTTACAAACAACACAATCACTTACTGTGGCACATGAATAGCATTCCACAAAAAGGTTTTTGTACATTGAAATCATAGTGAAGTACAGTAGTCAGTTGTTTATCCAATACAAAAATAATATACACACTATAAACACATTGTTTTGTATACACAAATTTAGACTGTGTATGTTTACTCACTCTGCTGTGTGTGCTTGCGTGTGCACGTGTTTGTGTGTGTGTAGAGGGCGAGGTGACACTCTATCAGTATGGGTGGAGAGATTGCGCCACCATCCTCTTCTACTTCTTTATCACCATCATCCTACACGCTGTGGTGCAGGAGTACATCCTGGATGTGAGTATTAGTCCACCCCCCCTTCCACTGCATCGTGGGAGTTTGAGTCTTTTGAAACCTGAATGACATATGGCTGCATTCCAAATTGTCCATCCTGCACCCTTCAACGTACAAGTACTTTGTTATGCAGGTCTTAAATCTTTTAATTGGTGTCAATTAAGGGCCTAAGTTTAAACCATTTATGTGGTTTTCATATTGCTGAAGGAGAGTTAGGACAAATGGTTGACCTTAGTGTAAAATGTTACTGACCATGACCGTGTCTGCTCAAGAGCCCTGTAAGTTAGCCAACCTAAGACTCACATATGCGTTGGACAGTATCTTTTCAGGGTAAACACTGACACGGATAATCATTCTCAGAAATACGTACTCATCTACATATATAGATGTAGGTGCCACAAATGTTTGGCCAAGGTATTTTGTTTCAGTACACTTCTTTCTGTATGATGACAGTTTTTTTGGGGGGGGGTTAACCAGGACGCACAACCGGAACTTGGTGTTAACTCTTGCCTGAAAAAATATTGTAGGCCACCTACGTTGGAGAAAACCCGTGCTAATTACACATTCTGTGATGATTCTTCCAGAAAGTTAACAGGCGACTACACCTCTCAAAGAGCAAGAACACCAAGTTTAATGAGTCAGGCCAGCTGTGTGTGTTTCACCTGGTGTCCAGTGTGTGGAGTCTCTATATCCTCATAACAGTAAGACACGCACACACAGGTTGCAAAATGTGGAAATTAGATTTTTTTTAAAGTAAATACAAAATAAGAAAGTTATTAAATAATGTACATGTTTGGTTTATGTTTTGGAATCAGTTGATTGAGCTTTGTAACTAGTGTTTATTCTAAATAATCCCCATTCTTATGCACCTTTGCTTCCTCCCACATCAGGAAGGATACCTCCTGCATCCCAGCAGCCTTTGGGAGAACTATCCTCATGTTCACCTCAGGTAGGCCTCAGCTCGGGTCTGAGAACACTGATGAAACACTGAAAGTCTCATAAAACAAACCACTAATCCACTACTGTCGCATGTGTGTATGTGTATGTGCGCCTGCACCTCTGCACTGCAGGTTTCAGGTGAAGCTCTTCTACCTCACTCAGCTAGCCTACTGGCTCCATGCCCTGCCAGAGCTCTATTTCCAGAAAGTGCGCAAGGTCAGTTTGGAGGACTATGGGACCCAGGAAGAATGTCATGGGAGAATGTGTGTGTAGAAGAGAGAAGAGAGCAAATGATACAGAGAATGTGTGTGCTTTTTTGGTAAAAGATTGGTGTGTACTGTAACTTTAAGCTTGTGTTTTGCTCTCTACAGGAGGAAATTCCACGTCAGCTTCAGTACATCTCTTTGTATCTGCTGCACATCTCAGCAGCCTATCTGTTAAAGTAAGAACTTTTCTGCTGAAACTGTGTTCTCCACCCTTCCTGAATGGCCTTTTCAGATTTTGTAACGCATTCCAACAAAATGTTAGGTTTATATTTAAGTTTATTTATTCAGCACCAAAACAGAGTTCAAATGGTGGAAGTGCAGCAGATAGTCAAGGACTAGAAGTGCATAGTTTTAACCTGAACTGTCTGTATTTTACAAGATGTTGAATACTGAAAGGTGACTCAGGAGCATCTACTAAATTAATACATGAAAATGTAAATCGAAAGTAAGATGCACCTGAAGTGTAGAGCTCCTTCCTGGGTTGCATAATGAACTATTACACAATTTAGGATGGCTAAATAAAGTGGCTTCATCTATCCTGTTACCCTCTGATTTTGAACAGGGACATCGTTTTACCCTTTTTTACCCTCAATGTAGGGAAAGTCAAAGAGTAAGGTAAAAGAGAGTATTGGGGAACAATTGATACACAGCCCGTGTGTAGATTTAATAAGTTACAGCACTGTGCAAAAGTCTTAGGCACAATTAAAATGTTCTAAAAAGTAAAACAAAAATACTTTAAGAAATAGTTCAATGAAAATACACCTTTTTATACTGCCGCACAAATACAGAACACAAAAAATAAATATAAGACCATATTCATTCATGACTAAGACTTCTGCACAGTACTGTGTATTTGAATTCCCACACGTCCATGATGTGTGTGTTGTTGCAGTTTAAGCCGTGTGGGACTGGTGCTCCTGTTCTTGCAGTACTTGTCCGAACTGGGCTTCCACATCGCCAGGCTCTTCTACTTCACAGACGAGAGCCACCACAAGATGTGAGTCCGGCACCCAATTTAACACTTTCCTTCAGGACATTACAAAATACAGAATCACACTTCTTACATTACATTTAGCAGACGCCTTTATCCAAAGCGACTTCCAAGAGAGAGCTTTACAAAAGAGCATAGGTGTAAGGATATACCAGACGGGGTTGGATCCAAGCGCAGAGCGCAGATTTATTAGAATGGTCAGACAGGCAAAGATCGGTACACGGTAGACAGGGCAATACAGGAGATCCAAAAACGGAGTTAGAAAACTAAGGTCAGTAACAGTAGAAGTAAACTCGACAAGGCTCAAGACTTCGCACCGGACAATCCACAAACAGACACTTAAATACAAAAACTAAACGAGACACAGGTGTAGCCGATTGTCCTAATACTCCGGGGATGCCGAGCGTGGCAGCCTATTAGCTGCAGAAGGCTCTGGCGTTACAATAGGTCACTGATCATAACAACGAGATAGCCCCAAACATTGCGAGCAGCCAAAACATGAAGCATACATTGTGAAAAAACAAATAAGTGCCAAAGGGAAGAACCATAAGAGCATGCAGTTCAACAAGTTACGATTAAACGACATGAAACTCAAAAAGTGCAAGAGTGTACCTATAGAAAACCAAACAGTAAAATATTTCACAGCGAGTACAAGAATTTAAAACCGTTACAACTAACCAACAAGAGCAACAAGTCTCTCAATACGAGTCATTGTGATCCTGGAGGAAACTAACATCAGGTCCAGCCAAGCATTCTTGTCTTTGAGATATATTTTTAGAGACATTACTGGCACCCACAGAATCCCATTTCTGACACAGCTTCAGGCTCAGAATGATTACAAATGACAAATACTGTTATTTAGTTTAGTTTACACAGCACAATTAACTCAATGGCTGGTCTTAGAAAGACAGACAGAAACACAAATCAAATGCACCTTGAAATGGGTTTTGAGTCGAGGCACTTGATCAATCTCATTGAAAATGAGTCACCTGGATGCTCATTGTGTGCTGTGTGTAGGTTTGACCTGTGGGCGGTGAGTTTTGCATTGACGAGGATGGTGACCCTGACCGTCATGTTCCTGGCTGTGGGCTTCGGGTTGGCTCGGGCAGAGAACCAGGGGCTGGACTGGGAGACGGGCAACTTCAACACAGCGCTGTTAAGGTATGACAAGACCTGAAACTGTCGGTAGATGGCTTTTTGTATACTCTTGTACACACACACTAATAATAATATCAGTTGAAAACTCATTTGTGGTATTCTTTCCACAACACACTTTACACTAACATTGACAATGTATTGTCAATAAAACCCAGCCTTCCCTGATGTGTGTGCATACGTGTGTGTTTGCACGTGTGTGTGTGTGCACGTGTGTGTGTGCACGTGTGTGTGTGCACATGTGTTTGCACATGTGTGCGTGTGCGTGGTGTACCTGTAGGATGACTGTACTGCTGCTGGTGTGTCTGACCCAGTCCTGGCTGCTGTGGAAGTTCATCCGTTTCCAGCTGCGACGGTGGCGAGAGTTCAGACACGAACAGGCGGCACGCAAGAGGGCTGCCACCAAACAACCCGCTCGGCCGCTGAAGAGAGACTCCCGTAAGCACACACACACAGGGTTTATGACACCTCTTTTTAAATTGGGTCGCTTAAAATCTCCTCTCTTTCTGTATCGCTTTTTCCAGTTGGACACCATGAAAACGGCGTCATCAAAGCTGAAAACGGAGCATCACCCCGGACCAAGAAAATCAAGGCCCCCTAAGTTTCACCCAATATGGCCGTTGTTTAAACGGTGGCCCTGGCTATGGCTTATTTACCGGAACAGAAAAATGGGGGCCGCTGGTCACCCACATCCTGTAAGTGTCTCTGGAGCTGACACAGGGTCTCTGTCGCCACGGACACAGGCTTTAATGCTGGAAATGAAAAATCCAAAACAATCCCTTGAGTCCAAACAGACATTTACTCTTTTTCATATCAGTATTTTTTTTTTTATATACACCCTCACTGCCTGCATCTTTTTTTTTTTTTTTGAGCTCCTTTGTATTCTAAAGTGACTTCTTTGTATATGTGTGATGCACGGTGTACCTAAGCATCATATTGAATGTTTCTCTTTATGCATATGTACTGTACCAGTCTAGCATTTGTCCTTAGTTGCCTGCTGTGCTGTGTTCTGTTGATGAGCTGGCTTTGCTTTCACAGTCATTCTGCACAGGAAAGATGTTGCTGATGCTACAGTTGCCTGGAGGGACATAATGACAGGGCTGGCTTTGACAATATACTGTTTATTTTGAGGGTAATGGGGTAATACCTGGTTGAGATTTGACCAATCTTAAGGAATGTCAAGTCTTTGGAATCTGCCAGTGTAAAATAATGCATTTATGCCGTGGTCACTTAGAGAGAAGCATCATGTATGTTGATAATACCGCATGCTATTTCATGTTTTTTTGTTTGTTAAATTGTTTATTACTTTATTAAATATTGCAGTTCTCTGAAATGGTGAGGACAGATATGTATGTACATTGCACAATGTTACTGTAGAAAGAAATCCAACTGACATTTTGTACCAAGACGGGTAGGTATATGGTAATCTAGGTTCAGTAGTAAATAACAGAAAACTCCCCTGTAGAAGGCGGTACTCCAAAACAACAGGAAACAAGAGCTGAAATGATTTAAATATGCCATTTATTAACATTAGAAAGATACTGCATGGGTATGATGATGCCATGGATTGTAGGGTCTGTTGAAGGGGTCAAAGATGAGGAAGGGAAAGACACTTGTTTAGAATGGAAGGAAGCTTCTGGCATCATGAAGACTGCTCTGCTTCTTTTATCTCATCTGAGGAAGTAGACCAAAAGGGATAAAAAGGCAATTTATTAGAAGTGGTAGATTCCCATACAAAATAATCTAGACAATCAGCAATCTCATGATGCAAAAGCCCTGATGAGGTGGCAGTTTTAGACCGTTCTGTGATCATGCTCTTCATAAGATTTTATATTTTGAATGTTATAGACCATAACAATCAGATTTAAAAACAGTTGTATCTCGAACCAGAAGCCAGAAAAAAGGCTGTGTTACCTGAGCTGTGACCCAACCCAGGAGAGGTGCTGGTTTGGTCAAGCCCTAGCTTCTGCCTAAGGGACACCAGTGTCTGAGTGGGGATCTGGTCCGAGATGGACTCCAGGTATTTGAGCACATAGTGGTCAGCATTGGTCAATATGAATCTGTGTCTGAAAACTAAGGGAGGGACAACAGGTTGAAGAACATTAGATACTAAATAAATTAATCGAGAAGAGTATATTTATCTAGACAAGATTTCCGTCTTTGGTAGGAGGGGGAGTTGCATCACTGTGATGCCTCACCCTCTAAGGTAGCTCCAATGGCAAAGTCAGCAGGCCCATAGAATTCGGGGTTGTCAACGCAGCAGCCTGGCTTTGGAATGCGAGTCTTCTCCAGGAACTTGCCGCCGATTATCCCAGAATTGCGTGTGGACGTCTCGAAAATACTGATCATGTCGTCGGACAGGAAGTAGGAGAGGATGAAGCGCCGGCCCTCATCATGAGCATTATGAGAGTCCTGTGATTGTCATAAAGGATTGATGGAATTTATATTGTATAAATACATATTTATACCTATTTTCATGATTTACTCATATTGTTTCATTTTCAAATTTTTCTCACATATTGTAGTACCTCGGTGACCCCATTTGAGAAACACTGGATTAGACCAAAAAATATGACATTGGGATAGACAAAACCCCCAGTTTGCCCTATGTATGGTATGTCATCCCCCTACACCTCCTCTCTGTCTCTCCCTCTTTTTCTCCCTATCTCCAGCTCTGGTTGGTCTCTCACCATCCTAGCAGCATAGCGCAGCTCTTTGTGGTCGTTCTCCAGCATCTTCATCAGGTCCTTCTTGGGGGGCTCAGGCACCAGAGAGAAGCAGTTCTGGAGTGAATCCTCCAAGGATCCGTAACCGTTGTAAGGTGGAAAGCTCTGAAGGTGTGCGTTCAAAGCATCAGACACAATGCACAAGACCACAGTACACAAGACACACAGTAGAAGCATGTACACATACACATGAGCATGCATGCACTCACACTCCCCGCACACCTACTTTTTTCTGGTCCTGTTCCATCTTCCTGGCCACTTCCTTGGGCTGTGTGTCAATGTCGGGGTGGTTCTGCTTGTAGAAGTTCTTGGTGAACTCATCACAGTCATACAGCAGAAAACGTCTCCCCATCAGCATGACCGTCTCCCCTACCCGGAAGTCCTTCGGGGTGTAGTACTGTTGCACTTCCTGTGATGACACCTCCAGCACACATCTGGGAAAGGGCTCTGATGAAAACATTAGAATGAAAATGTTAAAGAAACAAAGTACGACCTAAAGCCATTCAGATTTATTGGCAGCCCTATACCTTCGGTATCAAAGAGAATAATGTCTCAATAAACATGTCATAAATTGCACCGGTTGATATGTTTCCGTTGGAACATAAAGTTGTATTGTAGCGTCTTACCACAGGTTGGCTTGGTGGACTTGGGCAGCCTCTGTCTGCGAAGCAGCACTGGGAAGGGGTCTCGCCCACTGTTGGGCTCGTGGACCTCTCGGATCTCCACAGAGTCATCCACCAGGTAGTACTGGATGGTGACGGGTCGGGTCTCACCGTACAGGGAGTCAGTGTGGTCCCACAGCGCATAGAATCGCAGCACCTGCATACAAGAGCGACACAAAGCTAGAGATCAGGAGTCTGGGCGATAAGGACAGAAGAGCCAGGTACTATGATAAAGTTCATCACCAAGTCGTCCACGTCCCCCCCCCCCCACACACACAAAAACACAGATCATTTGGATGTAGAGGCGAGACAGATTTGGACACCTTGCGGTCCATGGTCACAAACTGCTTCAGACGGTCGAAGTCAGAGGGGGTGACGTAAGAGCGTTGGGCCGGGGTACGCCGTGTGAGGTAGGGGTCGACCGGGGTCGGCTCAGGGTCGTTCAGGACCAGGCCCTCGCTCTCCATGAAGTCCTGAGAGATCCAAAAGAGAGATGTTTGTTTACTTCTTTGTCAGGCTCACACACAGCACTTTGAAACCCTCAATGCATTACCTGGTGGAAACTGAGCCAACAAAAACGACCAAGCTACCTGTTTGCTGCTTGCTTTCATTGGTTGTTTCAGCCAGGAGGTTTGTGGCTCACAATGCATGTGTTTGGTTCTTTACCATATGTCAGCAAATGGTGGCAACTCTCATAACCTACACAAATATGTGTTTGTGTTCCTGTGAGACTGCATCCTATGTGTATGCATCGAAATCCACGGGGTGTGTGTTTCCTCACATACAGCATCCCAGAGTGTCATGGGCTTGCTTACCTGTGTGAAGGCATCACAGTGTGTGATGCGATAGCGTGTACCGTACACACACAGGTCCATGCCTTGGTTCAGGTCCTTCCAGTGGTAGGGGTCACCGCGGTCGTTCTTGGGCAAACGATGGCGCTTGATCAGCTTGCCCTGGGGTATCCCAGAATTCTCCACCGTAGGCTCAGAGATGAGCATGCTGTCGTCCTCCAGGTAGTAGTAGATGACCACAGGACGAACGCGGTACTCCTCATCCGGAGAGTGCTGCACTTTCTGTTGGAAGTATGCATAGAAATGCAGCACCTAGAGCAGACAAGAGACATGAGAGGATGAAAAAGAATTAAACTCACTGTATGCTATAACGTTTTGCAATTTATCTAATGCATTTACTGAACTTTTGTGCCTGGATGAGGATATTTATCTAAACCCCTCAAAAAAAGTTCGGAAACGTTATTTCGGTCGATTATTCCTCCCCTTCAATAATACCAATTGGTATTGTATTTTAAATTGTTGGAAAGCCTGATTAGTCACCTTTACAACGAGGTACAACTTGTAAGGATCGTGCATTCATGGAATGAGCAACACAACTAACTGTGTGGGTAGCGGCCCCCCAAAAATTGCCAAAATCCCCTGCAATATTCTTCTGTTGGTATTCACTCTCGTTTTGAGTTGCTTGGTGGATTGGATAATTGCACTCTCCCACAGTAATAAGGAAAAAACAATACATATTGGCCATTTTTACACTTTATTCATTTTACACTGTCAGGGATAGCATGTGGAATATCCATACGCACACTGTAAAAAAAAACATTGTAAAAAAACAGGAACAATCTGGCAGCTGGGACGCCAGATTAAACCCATTAAATTACAGTAAAAAAATGATGTTTTTCATTAACATTAATTAACCGTAAAATAATTGTAATTTTCCTGTACCAAATTTACAAGATATATCTGTAATATTACATTACAGGCTGCTCTTTGCTGGTAAATATGCCTTTTATTAATTGAACTTCATTGTAAAAAAACAGCATTTTCAATAACTACAAATATTAAATAAGCCAAAACAAGATATAACGATTTAACATTTTAATTCAAAACAAGTCGTGTGCACAACATACAACATCTAGTGGATGTTCCTGTTTCATCTGATGAGTCCCCAGCATGTGGAAAGACAGATAACTCTAGGAGACAAGAAATGATTGAGGTAAAGCACATTGGAGAGTGGTGCGTCGTTAATTACGACAATGAAGCATACCCAGGTGTCATCATGGATGCAGAAGGGCACAGTGTGAAAGTTAAGTGTATGCACCGCAATGGCATTAACAAGTTCCATTGGCCAAGTCTCCGGGAGGACATCTGTTGGTACCATGACTGGCAGATACTTTGCCTAATACCAGAACCACAGACTCTGAACAAGCGCTCTGTACAGATTGAAGCGTCTGCTTGGAAGTATGTGGAACAGCAACTGCAGAATTGAGCCATGTCTCTGCAGAAAGGCACGTCCAAGTGATCTCTCTGTAACATGCTGTTTTCAATGTTCAACCGTTCTCCACTTAAAAATATTTTTCTTCTTGTTCTACAGTTGAATGTTTGACTTTCACTGTGCAAAATGATGTACAGAGTTTAACACTAGAAGGCCACATTAATGGCTCAATTTGGGGAATCTTTATTCAGTGGCCGCATGCAGGTAGAGTGGATCAAAACCAGTCTGTCCAACTGGTAATTTCCCCCTACATGGGAAAAGGACCTCTGACATTTTTTTACATCATTTATTGCATTTATGAGGCCATTCAATGACATTTCACAACATGTCCACCCTGTCATGCCCAAGGTCCACCCTGTCATGTCATTGTCCACCCTGTCATTTTCATGTTTTATGAAAATAAACAAATTATTTTCACAAGTTAGAAAAGCCTTTTGTGTGATTCCTTTATAAACAAATGAGGGCCAAATAGTATTGTTTGAAAGTTTGACCAGATATCTTTGTTGTTAGATTTTATTTAGAAAAGAAAGTGCAACTCTTGCAGATTTTATAGAGAAACAAATAGTTTGCCATAATTTCATTATTATCCAAATACTTATCCCATTAACTAAAATATACTGTTGAGAAAGGGACTAAATAGCTTTCTGCAAATGTACATGTTATAATCACTATGTAATTACAATGTATTTACTCTACTTTGAATTTGTCCATGACAGGGTGGACATATTTTGCCGTTTGCATGTACATTGTCTGCTTGCAGTTAATTTATTAAAAGTGTTGGAGCTTGACCAACATGCATTTCTAACAGCATAACATCTACTTAATAAAATGAACATGAAGTTCAATGGAAAATCTCAACTTTTTATTTTGGAAATGGGTAAGTCTCAAAGGCACCTTATGGTGATATTGACCTGGGTTGAAAACATATTTCTAGCTTGCCAGCATTGCCACAATTTTCGCTCTTCATGCTTCGTTTTTGGATCAATATATAGCTAATTTTGTGCTGGTCGTAGACAGTTTGTTGAATCCAACAGACGTACACATTTGTTCAGAGCCCCACGAAAGCGAGACAAAGTCCAACTCTCGCCCCATAGAGACCATTGCAAATCTGGTGAGAAAATCGTCAGAGAAAGCAAAAAGAACACGATTTCGAAACTGCCGGTAGAGACATTTCTGACCGCACAGACATATAAAGGACATCTCTAGTTTCGGCAGAGTCTTGGGTCTCGGAAAATATCCTAATTTTATTGATTGGACGTGTAGTTTTGCGTCTAGGTCAACTTGTTTGAGGTGTGGATGCTAGGTAAATGTTAGTTTTTCTCTCTGCCTAGCTCGTTAGCTGTCACAGCTGCGCCATCACCGTGGCAACCAAACAGACACGCACCATGAACGTTTTTGAAATTGCCAAAGGAGTTGTATTTCTGACCGCACAGACACATAAAGGATATCTATGGTTTCGGCAGAGTCTTGGAATGAAATATACGTAATTATGTGGGCAATGTAGAACAGCGGACAGATTCGATATTTGATCTTTTGTTAGTTATGGCCATTCTAGTGACGCTACTGTCATCATGGCTGCCAATAGAACGGCGAAACCAGGTCACATACGGTCTAATAACTATCATTAATTACCTAGCTACAAACAAATGCTTCATAACTGAAGAGTATTTACTTTTTATTGGCGATATTGACAACAGAGGTTAAGGAACTTGTCTTTAATCAAAAGATGGTCTCCGTTTTCAATTTGAAGCAGTAGATCTAGCTTATGTAGGACATTTTCCATTGCATCCTCTGAGAGGATTCCTCTCTCTAGCTTCACGCCTTCGGTTATTATTCAAGCCTACGGTGTTAATACAGTCTGTAAAAATACCACTTTGACACACTTGCAAGAAATTATCCGCTGGTTAGATGTAGCATGATCTTATTATTTAAGTATAAAAAACTCACCAGGGACAACGACAACATTGGCAACCCTGCACTATGAATTATTATTTTGATGTCATCTTAAATTAAGTGTCTGAACAGGACTGGGTGCGCAGGCACACATGATTAGTTTCTCCTCCGTCTTGAACCTGAAACCTAGATTCTAGGTTAGAAATGTTGCCAGTCTGTTGCCAATGACCAATGGTTGCTAAATTTTTCCAGCAAGTTCAAGTCATTCCAGTGTTGTCCTTTTACCTTCAAATTCGTTCAACCCAGACTTCAGCAACTGGTTTTCTGCTAAATTTTCAAATTCTTCAGAATTATTTCTCTTTTTGCATTTTTCTTCTCCTTTCTGTAGTTTTATACCTTCGTCCAGCTCCAGCCCCATTCAAAAATACCTTTCAGGCGCTTCAGCTTATAACTTTCTACTAAATGTTCACAATTTTCCGCTTTTTTAGCATGGTCAGCTATCCCCATTCAGGTTTTCAGCATTCTCACTGCTGTTTCGCAGGAACAGCCGTTTCTAGTTGTGAGAAGGCTGTTAAGCATTCTCACTATTGTTTTCCTGTTTCTCTTTATTATATCAACTTCTTAGTTCTTCCGCCGTTTTTTGGCCTTTAACTCGTCCTGCATACTTTCACCGATTCAAACAATTTTTGTATCAAAACGTTCAGCTCCTTCAGGAGATGATGGCTATGACTTTTGGTATTTCTCACTTTTATACTTTTTAAGACATTAAGGTTTTTGTGCAAATTATTCTCCCATTAAAAGTAATGGTAAATCCTTTCAAATCATTAAAAAGCTTCCTCCTCTTTCAAACGTAACTACTTCAGCATACTTTCAGCTAGAGACACCATTCAACCTTTTAAATGTTCACAAGACATTCAGCTATTCCCAAATGATTCAGCTTTCTCAAATATTCAGCCAATTTTGAATTATGACAGTTTGAAATACATTAAAATGTTTGCTCCTTCTTGATTTTTTGAATGAGCAGAGAGTTCTTTTTCTGATATTCAACTAAATCGTCAAACAAATTCCTCTAACGTTCATATAGTTTAACTTACAGAAACAAGTTATACCTTAAAATGTAGGAAAATTGTCCTCTTTCAGCCAATGTAACTACTAAAGAGCTCACATTTACAGATTTTCAGCTATGAGCCTTGAAGCGAGAGCAGCCTTTCAAATTATCTCACTAACTTCAATGGAGAGGTGGGTAAAATCCGTCAGAGAAAGCAAGAAGGAAGACAATTTCGAAACTGACGGTAGAGACATATTTCTGACCGCACAGACATATAAATGACATATCTAGTTTCGGCAGAGTCTTGGGTCTCGGAAAATATCCTTATTTTTTGGATTGGACCTGTAGTTTTGCGTCTAGGTCAACTTGTTTGAGGTGTGGATTCTAGGTAAATGTTCGTTTTTCTCTCTGCCTAGCTCGTTAGCTATCACAGCTGCGCCATCACCGTGGCAACCAAACAAACAAGCACCATGAAAGCAGAATTGGGTACACGTTTTCGAAACTGCCAAGAGTTGTATTTCTGACCGCACAGACATATAAATGATATCTATGGTTTCGGCAGAGTCTCGGGTCTCGGAAAATATCCTTATTTTTTGGATTGGACGTATAGTTTTGCGTCTAGGTTAACTTGTTTGAGGTGTGGATTCTAGCTGTCTGTTATTCTCTCCTATAGTCGAGCTAGCGCGATGGCTCTCCATAACTAAAAACGGTTCGACTTCTTTTCCACAATCGACCAAATTGGCCAAACAAGGTATGTACATTGAGCTTAAAGTGTACATAATCTAGCCAGATCGTTTTTATTTTAGCAAGTTTCAAGTGTTTGCTGCAGCTGGCGTTAATCCTACGAACAAACGCTTCATAACTGGAAAGTTTTACTTTTAATTGACGATATTGAACACGTTAAGTAACTTGTCGTTACTCAAATATCTTCACCGTTTTCAGTATCTAGCTTACTGTAGGAAATCTCCCAATGCATCCTCTCTAGCTTCGCTTAGGCTAAAGTCAGATGGATGACGATGCATGCATTGTTCACGCCTACGGTGTTAATACAGTCTGTACAAATACCACTTTGACACTTGCAAGAAATGATCCGCTGGTTAGATGTAGCATGATCTTATTTAATACCTGCCGGTAGAGACATATTTCTGACCGCACAGACATATAAAGGACATCTCTAGTTTCGGCAGAGTCTTGGGTCTCGGAAAATATCCTTATTTTTTGGATTGGACCTGTAGTTTTGCGTCTAGGTCAACTTGTTTGAGGTGTGGATGCTAGGTAAATGTTCGTTTTTCTCTCTGCCTAGCTCGTTAGCTATCACAGCTGCGCCGTCACCGTGGCAACCAAACAAACAAGCACCATGAAAGCAGAATTGGGTACACGTTTTCGAAACTGCCAAGAGTTGTATTTCTTACCGCACAGATATATAAAGGATATCTATGGTTTCGGCAGAGTCTCGGAAAATATCCTTATTTTTTGGATTGGATATATAGTTTTGCGTCTAGGTTAACTTGTTTGAGGTGTGGATTCTAGCTAAATTTCTGTTATTCTCTCTTATAGTCGAGCTAGCCCGATGGCTCTCCATAACTAAAAACGGTTCGACTTCTTTTCCACAATCGACCAAATTGGCCAAACAAGGTATGTACATTGAGCTTAAAGTGTACATAATCTAGCTAGATCGTTTTTATTTTAGCAAGTTTCACAGAAATCTGCAAAAATCGAGGCTCAAGACTGTCATAGCTGGGGTAACAAACGCTTCATAACTGGAAAGTTTTTACTTTTAATTGACGATATTGAACACAGATGTTAAGTAACTTCTCTTTACTCAAATTTATTCTCCGTTTTCAATTTGAAGCAGTATCTAGCTTACTGTAGGAAATCTCCCAATGCATCCTCTCTCTAGCTTTGCTTCAGCTAAAGTCAGATGGATGAGATGCATGCATTGTTCACGCCTACAGTGTTAATACAGTCTGTACAAATACCACTTTGACACACTTGCAAGAAATGATCCGCTGGTTAAATGTAGCATGATCTTATTTAATACCCACAATACTGTAGTTCATCTTTTTTTGCAGCAGCATTTTAATCTGAGTTCAAGTAGCTTTTGCAGTTGCACAACCAACAAAGTCACGTAATGTGACGTGATTGAATTTAAAAGTTTTTATTTTTATGTCATCTTTGAATTCAGTGTCTGAACAGGACTGGGTGTGCAGGCACACATGATTAGTTTCTCCTCCACCTTGAACCTGAAACCTAGATTCTAGGTTAGAAATTTTGCCAGTCTGTTGCCAATGACCAACGGTTGCTACGTTTTTCCAGCAAGTTCAAGTCATTCCAGTGTTGTCCTTTTACCTTCAAATTCGTTCAACCCAGACTTCAGCAACTGGTTTTCTGCTAAATGTTCACATTATCCTGCAGCTCATCTTTCTGAATTTTTGCCCTTATTGTTTTGCATTTTCTTCTTCTTTTCTTCTGTTTTCTGCCTTCATCTTGCTCCAGGTCCTTTCAAAAATACATTTCACAGCAGTACCTTCCAACTGCCAGTACTTTTACATTTTTCTTCTCTTTTCTGTACTTTTCTGCCTTCATCTTGCTGCAGGTCCTTTCTAACATACATTTCAGGCCTTTTGAAACTCCAGCAAATAATTTTCTGCTAAATTTTCAAATTCTTCAGAATTATTTCTCTTTTTGCATTTTTCTTCTCTTTTCTGTAGTTTTATACCTTCGTCCAACTCCAGCCCCTTTCAAAAATACCTTTCAGGCACTTCAGCTTATAACTTTCTACTAAATTTTCACAATTTTCCGCTTTTTTAGCATGGTCAGCTATCCCCATTCAGGTTTTCAGCATTCTCACTGCTGTTTCGCAGGAACAGCCGTTTCTAGTTATATCAACTTCTTAGTTCTTCCGCCGTTTTTTGGCCTTTAACTCGTCCTGCATACTTTCACCGATTCCTACAATGTTTGTATCAAAACGTTCAGCTCCTTCAGGAGATGATGGCTATGACTTTTGGTATTTCTCACTGTTATACTTTTTAAGACATTAAGGTTTTTGTGCAAATTATTCTCCCATTGAAAGTAATGGTAAATCCTTTCAAATCATTAAAAAGCTTCAGCATACTTTCAGCTAGAGACACCATTCAACCTTTAAAATGTTCACAAGACATTCAGCTATTCCTAAATCATTCAGCTTTTTCAAATATTCAGCCAATTTTGAATTATGACAGTTTGAAATACATTAAAATGTTTGCTCCTTCTTGATTTTTATGAATGAGCAGCAAGCAGAGTGGCACACTCTGCTGCCTGCTCTTTTTCTGATATTCAACTAAATTGTCAAACAAATTCCTCTAACGTTCATATAGTTTAACTTACAGAAACAAGTTATACCTTAAAATGTAGGAAAAAATGTCATCTTTCAGCCAATGTAACTACTAAAGAGCTCACATTTACAGATGTTCAGCTATGAGCCTTGAAGCGAGAGCAGCCTTTCAAATTCTCTCACTAACTTCAATGGAGAGGTGGGTAAATCCGTCAGAGAAAGCAAGAAGGAAGACGATTTCGAAACTGCCGGTAGAGACATATTTCTGACCGCACAGACATATAAAGGACATCTCTAGTTTCGGCAGAGTCTTGGGTCTCGGAAAATATCCTTATTTTTTGGATTGGACCTGTAGTTTTGCGTCTAGGTCAACTTGTTTGAGGTGTGGATGCTAGGTAAATGTTCGTTTTTCTCTCTGCCTAGCTCGTTAGCTATCACAGCTGCGCCGTCACCGTGGCAACCAAACAAACAAGCACCATGAAAGCAGAATTGGGTACACGTTTTCGAAACTGCCAAGAGTTGTATTTCTTACCGCACAGATATATAAAGGATATCTATGGTTTCGGCAGAGTCTCGGAAAATATCCTTATTTTTTGGATTGGATATATAGTGTTGCGTCTAGGTTAACTTGTTTGAGGTGTGGATTCTAGCTAAATTTCTGTTATTCTCTCTTATAGTCGAGCTAGCGCGATGGCTCTCCATAACTAAAAACGGTTCGACTTCTTTTCCACCATCGACCAAATTGGCCAAACAAGGTATGTACATTGAGCTTAAAGTGTACATAATCTAGCTAGATCGTTTTTATTTTAGCAAGTTTCACAGAAATCTGCAAAAATCGAGGCTCAAGACTGTCATAGCTGGGGTAACAAACGCTTCATAACTGGAAAGTTTTTACTTTTAATTGACGATATTGAACACAGATGTTAAGTAACTTCTCTTTACTCAAATTTATTCTCCGTTTTCAATTTGAAGCAGTATCTAGCTTACTGTAGGAAATCTCCCAATGCATCCTCTCTCTAGCTTTGCTTCAGCTAAAGTCAGATGGATGAGATGCATGCATTGTTCACGCCTACAGTGTTAATACAGTCTGTACAAATACCACTTTGACACACTTGCAAGAAATGATCCGCTGGTTAAATGTAGCATGATCTTATTTAATACCCACAATACTGTAGTTCATCTTTTTTTGCAGCAGCATTTTAATCTGAGTTCAAGTAGTTTTTGCAGTTGCACAACCAACAAAGTCACGTAATGTGACGTGATTGAATTTAAAAGTTTTTATTTTTATGTCATCTTTGAATTCAGTGTCTGAACAGGACTGGGTGTGCAGGCACACATGATTAGTTTCTCCTCCGTCTTGAACCTGAAACCTAGATTCTATGTTAGCAATGTTGCCAGTCTGTTGCCAATGACCGGTTGCTACGTTTTTCCAGCAAGTTCAAGTCATTCCAGTGTTGTCCTTTTACCTTCAAATTCGTTCAACCCAGACTTCAGCAACTGGTTTTCTGCTCAATTTTCACATTGTCCTGCAGCCCATCTTTCTGAATTTTTGGCCTTATTGTTTAGCATTTTTCTTCTTCTTTCCTTCTCTTTTCTTCTGTTTTCTGCCTTCATCTTGCTGCAGGTCCTTTCTAACATACATTGCAGGCCTTTTGAAACTCCAGCAAATAATTTTCTGCAAAATTTTCACATTTTTATGCATTGTTTCTGTTCTTTCTGATTTTTTTCACTTTTTGTTTTGCATTTTTCTTCTCTTTTCTGTACTTTTCTGCCTTCATCTGACTGCAGGTCCTTTCTAACATACATTTCAGGCCTTTTGAAACCTGAGCAAATTACTTTCTACAACATTTTCAAATTATTCTGAATTATTTATCTTTTTGCATTTTTCTTCTCTTTTCTGTAGTTTTATGCCTTCGTCTAGCTCCAGCCCCTTTCAAAAATACGTTTTGGGCGCTTTGAAGCTTCAGCTTATAACTTTCTACAAAATGTTCACTATTTTCAGCTTTTTTAGCATGGTCAGCTATCCCCATTCAGGTTTTCAGCATTCTCACTGCTGTTTCGCAGGAACAGCCGTTTCTAGTTATTATTTGTTTTCCCACCCCTAAGGATCAGTTAATATTTGGACTACATAGACAAAGTAGGTGTCAAAAGTTTCGTCTTGCTAGCGATTGAGTTGCTTGTATTTTTATTTACGTTCCGTTGCACAGTTTAGGAGGTTACAACGTTTTTGTGGCAAAAAGTGTCTTCTGTCAACGAAGGGTACTCAGTGCTAGCCTACGTCACTACGTCAGCACATGTTAGCAACGACGCATGGATACAACGTGATAGAGACGTTCTAGCACGCAAGTTGGAGCTTAGATTATGAGTGAAAAATACCACCCCAAAAAATTCCCAGCCATTGGACTTTGTTGAGAAAGCGATTTCGAGTGGAACTGCCATCTCGGATTTTTGATTTAGGTCGTGAAAGTCTTTGTAATTTGAGCGAGTGCGGGTCGCCCGTGAGACCTCCTAGTCTTTTAGGCGGCAGCCATGCTAGAAAGCGTCATAGTAGTATTTTGATAATTTTATAGTTCAATTTTACACGAAAAAACAGAAAGAGGGAAATGTTATGACGATATGACTATCGTGAAGACAGCCAGGTGGTGAGATTTTAATGTAGGTTGCTTTGATTTGTTTGCTACGTGAGAGCCCCGTCAGCCTCCATGGACGATTGCGGCAGCTGTTGTCGATCTGCGTCTGATGAGTATTTTCTTTATTTCGTACCGGGGTCAATTCTACATCAAAAGGGAGAGCAGTGTTTTAAAGATATGGCGATTGCGAAGACAGCCAGCGGGTCAGCATAGTTTTGTGATTTGTGTAAAACTTGGAATTTGAGTGAGACCGCGTCTTGTTTTGACGTTAGCCTCAGAGTCAAACTCTGCTTGCCCACTGGCAGTGTGTAGTAGGCTACTGTCTTCAATGTCCCAGCTATGGCTAAACTTTATTATGTCAAAAGAAACGTTCTCATTTCCGGCGCTTTCAAACAATCAGTGAAGTGTGGCTAGCAACAGCAGCTAGCTTGCCTCTAGCAAACTTCTTTTGAATTAGCCATGTCCCCCTAAATTAATGTCAAAATTATTTACGTTTTGGGGGGCATATTTTCAGTTAGCAGACGGTACTGTTTGAATCGCAATTCCATCTGAAATACTGCCAGTGACAACGTTGTTACAAGTAGCTTGTTTCAAAGGGGATTCGCTTGTTTCAAAGGGTGTTCTTAATGAATTATGCAATATGAGTAGGCTAAAGGCCATTGCACACTGAGTCCGAAATTCGTATCCGAAATGTTCGCACATTCAAAAATAAATACGACCTCACGTTATGTCAATCGCGCTTGCACACTGCCTCCGAAACTTTCGTCCGTCAAAAAAAAGTTTGGATCGGGTTCGATTTTCTGCGTATTCGCATCCATAGCCAGCATTTTGATAGGTTTTTTGGCAATTCAGAGCCACCGAATGTTGAGGCTGACGATTGCGAAAAAACGCATACGAAAATTTCGCACTCAGTGTGCAAGGGCCTTAAATGCTTGAAAATATCACTAGAAGGGAAAATGGACCCACCTGCAACCGACGCAAGCAAGCACATCCTACAATTTCCCCAGAAATTGTACCCTCTCTAGTTATTATTGTTTCTCTTCACACCCCTAAATCTTCGTCAATATTTGGACTACATAGACAATGTCGATGTCAAAAGTTTCGTCTTGGTAGCGATTGAGTTGCTTGTATTTTTATTTTGGTTTGAGGCTTCCTGAACAAAATTTTATGAAAGTTGAGTTGCTGGGCCGCTGAGCCATAGAAAAAGAGTCATATTGGCTATTTGGTTCCATAACAGATTCAAATAAGAGAAATGTCTCTATTTTTGTTTAGCACTTAGCACTACCTTAGTAGCTAACAGCGCAGTTTCCACTGTGGTGTAGTTGATTCAATTTAATTTTCATTTATATAGCACACTTTTAAAACAACAGAGATGTCGGTATGCCACTGCATACTTATGAATAATTATGTTATTTTTTTAAAAACAGAATAGAAGTATGCAGTGGCATAACGACATCTCTGACGTTGATAACAAACCAAACCGTTTCAAAATCGGTTGAAAATTGAGCAAGTTATGGTAATTTAAAAAGTACATGTAGCATCAACACAATGTTATGGGTGAGCGAGTTGCCTGTAGCAAGATGGCCGCCATGTGTGGACGTTCTAGACTCCGCCGTAAGACATCTAGTGTTTATATATATCTATGGTTCTCCCTATATTAGACATTCTCTGACATTAGTTTAGCAGCTCGTTAACTTCTGGGAGATAGCTAAGCTAACTGCTTTACTGCAACGCAGCTGCAGAAACGCCTCAAGCAAAGAGGCCAGGGTGATAACTATTTACTAATTTTACTTTGTGATATGACACACAATTGTGATGTGTAATGTACAATATAAGATGATATTATTAAAGAAGTACATCTACTTTCGGAAACAGTAGGCTAGTCTACTATTTCACTGAAGTATTAGCATCATGACATTAGCCTCTGTTGCCCGGGCAACACATACTTCAGTGGTCTATGATGCATCTGTTTTCAATGGTTAAAATAAACATTCCTCACAAATACATTTTCGTTGTAGGATTTATTATGACATTACATTACAAGTAAACGATTTGTGGGTGAAATTATCATTACCTGTGGTTTCAAACCAGTGTTGCTCACTGCAACGCTGTAGCCTACGCGAGACACACTACAAAAACATCTACACAGCTGTTTAGGAAGTCAAACGGCAACAGAACATGTTCGGCACTCCCCTTACTTAAATCAAAAGTCTTTCAATAGGTGAAACTATCTGACTACTAACCTGAACTTCATTGCCACAGCCTAAACTTTGTCAATATATTCATGAAAATAATTAATTTCAGCCTAAACCGTACAACGGAACGTTAAATCGAATTCAACCAACGCAATCGCTACCAAGACCAACACAGCAGTAGTCTGCTAGTGCTGTACTGTAGTAGTACAATTTACCGGGGAAGCTTCTCCACACAGGGCTATATCGCATTTTGCGTTGTTACTGACAATGATCGCTACCAGTGAGCTTTTTATGAATGAGCGTTTTTCCACTAAATAAAGCTTATTTATAATATTATTAAATATAAATAATTGTTTATATTTACGTTTTTGGGGGCATATTTTCAGTTAGCAGATGGTACTGTTTGAATCGCGATTCCATCTTCTACTGCCGGTAACGTCGTAGAATAATCTTCAAAGGGGGTTCTTTATTAATGAATGAATGCAATATGAGTAGGCTAAATGCCTGAAAATATCACGAGAAGGGAAAAACTTAAAAGGACGTTTAAGTCATAGAGATTAGGTACATTTTTACACCGGTCTGCCAAATTTATTCGTTTTGATTCAGCTATGAGGCTGCCTCTTGCAGGGGAAATGAGAAGACATCTATTTCATTCTACACTTCACTCGTATTTTGAGTTGTAAATGAGCAGCAAAAAAAAGATGCTTTTAAATCTATGTAATCTTTATAAATATTAAGTATGCATTTTTATATAAAATATACAGAAATATCAGTTGTAAAAATTTAATTAAAAAACTGACCCCTGTGCAACCGACGCAAGCAAACACCCTACAATTTCCCCAGAAATTGTACCCTCTCTAGTTAGTGAATCATTTTGCATCTCGGCGAATTCTTCACCCAAAAGGTTGAGGAGGGCAGCCTTTCGGAGAAAAGCGATTCCCCACAGACCTGTAGGCTCAGAATTGTGATTTGGGTCGTGAAAGTCTTTGTAATTGGAGTGAGTTCGGACGCCAGGGAGACCGCATAGGCTTAGACGACAGCCATGTTTTGGTTGCATTATGTTCACCATTTTATTTACAGTTCGGTAAATTCTACCCCCGAAAAGGGCAGGGCAGCGTCAAGAGATGTGGGAATTGTGCTTTTAGCCAGATGGTCCTATTATTTTTGTGATTTGTGGAAAACTTGCAATTTGAGTGAGAGTGCATTGTTTTGACGTTAGCCTCAGAGTTAGACTTGGCAATGGCAGTGACTGTATTTCACTCAATTCTACTCCAAAAACGTCAGGGAGGACTGCTTTTTGTAGACAAGAGCCTGCTGAAGATAGCCAGTATCTAGGATTTTTCAAAGCAATCCTGTTTCCTTCATTATTTGCCTGAGAAAGCGACCTACGTTAGCCAGGCTAGTTTCACTCGGTCAGCCTATTTAAAGGTCTCTGGCAGTCAGAATCACTGATTACAGGCAAAGGTCGAGCTGGTCTTTGGTCAGATGTGTATATTGACCAGTTTAGAGCTAAATACTCTTGCCAGAGCCTGGAATCAAACCCGTGTTTTGAGTGACTTTGCATGGGTCTCCATCAGGTCAACACATTTGGATTTAAGTTCAAGTACTGCCACTGCATTTCACAGTCAAAACTGAAGTCTGTATCAAGTGTAGATGGGAAAAGCTTAATTTTTCACAACTGACATGGACCCTTTCTTCACTTTGACAGGTCTGGAGGGTCATGCAGAGGCCTGCTCATCAGAGTTCAACAGAGGATGCTGAGCGTAACAGAGGATGCAACAGAGGATGCTGAGATCAACACAGACCCCTGCCCTGCCCTGCCTGCCTGCAGGCCCTGCTTGCCCCTGCCTGCCAGCCCTCCAGAGACCAGTCACCCCACAGACACAGTAGCTCTGCAGCCTGCTTTTTTGAGGACATTGATGAAAAAGGAGAAAGTCTAAATGTTTAATCCTTTCCATGTCCCAGTATGCCAAGCTGCTGACTTTGAGTGTCTTAAGTGATGAAACCAGTTCAAGTGATAGACTTTTGACCTGAATCCAATGATTATTCATCTGAATAAAAACCACTCAAGAGAAGTACTGCTTCTTGGATGATTTGTGCTCCACATCAGTACATCTCACACATTTGCCTTTGTTTCCATGGGATTCATGGAATTGTTAGTTTCTGCTCCACCATTTCCACCATAGTGTAATAATAAATATAATTTAGGACAGCAATTACATTTTTGTGTTATCCTTTCGCATTACACACATTTAGTCAATGTTCTTAAACTCAACCGATTATTGTCATTTTACCATACTGTTCATATTGAACAGACATCAGTGTTTACTTGGTAAGATTACTGTATATTTCAACTTTTGATTTGTATTTCCATCATAAGTTTGGTCTTTAATTTCATTTGGAAGTGGTATTAAAAGGTCTTACATTTAACTTGTTTATACCTCTAGACACCCTGTGAAGCCCCCACCCCCACTCCAGAGACAGTTGGTGACAGAGAGGTGCAGACATTAAGTTAAACATGCCTTAAGAGTAGAGTAACAAATAGAGACTAAATGTGTAAATGGATGTTGAAACTCAGTTCTCTGAGTTGGTGCATGTCAGTTTAGGCAAAGGTAGCCTTTTAAACCTCTAGGTTTAAAACAAATTCAGATTTGATTGGAACTCTCTCTTTTATACATTTATAGTTGGATTTGACATTTAACAGACATTTAATTCATTTAGCAAGTTGTTTAACTCAAACAACCATAACACAGTACATATGGTATACAAAGCTGCAGTCAGAGTTGGCGAAATTGTTAGCTTGGATGTTATCTTTACATATAGATGGGGTCTTGATGATGATGCGCACGCAGCTTCAAGGCAGAAAGACGCGTTCCATTTAACTTTTACTGTACCTACACCTGTAATGTTCCCGCCATCCCCCCCTTTCTGAATGAAGTTCGACTGATCTGATTTGTTGATTTCTGTTGCTATGAAAACCAGTTTAGCCAAGCTAACTAACATTGTTTTTAGCTAGCTTGCATTACCATTCAATTGCTAACAAAACATTAGTAAAAATAGCTTGCTAATCTAGGCCGTAAGGTGAACCCTGTTATCGTTTCAACCCGCTCCACAGTCTGGCATCTACAAAATCTTTAGCTCATAAAAAAGAAAGAGTCGTGCTAAGCTACCAAAAAAAAAGTTTGTTGCTGAAATTCCAGTCGATGTGTCTATGTTTTATGCAGAACTAGTTTCTTCAGAGCGTCATAGGATTTTGGTGGCACGGTTCGACACGTGATCGTTCTACACCAATAAAGTAGCTGCTTTTTGTCAACATGAATGGATATGGTTGGCAAATAGAGGATGGGACCTTGCACGTTAAAAGTGTTTCCTCTATGTTTATTTTGCCGTGGCGGCCCACCACGACTAAATTGCTGCCGCCATGGTATCAGAAATTAGCCTGGTCCTAACCAGACTCTCGTACATTTCATTTGTACAGAGAGTCTGGCCTCGCTCCATTGACAAGCGTTGACTTCCTTGTAGGCGGGTACTCTGTTGAAGTTTAAAACTATTGGATCTGCCCAGAGCCACTCTGATCTGCCATAACCAATCGCTAGCATTCGCCTTAGCCAATTCCTTCACCACTACTGTAACAGAGCTAGCTGCCGTAGCTGGAAAATCAAACTTGCCCGAACCCCGTGGGGAGGAGGGCCACAACATCATGGCCACCAACAAAACTCAGCAAAACTTGTTCTTGCTCTGGCTTTAGCTGTTGGATATTCGGCAGCGTTGCCACAACGGACCGAATGGCTTCGCTCGCATCTTTCTCCGCCGCCATTACGGAACTACAACACAAACTAGCGCACGACATCAACATCATCGTTCTCAGCCACTCCCTCTGTTTGCTTATTGGACAGGTAGAAAATCAACCTGCAGAATCTGACTTACGGACCTCATGGCCAGACCTATGTACAGAAGCAAATAAATTTGAGCGGAAGTACGTAGGACGGCAGAGCCAGGCTAATCAGAAATAGGGCTGTACAAAATTTTAGGACGTCTATGTGATTGTTAGAGTGCATGTCGGAGAATAGCACGGATACGCGCTTCACACCGCAGTTGAGATTGTGCGTCTCTGAGAAGTCGTATAGCTAACTTGTCAGTTAATTTAAGCCTGTTATTGTATTAGTCTATAGTTGTTGCTAATTTAATTAAGTTAACTGGTAATCTTCGTTGTTTGTATTATTCCCCTGCTAGCTAAATTGCACATGTCTGTTGATTCGATAGCGATTGCTGCCTTTGCTTACGTTTGTATTTTCGGTGCATTACTATGCAGAAGTAGTTTTAATTAATAAATAGTGGGTTTATTGTTATTATTTGCTACAGAATGCTTAGCCTATCAAGCTCAAATGAAGCAGACAGTGTACATGCTTTCGAGTACCTTAATCGATAGGCTATAGGCTACTGACCAACGTCAATTATTAATACGTCAATTAATAATTGGCAGCATTTATGCCATTTAGAACATACTTTATGAGTGGAAGGTCTCTAAGTAGCCTAACCTTATTGCTTTAGGGGAAATAGTACGAAAATATGTGAAATATTACATTAGTTATTAAACTATTATATTAACCTGGGGGGGGACAGACAGACAGACTTATGTCGTTGTTGTAACATTTAATTCATTCATTCTTCCACAAATGAAAACACTGATCAACCATAAAAACAATAGTTATGAAAAATATGAAATATGATATATAAAACTGTACAAAACAGAATAAGGAATAACAGATTAAGGACAATCAGTCCTCACTGTCAGTGTCAGGACAGTTATCTTCCAGTTCCTCAGTTTCTTTTGTGTTGGCACAATTACAACAACGACATAAGTCTGTGCAACACAGTCCTGCAGAAAAACATGAACATCTGCCTGTCTCACAGGCACTTTTGTAGCCGCAGGGTATCACATGCAAAACACTGTCAGGGGCCGAATTTCTGTTACGTCCAAGGTCCCATCCTCTATTTGCCAACCATATCCATCCATGTTGACAAAAAGCAGTTACCTAGAACCGTGCCACCAAAATCCTATTACGCTCTGAAGAAACTAGTTCTGCATAAAACATAGACGCAACGATAATCGACTGGAATTTCAGCGACAAACTTTTTTTTGGTAGCTTAGCACGACTCTTTTTTATGAGCAAAAGATTGTGTAGATGCCAGACTGTGGAGCGGGAATCATTTTCTAAAAGACTTTTCGTGGTTCACCTTACGGCCTAATCGGGCAGAACTTGTTAATGCAGGAGACTCTGGCTGTGTCTACTACCGCGCACTTGTGCACTTCGAGCACTGACTTTCAGTGCTTAGGGCGCTTACACTGACAGAACCAGCAGAATTCAGTGCACTGAAAGTACCCGGATGACGCACTGCAAACGGTCAAAAAATGCAGTGTACAACGATGGACACTACTCGCCCTAAACGGGCGCCATATTGGCTACGTAGCGGAAGAGGAGGAGCCCTTTCGGCAGCTTTTCATTTCATTTCTAAAATAATGGCGGACGAAATGACTCGCGAGCAGATTCTCCTTAGATTCGCGGGTGTCACAATCAGATTTGCGTCCGTCACTTCCCGCCAAGTGGTTAACTTAAGTGTTCCATTTGAGACAGCACTACTCAGCGACGGAGTGCACTACAGATGTAAGTGCACTGTATTGCAGTGCACTGTATTGCAGTGTACTTAGTAAAGTGCGCGGTAGTAGACACAGGCTGTGTCTACTACCGCGCACTTTACTAAGTACGGACGCAAATCTGATTGTGACACCCGCAAATCTAAGGAGAATCTGCTCGCGAGTCATTTCGTCCGCCATTATTTTAGAAATGAAATGCTGCCGAAAGGGCTCCTCCTCTTCTGCTACGTAGCCAATATGGCGCCCGTTTAGGGCGAGTAGTGTCCATCGTTGTACACTGCATTTTTTGACCGTTTGCAGTGCGTCATCCGGGTACTTTCAGTGCACTGAATTCTGCTGGTTCTGTCAGTGTAAGCGCCCTAAGCACTGAAAGTCAGTGCTCGAAGTGCACAAGTGCGCGGTAGTAGACACAGCCACAGCCTCTGAGACCTTAGCGCGCCACTAGCATCTCGTCATATCACGCAGTCGGAGCACAGCTGGATAATCAGCGTCAGCGCTCTTGGGTACCCAGCATGCAGTGCGGCATGTAAAAAAACGCAAAGACTTGTGGAAAATAGTTCGGTTACAACAGCTACACAAGGGATTTCAGTTGTTGTGTTCGTTCAGTTAGATGTTTGTAATGTTATTGTTTGTTAGTTTATATAATCTTGTTGGTCACCCTGAGTGTGCATGCTGTGTAGTTTAATGGGAACAGAGTCGGCCATATTACTATAACAGCCTATACTTGCAAGGAGCTAAATGTGGGCTGTGCCCTAGACCAATTGCCTATGAGGCTAACCTTGATTCTGGATTGAGTGAGATTCTGGAAAGAGTTCTACTCAAGAGATTCAATATCTGTGGTTCTCAAGCTGTCTTTGAGAAAGTTTGAAAACAATATTGCGGTTAATTTGTTTTGATTGTGGGAGGCAATTTTTGGACTACACCTAAACCTCATGTGGCTGCTGCAGCATTTCTGCTTTGGCGTGACCTGCGCTGGGAGAGAGAGAAACAGCATGGATGGGGATACTGTGCGGGCAGATGTCTTTATATTGGGTGAAATGGAATGAGAAATGCAATACAAAATGTCTGAAAGGGGTGTATTTATGTAAATGTCCACATTGCCTCAATATCTTTGTGTCAATAAATAAAATATAATTTTGACTGATGGTTTTTCAAACCTTATTGGCTTCAAGGTGACATCATTCTGATGTACCATGTGCAATTTCATGCAATTTTACCTTGAAATGTCAACCGTTTCTTAACCTTTGTCCCAAAGCTGACCAAAGCTATTCATAAAATCTCAACAGTTGGTGTGTAGCAGAGAGGATAAAGAGACTGACTAGTAACCTTATGTCTTATGAGTTCAAATCCCCATTCAGCCTATTGTTGTTGGCCAACTACATGAAGTAGTTTTGCTCTCTTGTCCAACTCTTGATCTTCTACAATGTACATTTTTATAATATTTTCCCATCTTGCAGCTATATTTAGAATTCCTCCGTAAGGAGGAAACATATTGTTATTAGTATTATTATTATTATTAGGATTCCTCCATAAGGAGGAAACCTATTGTTATTGTTAGTTTTATTCTTATTTTAATTTTTATTCAAGTCCCATGGGAGTCAATGGCAGCCCCTAGAACCATACGATAACTTTTTGTGAAACCTATTGTTCAAAATCGGCACCAAAGCAACCAAACAGGAAGTTGGGTCAAATCTCAGCAAATATTTGAGATATCAACACCAAACTTGGTAAATATGTGTCAGACACTACAACATGTTCCCATGTGCAAAATCTACTTAATATCTTCAAAAATGATTGAAATAAAGGAAATCTAATTTATCACTAACGCTAAAATAATGCTTTACACATCCGCCAGTCAAAAACTGATACTCTGATTCAATCACAAGTTCATACGAAGACTCTTGAGAACATTTAGTACTGAAATCTGAGACAAAGTTGACTGTAAGATGAAAAGTAGATTTATTGTGAATATTTGAAACATGCATGCTTGGCTAATTGCTAGGGAAATTTCCAATGAAAAGTCTCCCTCTGCTCCTCAGCGCACGCTCCACATTCTCACACACTCAGCCTTTCCCTTGACACACGTGCGAGCCTGGCAAGACGCACACACAACATTTCAGGAAAGTGTGGGCTGACCAAGCCCCCACTCATTCCTTGGCTTGAAGTGAAGGCCCTTGTGGATCTTGATGGTATTGCATTTCAGATTTGGTATCCCATTGGTAAGTCTGCAGCATGGATTTTTCTATACAGTGACAATTTGTGAAGAATATACATTTTTCAATGTTTCGCAATGTTTGGAGGAATCCGCCATTGCTGCTTGCAGCTATATTTTATAATTTTTTTTATTTTCCTCCCACTTTTTTCCGCCGCCTACTATTTTCACACCATTTAAGCTAGAAACACCATTCAAACTTTATTTGATAAAGTCTGAACTGCTCTAGTGTGCTATTACTTTTCTCACTGATAAGTTTTTAAGATATTAAAGTTTAAAGTACAAAAAGAATGTTCAGAATGTTCAAGTCAAATTCCATTGTTCCACTGACAGAACTGTTTCTCACCGCGTCAATTTTGACACTGTTCCTGCCTGAATATGCATAGTTTTTCAAATAATATACCTGAATTGTTTACACCATTTTGAAGACAAGAAGTAGGGCTTTCTAATAATATAAATATTTGTATGATTATGTTCGGCAAATCATCCTTTATAAAGACGATTTCACGGAGCCATTCTGACAAAAATCTCCTCCATCTGCAATACCCTTACAAAAAAGAAGTATATCTTCAAGTTTATTTTGTAAGTATACTTAGTATAAAAAGTATACTATTATCATGTTACTTAAAGTATACTAGCAGTGTACTTATTTATATACTTTTTTTTTTTTAAGTAAACTGAATTGGCCCACTTTTTAGGTCACTTAGTACACTTTAAAGGGGCGATTGATTGCAAAACCGATTTTAACTTGTCATAGTTGAATAACGACAGTTCGGTGGGTAAAATGAACATACAGTGAACCTCAAAGTCCATTGACACCTCTTTCCTATGCAAATCTCAAAATGAAAAAATTTGGCTGTAAAACGCTAGCTTTTCAACAAAGCCACCGGACTGACGTCAGTCCGGGGACCGCCTTTTTTGGCTCTGGTCTGTATCTTTGTCACGCCCCAAAATGTACATCCAGACCAGCCCACTCACTGGTGTTCTTGCCCAGTTCGAGGTAGCGTAGATCTCCGATGCTAGTTTAGCTGTGCGCTGCTCTGTGTAGGCTACTTCTAAGCAATTACAAAGAATAACGTTTTGAAGTATAACAAGGATATTGAAAATGGACCACGGTCGTAAATGCTGTGTTCCAGGCTGTAAAGGGAAGGCTAACACTCATAGTCTTCCCAAGGAGCCAAACATTCGACAGGCATGGCTGCTGTTTGTCTATGAGAAGATCCCGGCGAAGTTCGACCCTCAATTATTCATTTGCTCTGAACATTTCACCCAAGACAGTTTTGACAACCTTGGACAATTTCAAGCAGGATTTGCTAAGAAGCTGAACCTGAAAAGATGTGCTGTTCCGACCGTACGCTCATCGCAACCGCAAGCTGTAAGTAGGCTACAGTATGATTTTGTCGCTACTGTAACAGTTATTAGCAATGCTAACGTCTCCTGTATCTAGCATAGGTAGAATGTTAAATACGTTTCTAAACACATCAACATACTTTACTTAGCAAATGACTAGCTAGACTAGCTGTAGTCAGCATTAGAAGGGAAGCTTCCGAAAAAATAGCCAGAAAACAAATAGCAGTCTGGCCTATTGCTAACGCCTGTCTAGATTATCTATTTGAAAGAACTGGAGAAAGGCAGGTGCTAGAGACAGGACACGTTAATAACGTATCCTTACGCTAATAACTGTTACCGACATAATCATACTACAGCTTGCGGTTGTGATGAACGTAAGGTCGGAACGCACCTCTTTTCAGCAACAGCTTCATAGCAAATCCTGCTTTAGCTACATTGTCCCAGGTTTTCAAAACCGTCCTTGGTGAAATGGTTCGCGCAAATGTGTCCAGGGTCGAACTGCACAGGGATCTTCTACGCTTCGGTATAGACAAACATCAGCCATGCCCGTCTAGTCAATGTTAGCTAGACTCTAGCTCATCTGCTTTTTATTCATGCTGATTTGCAAGGAATGCAAGAACAGCTAGATAGCGAAAACACCTAGACTGTAGGCATGTAAACTAGTTTAGCTTGCTAACGCAAGAGCATAGGTAGAATGATTTTGCCTAATTTATTGGCAATGTGGCTAACGTTGTTTCATGTTCCTGACTGTTTCATTCAAATAAATAACCTGTGTTGTTATGTAAATCTACAATTCACGATGCATGTTTGTCCATATCTTTGTCAGGTTATTTTACAGCAAGATGTCTAGAGCAAGCTAACTGAAGCTGAGTTGAATCACAATATAGTTTGGTTGCTAAGCTGTAAATATTAATGAGCATACCATAAAAGGAGAAAAGCTAGTGTTTTTTTCCGGGAAAATTTCAGAGGATCTATCAGGGGGCATAGAACAGCACCCGGGACATTTTCAACCCAACCAGTGTTACATACCCTATTCGGAGACCTTAAGGAACAGTGTGAAATACCCAAAAAACCCAGTCAATCACCCCTTTAAAGTACACTTATAGTGTATTTCAAGGTTTACTTTTGAATACTGTCAAGTAGCCTGTGTAGTGCACTTTTAGTTTATGAAGTATACTTCCTAAAGTACTTTAAAGTATACTTTGGAATACTCTAAAGTAGCCTGTGAAGTGCACTTTCAGTTCATAAAGTATACTTCCTAAAGTACTTAAAAGTATTGTTCTGGCCCCCGTGGTTGTGTTGAGTTCATATTTTTTAGTTAATTCCATTTGGTCATTAGGTGGCGCTGTTTCCGAAAAGGTCTGTTGTTGCTTAAGTTAGAACCTGTAAAGAAGAATCCTAGTTGGCATACAAAATGGTGACAGCCACTCAGTGAAGCTGCAGATAAGTTATCAAACTCCATCCTTCTTGTAATTACTTGTAGAAGCATTGTCTGTAAGTAAAATCTATCAGAACATACTTACCTTTCAATTTGTGATGACATTTTATATGGGTTATCGTTTACGTGATAGATTTATGTATTTTCTTGATTGTTGCATGCTTGGAGATATCTGTCCTATGTAACTGTAACTCATGGTTGTTTTCCTTATTTATTTCAGTTTTACTCATTTGTCTTGGTGACAATAAATCACTCAAATCCTACGTGACTGGAAGGAGTTTAGCTATCTGTTAAGCAGAAGAAGGGGACTCTTTTGCGAGGGCAGAATAGTAAAAATACACTCTCAGCGGTGATTGCAACCTCAGGTGGACAAGATATCCAGTCTGCTCTACCCCTCTGTACACTTCCAAGCAAGATGTCAGCTTCAGAACATAGGAGCCTTGTAACCAGGTCGGAGTGCTCATGTTCATCCAAGTCATCAAGATGCTCCAGCAAATCTGCAGCAAGCTTGGCTGCATTAGAAGCTCGTGCTAAGGCTGGAGCGGCATTAGCAAGAGCATCATATACACAGAGAGAAATAGAAGTGAAAGTGAAGAAGGCCCAACTTAAAGTGGAGGAGACCCGCCTTGAAGCCACATTAGAGGCTATTCAGCAGGAGAAAGAGGCGGAGGCCGCCTTAGCTGAGGCTAATGTCTTTGAGACAGCGTTGGATAAAGCTGATACGGCACAGCTGCCTGGGGTCGAAGGCAACAAACGAGGCTTATTCCGTCATTGTCTTGAGAGGACTGAGAAGTATATACAAGATCAGCAAACCTATGCGAACCACCATCAGTCATCAGCAAACAAGGAAGTCTCACATCCAGAACCGCTTCCCCCAGTTGACTACCTCCAGCTGCACGACTCCTTTCCTTTCCACAACAAGCCGGTCCAGAGCTCTCAACCAGGACTGCATCCTCTCTCTCACGCCCCCACTCATACTGGAGCACCAGCCACCTCAAGACACCAAACAACTCATCTTATCAGAGAGCAAGTGGGGAACGTGCCTAACAGCACCTACAAGCTCCACACCTCACAGCCTCCCAGGCGCTACGCAGTCGACGACGGCCAGCCACATGGTGTAGAACGTCATGAGCCCGGTAGGACCCATTCTGATCGTGCCAATGTCGCAGATCTGGCGAAGTTCCTAGCACGCCGCGACCTCCTCACAGCTGGACTCACCAAGTTCAATGACAAGCCAGAGAACTATTGGGCATGGAAGTCAACATTCTCCAACGCCGTTGAAGGCCTCGACCTAAAGCCCAGTGAGGAACTTGACCTACTAATCAAGTGGCTTGGGCCAGAGTCAGCTGAGCATGTGAGAAGAATGAGGTCCGTCCATGTCAATCATCCAGCTGCAGCCCTCAGTGTGGTCTGGCAACGGCTAGAGGAGTGCTATGGGACTGCTGAAGCTATGGAGACAGCCCTCTTCAACAAGCTTGAACGCTTCCCGAAGATCTCCAATAAAGACCCCCAACGTCTGAGAGAGCTGGGCGATCTTCTCCTCGAGTTAGAGGCAGCCAAAGATGAAGGTTACTTACCCGGCCTGTCCTACCTGGACACTACAAGGGGCATCAAGCCTATTCTGGAGAAGCTCCCCTTCAGCTTGCAGGAGAAGTGGATGTCACAGGGAACCAGATACAAAGAGGAGCATGGTGTCAGCTTCCCACCCTTCTCGTTCTTCTCCCGTTTAATCCGTGCAGAAGCTAAAATGAGGAACGACCCAAGCTTCATCACTTCTACTTCCAGCTCAGCACCTCCTAAAGGAGAGACATTCTCAATGAGAACATCGAGAGCTCCTATCACAGTGCACAAGACAGAAGTGGATAATGCCATCCAGAAAGACGAATCCAAGAAGAAGGATGACCCTAACAAACAATGCCCTATCCACCAAAAGCCGCACCCCCTGCGAAAGTGTAGAGGCTTTAGGGAGAAACCTCTAGAGGAGAGAAAAACCTTCCTTAGAGAGAACTATATATGCTTTAGGTGTGTCTCCTCAACGGCACACCAGGCGAAGAACTGTAAAATGGTCATCCAGTGCTCCGAGTGCAAAAGCAACAGGCATATTGCAGCTCTCCACGCCGGTCCCGCCCCTTGGTCTCACAAAGATGGCATCAGCTCCTATACACAGCATGGCGGGGAGGAAGACGAGTCTCCCTCCTCTCCAGTTGCCACATCCACCTGTACTGAGGTCTGTGGAGACAGTCCCCAGAGGAAGTCTTGCTCCAAGATCTGTCTGGTTAACGTTTACCCAGAAGGTCATCCTGAGAAGAAGATAAGAACATACGCCATTCTGGACGACCAAAGCAACAAGTCTTTAGCTAGGTCAACCTTCTTCAAGATATTCAACGTAGCCAACGACGCCTCACCCTACACCCTTAAGACGTGCGCAGGTATCTCAGAGACTATAGGCCGGCGAGCAAGAGGCTTCATTGTGGAATCAGCAGATGAAAAGACCTGTTTACCTCTTCCCACGCTTATCGAGTGCAACGAGCTCCAAGACAATAGGACTGAAATTCCTACACCAGATGTTACCAGGTATCACCCTCACCTCAAGTTCTTAGTCACCAAGATACCTCCTCTGAACCCCCAGGCAGAGATCCTGCTACTTCTAGGGAGAGACATCATCCAGGCGCACAAGGTGCTAGAGCAGCGCAACGGGCCCCTGCACGCTCCCTTCGCACAGCGCCTAGCCCTCGGCTGGGTGATAGTGGGAGAAGTCTGTCTCGGAGGAGCACACAAGCCTTCACCAGTTAACGCCTTCAAGACAAACATTCTGGAGAACGGACGCCCCAGCTTCATGAGCCCTTGTCTCAGCAGCTTCCATGTTAAGGAGAACTTCAGCCACACCCACCAGCCTCAAGGTTCTGGCACCATGTCCCTGAAGCAGAGATGCATGCCAGCCGACGCGGCAAGCCTCATGGGCGAGTCTGTTTTCTGCTACACAAAGGATGATGACAAACCAGCTCCCTCAATGGAGGATCTTGCCTTCCTGAAGATGATGGAAAAAGAGTTCCATCAGGATGCATCAAACAGCTGGGTTGCTCCGCTCCCTTTCCGTAGCCCACGGAAACGTCTCCCCAAAAACCGCGAACAGGCCAGCAATCGCCTCTCCTCACTCACACGCACACTCAAAAAACGTCCAGAGATGAAAGACCACTTCATTGAGTTCATGTGCAAAATCTTTCAGAATAAGCACGCTGAAATCGCTCCACCTCTACAAGCAGATGAAGAGTGCTGGTATCTTCCGATCTTCGGGGTGTATCATCCACAAAAACCCGGACAGATAAGAGTGGTATTCGACTCCAGCGCCCAGCACCATGGGGTATCTCTGAATGACGTTCTGCTTACTGGTCCCAATATGAACAACAGCCTGCTTGGGGTATTGCTGCGGTTCAGAAAGGAACCAGTAGCTGTGACAGCAGACGTGCAGCAGATGTTCCATTGTTTCGTTGTCCATGAAGACCATCGGAACTACCTGCGATTCCTTTGGTACCGCAACAACGACCTGGATGATGAAGTCGTGGAGTACAGGATGCGGGTCCACGTTTTTGGAAATAGCCCATCTCCAGCAGTGGCCATGTATGGCCTCAAGAGAGCCGCCTTAGAGGGCGAGAGGGATTATGGAGCAGAGGCAAGACACTTCGTCGAGAGGAACTTTTACGTCGATGACGGTCTCATATCCCTCCCCACAGAGAAGGAAGCCATCACTCTTCTTCAGAACACGCAAGAGATGTTGGCCCTCTCCAACTTGCGCCTGCACAAGATCGCCTCTAACAAGGCAGAGGTCATGAGAGCCTTTCCTCCAGACGACCTAGCTAAGGGGCTGAAGGATCTGGACCTGAGTGTCGACTTCCCTCCCATGCAGAGAAGTCTCGGTGTGAGCTGGGACATCGCAGAGGACGTCTTCACATTTCAGGTGTCTTCAGCAGAGAAACCATACACTAGACGTGGAGTCTTGTTGACGATCAACAGCCTGTTTGACCCGCTTAGATTTGCCGCCCCAGTAAGCATTCGAGGAAGGTCTCTACTCAGAGAGCTCACCATGGGGGCTTGTGACTGGGATGCCCCTCTCCCAGAAGAGAACCTCAAGGAATGGAAAATGTGGAGAGACTCACTGAAGGCGCTTGAGCAGGTCAAGATCTCTCGCACATACACCTCTACCTCTCTCAGCCAAGCACACAAGAAAGAGATGTGCGTCTTCTGTGATGCATCTACGAACGCCATCGCAGCAGTAGCTTACCTGAAGACAACTGATGCCAGTGGGAACGTGGATGTTGGCTTCATTTTCGGTAAGGCTAAGCTCGCTCCACGTCCTGAGATCACCGTTCCAAGACTCGAGCTGTGCGCTGCTGTTCTAGCTGTGGAAATAGCAGAAGCAATCGTCGATGAGATTGACATCCAACTCAATGTTGTCACATTCTACTCCGATAGTAAAGTGGTCCTGGGTTACATTCACAACAACTCCAGACGATTCTACGTGTATGTGAATAATAGGGTGCAACGTATCGGGAGATCTACCAGCCCAGAGCAGTGGAAGCATGTTCCTACTGACCAAAACCCTGCTGATCATGGCTCAAGATCGGTCCCAGCAGGCAGCCTTACTCATAGCACATGGTTGACAGGACCAGCTTTCTTGTTCAGGTCAGCAGAGCCAGGAACCCTTCACACACCTTTCGACTTGGTTGATTCTGGATCTGACTTAGAGATCCGTCCCCAAGTTTCTTGTCACACCACCAATGTCTCCAACAACAAGTTAGACCCCAAGCGCTTCGAGAGGTTCTCAAGCTGGCCAGCACTGACACACGCAACAGCAAGGCTTGTGCATGTTGCTCAGTCCTTCAAGGTAGGCAGCAGCTGCAAAGGATGGCACATCTGCAAAAAACCCTGCTCCAGCGCGAAGTCCTGGAACAAGCCAAGAATGTCATAATCCGCAGTTCGCAACACGATGCCTTTCAAGAGGAAATTGAATACATCAGAGAAGGGAAATCCATTCCTAAGCGGAGCCCACTCTTTAGTCTGTGCCCCTGCATTGATGATTCAGGCCTACTGAGGATTGGAGGACACCTGTCCCAAGCAAGCCTAGGTAGAAACTAAATCTACCCTCTCATCCTACTTGGACGGAGCCACATCGCGACTCTACTCATCCGTCATCACCACGAGCAGGTCCACCATCAAGGGCGCCACTTTACGGAGGGTACCTTGAGAGCAGCTGGTCTGTGGGTCGTCGGTGGAAAACGGCGCGTCAGCAGCATACTCCATCATTGTGTCATCTGCCGAAGACTACGTGGGAGGATGGAGACTCAGAAGATGGCTGATTTACCTGTGGATCGCCTCAGCACTGACCCTCCCTTCTCTTTTGTTGGTTTAGATGTATTTGGGCCATGGCTGGTAACAGCACGTCACACCAGAGGTGGACTAGCAAGCAGTAAGCGCTGGGCTGTGCTGTTCACATGTATGAGCACCAGGGCTATACACATTGAAGTCATTGAGTCTATGGATTCCTCAAGCTTCATAAATGCTCTGCGACGGTTCTTTTCCATCAGAGGACCAGCCAAACAAATCAGGTCCGACTGTGGTACCAACTTTATTGGGGCTTGCAGAGAGCTGAAGATGGAAGCCGTTCAGAGCAATAAGGAGGTCCGAGAGTATCTGAACCACAAAGGGTGTACTTGGGTCTTCAACCCACCACACTCATCTCATATGGGAGGCAGCTGGGAGAGAATGATTGGTATCACCAGGCGCATCCTGGATTCCATGATGCTGAAGGTGGGCTCATCCAAGCTTACTCACGAAGTCCTGACTACGTTCATGGCGGAAGTCTCAGCCATCGTGAATGCTCGTCCATTGGTTCCTGTGTCGACGGATCCGGACTTCCCCTTCATTTTGACGCCAGCGACACTCCTCACCCAAAAGGTTGCTGTGGTTCTTCCTCCCCAAGGTGAATTCGACGATAAAGACCTCTTCAGACGGCAGTGGAGGCAGGTTCAAAGCCTTGCCAACACCTTCTGGCACCGCTGGAGAAAGGAGTATCTTCCTACCCTGCAGAGCCGTAGGAAGTGGCAGGAAGAGAAGCCCAACCTCAAGGAGGGAGACATTGTGTTGCTGAAAGACAGTCAAGTGAAAAGGAACTACTGGCCCATGGGCATTATCGTGAAGACCTTTCCTGGCAGAGATGGGAAAGTGAGAAAGGTTGAAGTCAAGGCCGCAGGAGAGGGGTCATGCAAGATCTTTCTGCGTCCAGTTTCGGAGACTGTCCTACTCCTCTCTCCAGAGACTGATAAGTGACTTGAGTTATGATGCTAATGTTGGCATCTTTACAGATACCAGACGGGGAGTGTTCTGGCCCCCGTGGTTGTGTTGAGTTCATATTTTTTAGTTAATTCCATTTGGTCATTAGGTGGCGCTGTTTCCGAAAAGGTCTGTTGTTGCTTAAGTTAGAACCTGTAAAGAAGAATCCTAGTTGGCATACAAAATGGTGACAGCCACTCAGTGAAGCTGCAGATAAGTTATCAAACTCCATCCTTCTTGTAATTACTTGTAGAAGCATTGTCTGTAAGTAAAATCTATCAGAACATACTTACCTTTCAATTTGTGATTACATTTTATATGGGTTATCGTTTATGTGATAGATTTATGTATTTTCTTGATTGTTGCATGCTTGGAGATATCTGTCCTATGTAACTGTAACTCATGGTTGTTTTCCTTATTTATTTCAGTTTTACTTATTTCCTAACATTGTAACTGGTGACAATAAATCACTCAAATCCTACTGGAAGGAGTTTAGCTATCTGTTAAGCAGAAGAAGGGGACTCTTTTGCGAGGGCAGAATAAGTATACCTTGGAATACTCTAAAGTAACCTGTGTAGTGCACTTTCAGTTCATAAAGTATACTTCCAAAAGAGCCTCAAAGTATACTTTGCAATACTTTTAAGTGCACTTTCAATTAATGTAAGTACTTCAAGAAGTAACCTTTCACTTAGGAATGCTTGGCTGGACCTGATGTTAGTTTCCTCCAGGATCACAATGACTCGTATTGAGAGACTTGTTGCTCTTGTTGGTTAGTTGTGACGGTTTTAAATTATTGTACTTGCTGTGAAATATTTTACTGTTGATTGTTGTTTTGTCTTCTTTTCTACAGGTACACTCTTGCACTTTTTGAGCTTCATGTTGTTTAATTGTAACTTGTGAACTGCATGCTCTTATGGTTCTTCCCTTTGGCACTTATTTGGTTTTTCACAATGTATGCTTCATGTTTTGGCTGCTCACAATGTTTGGGGCTATCTCGTTGTTATGATCAGTGACCTATGCTCTTTTGTAAAGCTCTCTCTTGGAAGTCGCTTTGGATAAAAGCATCTGCTAAATGCATGAATGTAAACCTTAATAAATAAAATGTTACTATTACTTACTAATATATTATAATGTTTAGGAGCCCCTCAAACACCAGAACGGGGGCCCTTGCAAAGTTACACTGTAGATCCTTAGCTGAAAGAAGCTATTCACTGCGCAAGCGTTGACGTTGTAAGAATCCAGCTCTTCTTATGAAACGTAACAGTAATTTAACTCATGGTTACAATGGTAAACCACCACAACAATGACCACGCAACAAAACACTACATTCTAAGCAGACACATTTAAAAAACGAAATTCATGAAGGTACATTGTATTTCGAACAAACGGCAAACTTATTAGCAAATTTTAACACTATTTACCGCCTTGCATCATGGGAATTGACCAGCCAATGAGCCACACTATCTTAATTTTTTCACGGCGTTATTGCTTTCTTCAGTCAGTTTGACAGAATAACCTTCAAATGCATAATGCAACCCTTCTGTCTGCTTCTTTCTCAAGTAGCTTTTTCTTTTTTTCCATTAATACTCCAATTGATAATTATTAGTATAAGATTATAGGGCTTCAGAATGTTTTCGCAGTAATTAAGGTTACAGCTTCAGTACCAAAAAAGATTAAATGTGCAATGCATAATAGATGTTCAAAGACATGAATAATTAGAATGTAAAGATGTTTAAAAAAAAATGTAACCTGTAATGTACTTTAAAATAATTTTCACTGTTTTTGCTGTATAATAATAGAAAACGTACATCCTACTCCAGAAGAAATGTATACCATTTTCTGTTTCTAAGCATACTTCTTAAAAGTACATCAAGTGAACTATTTTCTAAGTATACTTAAAAGTATATCAAAAGCAAACTATTTTCTAAGTATACTTCTTACAAAAGTGAACTATTTTCAAAGCATACTTAAAAGTATATCAAAAGTGAACTATTTTCTAAGTATAGCCTACTTTTTACAAAAGTGAACTATTTTCAAAGCATACATAAGTATATCAAAAGAGAACTTTGCGAGGTAGGTAACCATGCCTAGAAATCTCTCCACATCCTTTTTGCATTCAGGTGTGGGCATTTTTCTGACAGCCTCTATTTTGGTCTGATCTGGTTTCAAACCATCCTTTGCGAAGATGTGGCGAGATATTTAATTTCCTCTAGGCCTGTCTTGCATTTATCTGTGTTCAGCTTGAAGTTCTCAAATGGGAGTCGGAGGAATCTGAAGCGACCAAAAGGAGTGTTGAATGTACCATGATAATACACTATTATCATGGTACCTAAAGTATACTAGCAGTGTACTTATTTATCTACTATTTTTGTACTAAGTAAACTGAATTGGCCCACTTTTTAGGTCATTTAGTACACTTTAAAGTACACTTATAGTGTATTTGAAGTTTACTTTTGAATACTGTAAAGTAGCCTGTGTAGTGCACTTTTAGTTTATGAAGTATACTTCCTAAAGTACTTCAAAGTATACCTTTGAATATTCTAAAGTAACCTGTGTAGTGCACTTTCAGTTCATGAAGTTTACTTCCTAAAGTACTTCAAAGTATACCTTTGAATACTCTAAAGCAGGGGTTCTTAACCTTTTTGACCTTGAGGCCCAATTTTTATAGTACAAAGTGGCCCGGGGCCCATTAAATATTAACTATGTATAGGTTTAATTGACTTCACTCTTGGTTTGATTTGTATTCAATAATAAACCAAATCCACTTACTGTTTATCAAGCAAAAACCTTGTCAAATAAAATTACATGATAAAATGGGATCATCACAAATACTTTTATTAAACGTTTATGTAAACCTGCTGTATCCATACTGTATCAAGACACCGAACAGGCTGATAATTCATGGACCAAATCAAGCTGTGACAAGAAAACATTTCAAGGATCAAGTCAGGCTTTTTGATAATAATAAAAAAGACCAATAGTAGGATTTTACTTTAAATTAATAAAAAATAAATTATATATAAATCATTCAATCAATAAAAACGGGGTGATAAAATAAATGCATTCAAATAATATAAATCTATAAATATAAATAAATAAACTGTAAATGAAATTGAAATAAAGTGCAAATGAAACTATAGCCTTATAATCTGCAAAGCCATTTGAAAATTGCTTCAGCAGTCTCCATTTTTGCATGGCAGAACCAGAAGAATCTTTATATCTGTGACAAATGAACAATGACACAAATAATAACAACAATTAACAACAATAATACAACTCCCTTTTTATCTTCACCTCTTAATGAGACACTTGGGCCTGCCTCTGAGACATAATCAGATCCAGTCTGGGTGGAATGGGAGAAAGGCTCACTCTCAGAGTAGCCTCCAGTGTTGATCTGAGTCTGTTTCGGGCTTTGGTCTTAGTTGTGGGCACAATGGAGAATCCTGATTCACACAGGTATGTAGTTGTGAATGGGATAAGGAGTTTCACAGCCCTCAGTGCAAGACATGGGTACTCCTTTGAGACAGCAATCCAGAAGGAGCCCAGGTCCAGTTTGCCCCACTGCAGCTTTAAAGTGCTGTCAGTGGAAACTTCCAGAAGCTGGGATTCCAGGTGTGAGGGCAGAGCAAGATCATTTGCAGTGGAATCCACTGAAAATGGGTCCAAAATCCACGTTTCCCTCTCTGGGATCTTCAGGAAAGTAGTCACCAAATTTATCTGACAGTTGTGAGAGGTGCAGGGAGACTGAGTCACTGATCTTCACCTGAGGGGAGTTTTCTAAAATGTCAGACAAAAGTGGAAACATGTCCATCCTCTTTTCCTGGGCCCTCTTGGTCCACAAAGCAAGTTTCCTCTTGAAAGGTTCAACTTTGTCTGCAACACAAAATATGTTGCTGTTTCTTCCTTGAAGTGAGGTGTTGAGTTGGTTCAGTAAGGAAAAAATGTCACAGAGGTAGGCAAGTTTTGCTGTGAACATTGTGTCAGCATAGTAATGTGCAAGATGAGATTTTTTCTCAGTGAGAAAAGAGAACACCTCATTCCTCAGTTCAAACAAACGATTGAGGACTAGTCCTCTTGAGAGCCATCTCACTTCACTGTGATATAGCAGCTGGACATGATCTGCTTCTATGTCCTCACAAAGCTTAGCAAAATATCTGGGGCCTCATGTATAAAATATTGCGCAGCTTTCATACCAGAAGATGGCGTAAGGCCAAAACTTGAAAAGTACCTACGCACAGAAATATTCACATGTATAAAACCGGTCGTAAGCCAGGTCCTGCGCACCTTTCCTTTATAAATCACAATCAACGTGAGATTGACCGCACGTGAACGAGCCACTGACCCCGCCTTGCCTCCTCCCATAAATGAATATGCAGATGACTATAAATGAGCTCCTGAGGTCATTTCTTTGTCTGAATTGAAATTGCTAAACACACAAAAAATAAAAAAATTCACAGACTGTGAGATCGAGGTTCAAACAACAGAGGTGGAGGCGAGAAAATGTGTCCTGTTTGGCGGCCTGTCATCAGGTATTAGGAACAAAAGAAAGTCGGCGGAGTAGAAAACTGTCACTATTTGCACCTTTTCTTGTTTTTAACCTGTAGCACTTTGAGATTTAGCTAAATGTAAAGTGCATTACAAATAAATCATTATTATTATTATAGGGCCGTAAATGCTGTGGGTTCGGAGGACCGGACCATGGCAGAAATTAAGAAGAAATGGTCCGATTTAAAACTTGAAATTAAGAAACGAGTGGTGGCGCATCGTAACAGCATGCCAGCTATAGGGTTAGGGCGGGGGTAGGCAACCCTGGTCCTCGAGAGCCGCTGTCCTGCATGTTTTAGATGTTTCCCTGCTCCAACACACCTGATTCTAATGAATGGTCATTACCCGGCTTCTACAGAGCTTGATAACGACCCATTCATTTGAAACAGGGGTGTTGGAGAGCAGCAGTGATTTTGTAGTTCGTTTAACACCCTCAAGTTTAACAGAAGTTATTAAGTGGTGGCGGATTAAACAGTATAGCATTTCCCGTTTTGGGTTTTGGCATTTTTATGTGATCATCCACATTAATGATCAAACTTTTATTTGTATGTTTTTTGAATAGTCAACGTCATAGACGTATGACAGTAACTGTAGCGGAAACTTTATTTTGTAATGTTTGGTGAGTTTCGGCACTTTTCAGTTAGAATTCGCCATGTTACAGAGCCAGACAAGACTTTGCGGACGGTCCGCACATTCTCACGTCTGCTCAAAAGTTTCCGTGACGGCCCGCACATTCTCATGTCAAGCACATTTCTATACATCACACCATGTGCGTGAAAAACAGCGTACGCAAGCTTTTTGTGCATACGCAACATTTATACATGAGGCCCCTGGAGTTCACAGCATTGTTTTTAATAAAGTTTATGGTTTTTACACTTACATCCATCACCTGGTGGAGATCTGGTGACATCTTTTTGCTGCAAGGCTTTCACGGTGGAGAAAACAGTGTGTCCATTTAGCTTCTGGTGCACGATCAAGTATCTGTCTAAAGACACCATGATGCTTGCCAGTCATTGATGCTGCACCATCACTGCACACCCCGACACAGTTCTGCCAGTCCAGGCCGTTCTCAGTGAAGTAGTTATCCATGCAGCGGAAAACCTTCCTGAGCCGTAGTTTGTGTTGGTAGCTCTCCACAAAACAGTATGTCTTCGTGCAAACTACTGTCCCAGCGATAGCGAACAAAAACTAGCAGCAGTGCAGCATTTGTGACATCCGTGGACTCGTCTAATTGCAAAGAAAAAAAAAGGGCTACTTTTTATTCTTTCTGTAAGTTGATGCTGTATGTCTGAGGCCATGTCCGCGATACGGTGACTCACAGTGGCCGGGTTTCCCAGATTCGTTAAGAAACTTGTTTAACTGCATGCTCTTATGGTTCTTCCCCTTGGCACTTATTTGGTTTTTCACAATGTATACTTCATGTTTTGGCTGCTTGCAATGTTTGGGGCTATCTCGTTGTTATGATCAGTGACCTATGCTCTTTTGTAATGCTCTCTCTTGGAAGTCGCTTTGGATAAAAGCGTCTGCTAAATGCATAAATGTAAATGTAAATGTAAGAAGCTCTTAACGCTAAGAGCTTCTTAGGAGCGTTCTTCTTAACGAATCTGGGAAACCCGGCCAGTGTCGTTTGAGAGTGGGATGGTCAGCAGCTTTTTTGCAGCGGCCTCTCCGATTAGCTCACGGCACATATCAACAGCGGCAGGCAGAACCAACTCCTCCGCTATGGTGAATGCTTTCTTACTCTGTGCCACACGTCTGGCTACGAGGTAGCTGGCTTTCAATGCACATTTAGAGTTGCTTGTCAGTGACACGACAGACCTTTTCTGCATCTGCAGCCCACTTTCCTTCCTCTTAAAATATTCCAGAGTATGAATTACTATAATATTTATATGTTTAGGGGCCCCTCCAACGGCACCGATATTGCATCACTTGACGAGAACAGGCCCTCACAAAGTGACACTTATTATTATCTGAAAGAAGCTAATTCCTGCGTATGGACTCATGTCACTTTAATCCAGCTATTCTTATCAAACGTAACAGCCATTTAACTCATGGTTACAATGGTAAACCAGCACAACAATGACAATTACCACGCAACAAAACACTACATTCTAAGCAGACACAATAAAAAAACCAAATTCATGAAGTTACATTTGTATTTCGAACAAACGGCAAATTTATCAGCAAATTTTAACACTGTTTACCGCCTTGCATCATGGGAATTGACCAGCCAATGAGCCACGCTATCTTCATTTTTTCACATCCTTATTTCGTTCTTCAGTCAGTTTGACAGTATAACCTTCAAATGCACAATGCAACCCTTCTGTCTGCTTCTTTCTCAAGTAGTTTTTAATTTTTTTCCATTAATACTCCAATTGATAATTATTAGTATCGTATAAGAGTATAGGGCTTCAAAATGTTTTTGCAGTAATTAAGGTTACAGCTTCAGTACGAAAAAAGATTCAATGTGCAATGCATAATATATTTTCCTAGACATGAATAATTAGAATATACAAGATGGATCTAAAAAATGTAACTTGTAATGTACTTTAAAAGTATTTTGACAGTTTATGCTGTATAATAAAAATGGTGGCTGTCAGGTGGCTGAGCGGTGAGGGAGTTGGGCTAGTAATCTGAAGGTTGCCAGTTCGATTCCCGTCCGTGCCAAATTACGTTGTGTCCTTGGGCAAGGCACTTCACCCTACTTGCCTCGGGGAGAATGTCCCTGTACTTACTGTAAGTCGCTCTGGATAAGAGCGTCTGCTAAATGACTAAATAATAAAAGAAAACGTAGCCTACATCCTACTCCAGAAGAAATGTATACCATTGGGCCTCATTCTCGAACATTTTATGAAGTTTCTTCTGAAATGTTTCTTACGGGCTTCGGAAAAACAACGTAAGAAAAAGACATCCGCCAAATTTATGAACGCTTGAAAATGTGTTCCTACGCAGGCGCAGCAGAAGTTTTCTGAGCTGTGCTCCCCCGAAAGAGTTTTCTTAAGTTGAATGCGCGTCCTCGTGCTCCTGAATTTGCATACATACACGCCCCGACAGCTCCTTATAAGGGCACGCAACAGCAGTGACATGTGCAGTCAGAATCGACACAATTAGGAAAGCAACAGGAACGCACGTTATGTCCAAGCGATAAGCAATTGTGCCATATTGTATGCCTAGGGTGCACACTCGTCCCTTTAAATAGGTCGAGTGATCAGTGATAATTTGATGGCCTGGTTGAATTTGTAAGTCGCTCTGGATAAGAGCGTCTGCTAAATGACTAAATGTAAATGTAACTATTTTCTAAGTATACTTAAAAGTATATCAAAAGTGAACTAAAAGTGTACTATCCATATTTTAGTATACTTATAGTATACTTTAATATACTTCTTTTTTGTAAGGGAATACAAGATACAGGCCATGTTAGAGTTGATATATATACATAATTGTGTGGGCAATGTAGAACAGCAGACAGATTCGAAATATGATCTTTTGTTTTAAAGTTATGGCCATTCTAGCTGCCATAGAACGGCGAAACCAGGTCACATAGCTAGCTACGTCTATCGTTCATTACCTACAAACAAATTCTTCGTAACAGTATTTACTTTTTTTCGGCGATATTGACAACAGAGGTTAAGGAACTTGTTTGTAATCAAAATATTATCTCAGTTTTCAATTTGAAGCAGTAGATCTAGCTTACTATAGGAAATCTCCCATTGAATCCTATCTAGCTTCGCTTCGGCTAAAGATGGACGACGATGATGACCATGCATGCATTATTCACGCCTACGGTGTTCTGTACAAATACCACTTTGACATACATGATCCGCTGGCTAGATGTAACATGATTTTATCTACTACCCACAATAGTTCATCTTTTTTTGCAGCAGCATTTTAATCAGAGTTAGAGTAGCTTTTGCAGTTGCACAACAAAGTCACGTATTGTGACGAGTTTGAATTTAAAAGTATAAAAAAAACTCACCAGGGACAACGACAACATCGGCAACCCTGCACTATGGATTATATTTTTGATGTCATCTTTAAATTCAGTGTCTGAACAGGACTGGGTGTGCAGGCACACATGATTAGTTTCTCCTCCATCTTGAACCTAAAACCTAGATTCTAGGTTAGAAATGTTGACAATGACCAACGGTTGCTACGTTACAAGAAACAGGGAGTAAGATGGCTGAGCGGTTAGGGAGTCGGGCTATTAATCAGAAGGTTGTTGGTTCGATTCCCGGGCAGTGATAAAATGACGTTGTGTCCCTGGGCAAGGCACTTCACCGGGGGGAATGTCCCTGTACTTACTGTAAGTAGCTCTGGATAAGAGCATCTGCTAAATGACTAAATGTGAACAAGGAACCAATCTGATTGGCCAACGCTCTTCACTGTGCCACTGTTCAAACTTTTTTCTGTTTCTACATCTTTCAATTATTAATACTTTTCAGAATGGGTTTTATTCGCCAAGAAACATCACACAGACAAGGAATTTACTGTGGCAGGAAGGTGCACACATTAAACACATAAGAATCTTAAATAAGAAGTGTACAAGTCTAACTCATACTAAGGGGCTAAAAATGTAAAAGATTTAGAATGAAAAAATAAATAAAATGGCTATAGTACAAATAGGGCAACATACTGCAATATGGCAAGGTGTCTTGTGCAGAAAAAGTGATAAGCGGTCAAGTCAGTGTGAGTTCTTGGCCTTGTTGAAGAGGCCAGCAGCGGATGGGAAGAAACCATGTTTGTGTGGCGTGAGATTTTGGTCCTAATGGACCACAGCCTTCTGCCAGAGGGGAGTGGCTGAAACAGTGTGTCCAGGGTGGGAGGAGTCGGCCACAATCTTCCTTGCTCGCCTCAGGGTCCTCGAGATGTGCAGGCCCTCGAGGGTAGGCAGATTGCAGCTGATCACCTTCTCAGCAGCGCGGATGATTCGCTGCAGTCTGCTCTTGTCCTTGGCAGTGGCAAAATTGTACCAGATGGTGATAGAGGTGAGGATGGACTCAATGATGGCTGTGTAGAAGTGCACCATCATTGTCTTTGGCGGGTTGAATTTCTACAGCTGCTGTAGGAAGTACATCCTCTGTTGTGCTTTCTTGGTGAGGGAGCTGATGTTCAGTTCCCACTTGAGGTCCTGGGAGAGGATAGTGCCCAGGAAGCGGAAGGACTCCAGTGTTGACTTGGGAGTCACACAGGGTGATGGGGGTGACTCTCTTAAGAGCATTGAGCTCTAACATAACGCTTTAACATTTATGAACTTAAATAAGATACCCTTTTCATCACTTTTTTCTCCTTTTTCAACCGTGAGAAAATATTGCAATGCATAACAATGACAGATATACTTTTAACACTGTCTCACCATTTTGGTTTCAAAGCAACACTTTTTTTTCACCTTCATACTGCTGACATACTTTTGTCTGCTATGATATTGATAACTGTTATGCAATATACTCTTCATCACTATATTTTCTAATTTTTCTAACTTCAAACTTTTTTCTGTTTATCAGTCTTTCATTCTTTAATACTTTTAACGCTTAAAAATGTATGAAAGTCAATAAGATACTCTTTTCATCACAGTTTTTTCTCCATTTTCAACAGTAAGAAAATAAAGCAATGCATAACAATGACAGATATACTTTTAACACTTTTTCTCACCATTTTGTTTTTAAAGCACATACTTTAAAAAATGTTTTTGGTAAAACCTTCTTCACTATTCAAGCCATCAAAACAATCGTTTCAACTGCTTTCAGCAAACACACACATTTTCTTCAGGAAATATACCTTTCTAGTTTCCTCTTTTTTTTCTTCTTTTTTTTTTACATTGCAGCCACAACAGCTTGGCACTTCCTTCTCATGCTGGTCACCAGCCTGGACTGCGTTTCCCTAAAGCATTGTAAACCTAAATTGATCGTAGAATCCATCGTACGACGAATCTTAGTTTTACGGGCCGTTCCCAAAGACATCGTAGCTAAAGTGTCTCTTGAAAATGTGTAGCTCTTGAAAGCGCATATATTAGACTACTCCTTACGAGTATGTTTGGGAAATGCAAGTAAGAAATATCGATGGTTTCGTTTTTTGCTCGATCCATCGTTATCGGGAAACGCAGCCCCAGTCACACACTGCTGTGATGGCATCCCATTCCTCAACCAGGATTTGTCGCAAGTCAGCCAACATGTTTGCGTTTGTCACTCTAGCACATACAGGACGCCCAAGCTGATCCCACTTTAAGCTCAAAACGAGAGTGAATACCAACAGAAGAATATTGCAGAGGATTTTGGCAAAAAAAATTAGGACCGCTACCCACACGGTTAGCTGTGTTACTCATTCCACGAATGCACGATCCTTACAAGTTGTAATTCGTTGTAAAGGTGACTCATCAGGCTTTCCAACGATATCAAATACAATACCAATTGGTATTATTGAAGGGGAGGGATAATCGACCTAAATAAAGTTTCCGAACTTTTTTTTGAGGAGTTTATATCATTACATTCATCTGCATGCTGTCACTGCAAGCTTTCCCTGTCTGTCTCATTTGTGCAACATAATGTCTCCTACCTTCTTGTCATAGGCCACATGAGCAGGGATGAAGTCCAGTGCAGGTTTACGGTGGGTGGTGCCGTACGTCAAAACAGAGGTCTCTTCGGACATCCTGTTGAACTCATTCTGGGTCAGCTGCTCTGATAAGAGGGGGGTTTGTCCGATGCCCACCGTAGGCCGACGTGGAAGGGCATACCCATTCTTGTATGCCAATGTTTGGGACAGGTTGAAAGCTGACTTCTACATTATAAATATTTACAAATGTCAAGAAAGCGGAAATTACATTCTTATTTGGTCACAACGTTGATGTCTTGAACTGTATGCTTGGTTTAAATAAAAAACAAGTGTCAGGAAAACTGTTTTCAATAAATCCTTCTATTATCTCGGATTCCATAATAACATTATTAGACTACACTACCCGAAAAATTATCGTGTGTGAGTCTGTTGCGCATAGGCTTACGCTTCTAGCATTGTTACATTTCATTAAAGGTTACTGTACTGTATCTGCCAATTTTACTAGCATAGAGGTTTTAAAGATCTACAAAAATAAGGACAGCGCCAATTTGTTTGAATAAAACTAGGACTACCTTAAGGCACTATACATGTCGTAAACTAAGCAATTTATATCGTAAAAACAATTACAATTCTAAACCTACTAGCCTACCGTAATGTCCCGAAAAGAATTTCCTGGCAAAAAAGGTAAACCATGGCCAGTGTTTACAGACATTCTCTAACCCTCCGGCTGAATCTTCCACGAAAAAGGTGCCTTTAATGTATTTAGAGTTGATTACGTTAGTGCGGTGTTAGACAATGTTTGCTCTAACGTGCTACTATTCACAACAGTAGCTCTAGCACTACCACCACCTCTACAATGAATAATTTACATCGGTGTGTTAGGAAACCATACACTGGCAGCAGTTGCTATGGCAAATCAAAACAAACCAAAATAATCGAGCGACGAGATCGAGGGATAGCCTATGAAAAATAATCATTATACAATTAATAAATAGATTATCAGTAGCTTATAATACATATCACTTTTATAAACTTATAACACAGCTAAGATCTTAAAAGTTATTGACAATTTATTTAAAAAAATGTTATTATTCATAAAAGCCAAACCGTTTAAATATCGGTTGAAAATTGAGCAGATCTACATTCTGTGTCCACAGTTGATGATGAGTAAAGTGAGATAAATGATATTAATAATAATTATCATTTACAATTACAATATCAGCTACAATTTCATATGTCGATGGTACATATTTGTTTTGTCAAACATTCTCACTGTACTCACCCTTACAAAAAAAGTATATTAAAGTATACTATAAGTGTACAAAAAAATGGATAGTACACTTTTAGTTCACTTTTGATATACTTTTAAGAAGTATGCTTAGAAAATCGTTCACTTTTGATATACTTATAAGAAGTATACTTAGAAACAATGGTATACATTTCTTCTGGAGTAGGATGTAGGCTACGTTTTCTTTTATTATACAGCATAAACTGTCAAAATCCTATTAAGTATTACCCGATATATACAACGTCCAGAGTTCTTGAGTCTCTTTATTCCACCATCATCAACCGTCAGGTACAATTTTACTGGTTTCCGGTTTACAGATCATTTCAAAATAGGAGTCCTGATTCTATCAGTACTAAACATTACATCTCCCATCAATTATTTTTTTTCCAAATTCAATAGGGCGTGTGCAGATCACAAAAATGTCCCCTCGCATTTTATTATTATAAAAATATTATTATCATATCATTGTAATTTTCTAGAACAAATTACTTGAATAATCCATTACAATAAATGATTTACCTCAACATTGTAAGGGTGAACTTTAGGTAAACATTACCTGAAACACAAGTAGTATTCCTTTTTTATTTTTTTTATTTTTATTTTTTTTAGACTCTAATTATCGAATATATAATTCACAACAACAATATAACAGCACTATATGTAATACACTGAGTACACTTCAATAACATTTTTTTTTCTTTCTTTTTTTCCAGTAGGGCAGCGATCCGCCTGCACCCTTTTACAATCAATTATAAGTCGAGGACTTGCCTTGACTTAATAATACGACCATATCTCATGCGGATACAAGCCTCAGTGTGTTTTGGTTCACATACAGATCCATGGTGTGGTTCCTGTTCCCCTGGTTCCCATTGTCCAGTGACCTAATCATCATTGCTGGTCTCAGGCTGCTGTGTGTGTCGAGAAGGTGCCGTCGGTTGCGCCTGTACCTCTGTCCATCGCTGGTTGTGATGTGGTAGCTTCATGGAGTCTGAGCGGGTTGGATGACAGTTGCTGGTTTCCACCTACCATCTCCTTGCTGGAAGCGGATGGGCGTTCCAGCGTGCAGTGTTGACAGGGGCCTAGCGGACCTGTTGTAGTGCTGTTGCTGGCGCTGCTGGCATTTCTCTCGCCTTGCTCGCACTGCCTCCTGGGGGGTTACCTGAGGTCGTAGCTGTAGTGCTGTTGTGGGTAGGATGGAGCGCAGTCTGCGGCTCATCAGGAGTTGGGCTGGAGATTTGAGTCCATCGACTGGTGTGTTTCTGTACTCCAGCAGGCTGAGGTAGGGATCTTTCTTATCTTCTCTGGCCTTTGTGAGGATCCGCTTTGCAGTCTGGACGGTCTTTTCGGCCAGCCCATTGCTCTGGGGATAATGTGGGCTCGATGTGATGTGCCTGAAACCCCAGGACTCAGCAAACTGTTTGAACTCGTGTGAGCTGTAACATGGCCCGTTGTCACTGATGACTTGTTCTGGTATGCCATGTCTGGCAAACACTGATTTCATCTTGTGGATGACGGCAGCTGTGGTGATGTTGTGCAGGCGTTCAATTTCAAAGTACCTGCTGAGGTAGTCACATATGACGAGGTAGTTCTCTGAGTTCCAGGAGAATAAATCTGTTGCTACACTCTGCCATGGATTCTCTGGGATTGCCTGTGAGAGCATGGGCTCCTTTGTGTTGGCATTGCGATGTGTTTGACATATTTCACACCGCCCTACGGTTGCCTCTATCTGTTGACCCATGCCTGGCCAAAACATTATGTCTCTTGCCCTGTGTTTGCTTTTCTCTACCCCAAAGTGTCCTGTGTGTATGCACTGTAGCATGTCTGCTCTGAGCCCGTGTGGAATGATTATTTTCTCACCCTTTAGGAGGATGCCATCAGCCTCTGTGATCTCGTCACGGTGGTTCCAGTATTCACCGATCTGTGGGTGACACTGTTTCCTTGTCTCCGGCCAGCCCGACCGAATGACCTGTTTGAGGGTGGACAGCTGCTCGTCCTGAGTTGTGACCTTGATGTCCTCTAGCCTGTCTGCACTCACCGGAGCTGCGCTGATGACTGTGTGTACCTGGGTCTCCATAGCCTCAGAGAGTGAACTGTCTGTGTCATTCATGGACTTTCTTGACAGCGTGTCAGCTACAGGGATCTCTTTGCCTGGTCTGTGGATGAGGGTTATGCTGTATTTCTGCAGCACTAGTATCATGCGCTGTAGGCGCGGTGGTGCTAGGGCTAGTGGCTTGCGGAGTATTGTCTCCAGTGGCTTGTGGTCTGATTCCACGGTTACGTGTCGCCCATAGAGGTATTCGTGGAATCTCTTACACCCGTATAGGACTGCATAAAGCTCCTTCTCTATTTGGGCGTAATTCTGCTCCGTGCTGTTAAGCAGCTTGGATGCATATGCAACTGGTCTGCCTTCTTGCATGATCGTTGCGCCTAAGCCATTTTTTGATGCATCGACCTGTAGCGTCACTTCCTTTTCGGAATCAAAATATGCTAGCACTGGCCCTGGTTCAGCTGTGATAGTGTCTTTCATCTGCTGAAATTCTCTCTTGTGTGCTGTGTCCCATTTGAACTCTGTTTCTCGTCTTAACAGTAGTCTCAGTGGTGCACTCACCTCAGCCAGATGTGGAGCGAATCTAGCGAGGTAGTTCATCATGCCAAGGATCGTCTCCAGCTCTGCCTCATTTTTCGGTGGTTGCATGTCTCTGATGGCTTTCACCTTAAGTGGGTCTGGTTTCAATCCATTGGCTGTGAGTCTATGTCCGAAATAGCTCACCTCAGACACACAGATGCGGCATTTGTCCGGGTTCAGTCTTACCCCTTTTTCTCTGGTCCGGCTGAACATGGCTCTGAGGTTGCTGTCATGCTCCTTTCTTGTCTTCCCGAACACAACAATGTCGTCCACGATGCCGGCCACGCCACGTATGTCTCATCTACTCTCCTCTGGAATTCATCCTGGGCAGACACGATGCCTAAGGGGAGCCTGAGAAACCGGTATCTACCAACTGTGGTGTTAAATGTAGTGAGCATCGACGACTCCTCACTCAGCTTGATAGCCCAGTAACCCGACCTTGCGTCTAGGACGCTGAAGAACTTAGCCCCAGTCTGTTTAGATGTTACATCTTCCAGTGTGGGTAGAGGGTAGTGCGGCCTCAGTATTGCCTTGTTTAAAGGCCGTGGATCTAAACATACCCTAAGCTTGTGAGTGTTTGGCTTCTCACACACTACCAGCGCGTTAACCCACTGGGTAGGTTCAGTCACTTTGCAGATTATGCCATCCCTTTCCATGTTGTCTAACTCTACTTTTAAACATTCTCTTAAGGCAAAGGGTACTCTCCTTGGTGGGCAAACCACTGGTGCTATGCTAGGGTCTATCCTAAAACTGCACTCACCCTGGAACTCACCGATGCCTTTGAAAACATCTGAGTATTCATTCAGTATGTTGGCTGACTGTGTGTCTGGCTCTTCCTCACTGGCGTCGGTGATGGCGTATACTACCTTGATGAGCCCCAGGTCTTGACAAGCTCTGTAGCCTAGGATGGGTGGGCCGTTGCAGTCCACAATGTAAAACTTCCGGGTTATGGAGTTACTCTTGTACCTGCCTTCCAAAGTGCAGTACCCGTTCACTTTCAGCGCATGCCCCCCATAGCCAGTTAGTTTACGATTGTCAGTCCTAATTGGGGTGCTAGGCATGAGTGTGGCAAAGTCTTTGGCAGGTATCACATTCGCTTGTGCACCTGTGTCCAGCTTGAATGTCATTTGTTGGTTCTGTGGTCCCAGTCCTATGTCTGCATATGCGCTTTCCTCATTTTTTCTCTCTGTTGAAACTATGTCCACAAACAGCTCTGAGTCGTAATCCTCATCATCCTCAACAGCATGTACATCTCGGTGCCATGTTCTATTTGAAGAATGATTCTTTGATTTACAAACTTTTGCGAAGTGGTTGAGTTTTCGGCACTTTAAACACTGCTTTCCTTTTGCTGGGCATTCAGATAGTTTGTTATGGTGCCCTCCACACGCACTACATGCTTTGTAATTCGTCTTCGAGCCTTCGCTTGGCCTGCTGACGTTAGCTCTGCTGGGATATCTGACCGTCGCTGACTTTCCCGCCTTGCGGTGTACTGTGTGCACATGACACAATTTTTTGAGGACATCCTTAGAATAAGGTTCCGAGTAGGCGTACCAACTTTGGTGTCACTGCCTCAAAGAACTGCTGAGATATGACTTGCCTTCCTGTTTGGCGGCTTTTCTGCTGAATTTGATTGGCTGTACCGGACAAACGGTTGTGAGGATCAAAATTATTTTCGATAACTTTTGTGAGGCTTGGTCTGAAGAGCATATCTGGTAATACTGAAGAAGATTTGACAAATATTGTAGGAGGAGTAGGCTTTCAAAGGTTTTTGATAAAACCGGAAATGGCGGAAAATCTATATAACCGGAAATTGACGTCATAGGGTGCGTTGAACTCGTCTTGATCCAGGGAATCCAATGGTACCTCATTTTTGAAAATCAGTCATACAGTTCAAAAGTTGCGTGTGTAAACACAAGTCCAAATTTGACCCATTGGTGGCGCTAGAGTGGTCTAATGGGATACATGAAACTTGGTGTAGGTATAGAAGGAACTGTCCTTGATGAGTGTGCCAAATTTCACAAAAAGTTATCAAAGGGTTCTAGGGGCTGCCATTGACTCCCATGGAACTAGAATAATAAATATAGCTGCAAGCAGCAATGGCGGATTCCTCCAAACATTGCGAACCATTGAAAAATGTATATTCTACACAAATTGTCACTGTATAGGAATATCCATGCTGTAGACTTACCACTGTAGACTTACCAATGGGATACCAAATCTGAAATGCAATACCATCAAGATCCACAAGGGCTTTTATTTCAAGCCAAGGAGTGAAGGGAGGGGGCTTCGTGAGCCTACCCATTCCAGAAAGCCTTGTATCTTTTTGCATCTGGGCGTGGCCTGTAGCGTCACCTATGGGTGATATTGGGCCATTTGTGGTGTGGTAGTTACTCTTGGCCTATACTATCAATGTTTCAGGATTTGGAGAACTTTTTACCATTGCATTCAAAATCGGAAATGCAATACCATCAAGATCCACATGGGCCTTTGCTAAAGACCAAGCAATGAGTGGGGGCTTGGTCAGCCCACACTCTCCTGAAATGTTGAGTATGCGTCTTGCCAAGCCTGCGCGTGTGTCAAGGGAAAGGCTGAGTGTGTGTGAGAATGTGGAGCGCGCGCTGCTGAGGAGCAGAGGGAGACATTACATTGGAAATTTCCTTAGCAATTAGCCAAGCATGTTAGTTTCAAATATTCACAAAAAATCGACTTTTCATCTCACAGTCAACTTTTTCTCAGATTTGTGTACTAAACATTCTCAAGAGTCTTCATATGAACTTGTGATTGCATCAGAGTATCAGTTTTTGACTGGCGGATGTGTAAAGCATTTTTTTAGCATTAGCGATAAATTCGATTTGCTTTATATCAATCATTTTTGGAGATACGAAGTTGCCTTTGCACATGGTAACATGTTGTAGTGTCTTCCACCGATATACCAAGTTTAGTGTTGATATATCAAAGATTTGCTGAGATTTGACCCAAATTCCCGATTGGTTGCTTTTTGGACAATTTTGATTGGCTGTACCAGACAAACGGTTTAGAAAATCAAAACGCCATGGGATAACTTTTGTGAGGCTTGGTCTGAAGATCATCACTGGTCATATTGAAGAAGATATGACAACAATTGTAGGAGGAGTAGGCTTTCAAAGGTTTTTGATAAAACCGGAAATGGCGGAAAATCTTTATAACCGGAAATTGACGTCACAGGGTGCGTTGAACTCGTCTTGATCCAGGGAATCCAATGGTACCTCATTTTTGAAAATCAGTCATACAGTTCAAAAGTTGCGTGTGTAAACACAAGTCCAACTTTGACCCGTTGGTGGCGCTAGAGTGGTCGAATGGGATACATGAAACTTGGTGTAGGTATATAAGGAACTGTCCTTAATGAGTGTGCCAAATTTCACAAAAAGTTATCCAAGGGATCTAGGGGCTGCCATTGACTCCCATGGAACTAGAATAAAAATAAATATAGCTGCAAGCAGCAATGGCGGATTCCTCCTAACATTGCCAACCATTGAAAAATGCATATTCTTTACAAATTGTCACTGTATATAAAAATCCATGCTGCAGACTTACCAATGGGATACCAAGTCTGAAATGCAATACCATCAAGATCCACAAGGGCCTTTATTTCAACCCAAGGAGTGAAGGGAGGGGGCTTAGTGAGCCTACCCATTCCAGAAAGCCTTGTATCTTTTTGCATCAGGGCGTGGCCTGTAGCGTCACCTATGGGTGATGTTGGGCCATTTGAGGTGTGGTAGTTACTCTTAACCTATACTATCAATGTTTCAGGATTTGGAGAACTTTTTACCATTGCATACAAAATCAGAAATGCAATACCATCAAGATCCACAAGGCCTTTGCTAAAGACCAAGGAGTGAGTAGGGGCTTGGTCAGCCCACACTCTCCTGAAATGTTGAGTATGCGTCTTGCCAAGCCTGCGCGTGTGTCAAGGGAAAGGCTGAGTGTGTGTGAGAATGTGGAGCGCACGCGCTGAGGAGCAGAGGGAGACATTACATTGGAACTTTCCTTAGCAATTAGCCAAGCATGCTAGTTTCAAATATTCACAAAAAATCGACTTTTCATCTCACAGTCAACTTTTTCTCAGATTTGTGTACTAAACATTCTCAAGAGTCTTCATATGAACTTGTGATTGCATCAGAGTATCAGTTTTTGACTGGCGGATGTGTAAAGCATTTTTTTAGCATTAGCGATAAATTCGATTTGCTTTATATCAATCATGTTTGGAGATACGAAGTTGCCTTTGCACATGGTAACATGTTGTAGTGTCTTCCACCGATATACCAAGTTTAGTGTTGATATATTAAAGATTTGCTTAGATTTGACCCAAATTCCTGTTTGGTTGCTTTTTGGCCAATTTTGATTGGCTGTACCAGACAAACGGTTTAGAAAATCAAAACGCCATGGGATAACTTTTGTGAGGCTTGGTCTGAAGATCATCACTGGTAATTTTGAAGAAGATATGACAACAATTGTAGGAGGAGTAGGCTTTCAAAGGTTTTTGATAAAACCGGAAATGGCGGAAAATCTATATAACCGGAAATTGACGTCATAGGGTGCGTTGAACTCGTCTTGATCCAGGGAATCCAATGGTACCTCATTTTTGAAAATCAGTCATACGGTTCAAAAGTTGCGTGTTTGAACACAAGTCCAACTTTGACCCATTGGTGGCGCTAGAGTGGTCTAATGGGATACATGAAACTTGGTGTAGGTATAGAAGGAACTGTCCTTAATGAGTATGCCAAATTTCACAAAAAGTTATCCAAGGGGTCTAGGGGCTGCCATTGACTCCCATGGAACTAGAATAATAATAATAATAATAATAAAACTAACAATAACAATAGGTTTCCTCCTTACGGAGGAATCCTAAATATAGCTGCAAGCAGCAATGGAGGGGCCAAGCAGTCCAGAGCAGGACATGGCCTCCATAGCACTTTTAAGCAACAATTAAGTCACAACAACCTGTTGCACTCATGCAACACACCAAGTTTGGTTGAAATATCTGTTTGCGTTCAAGAGTACCGAGTGTTCAAAGTGTTTTTTTCTGGTATAACACCGCAGGCCTCCTCTGCTCCTCGTGGGAACAAAGGAACCGAAGTTTGGTGACAATCGGACAAATGGTTGCTGAGTTACGCTCTCACGTCTCGTTTGACGGCTTTGCCGCCGCCTTTGATCGGTTCTACCGAACAAAGTTTTTCAAAATGGAAAATACATCTGATACCTTTTGTGCAGCTGGGTCTGAAGATAATCTGTGCCAAATTTGGTAATTATTGGACAAAATTTGGGGCGTGAAAAAGGTTTTTACACTTTTCCATAAAATCCAAAGTGGCGGCCGCGTCAATTCGGTTGTTATGAAATATTATCAAAGGTCAGGCTTGGGATCTCAGAAGACATCAAGAGACAAAGAAAATACTTTATTAAGCTAAAAACTTCAACAGTTATTAGCCAAAACACGTTTATGCTTCCGGCCACGCCCCCTTGTAGTCGCATGACACAATTTTTGGAGAACATCCTCAGAATAAGGTTCCGATTAGGCGTAACAAATTTGGTGTCACTGCATCAAAGAACTGCTGAGATATGACTTCACTTCCTGTTTGGCAGCTTTTCTGCTGAATTTGATTGGCTGTCACGGACAAACAGTTGTGATGATCAAAATTCTTTTCAAAAACTTTTGTGAGGCTTGGTCTGAAGATCATCTCTGCTAATTTTGAAGAAGATATGACAACAATTGTAGGAGGAGTAGAGAAAAAAACTTTTTCAATTAATTCAAAATGGTGGCCGCATCAATTCGGCTTTTATCACAAGTTATCATGTGTCACACACGGGATGTCCCAAGATATCATGAGACAAAGGAATCACTTAATAAAGGCAAACAAATCAATAGTTATTGGCCAAAACACATTTTTGCTTCCTGCGGCCACGCCCAGTGATCACATGACACCAAATTGTGTGGACATCCTCATAAGAGGGTTCCGAGTCATCATACCAAGGTTGGTGTTGATATCTCAAAGATTTGCTGATATATGACTTCACTTCCTGTTTGGCGGCTTTTCTGCTGAATTTGATTGACTGTACCGAACAAACGGTTGTGAGGATCAAAATTATTTTCGATAACTTTTGTGAGACTTGGTCTGAAGATTATCTCTGGTAATTTTGACGAAGATTTGACAAAAATTGTAGGAGGAGTAGGCTTTCAAAGGGTTTTGATAAAACCGGAAATGAAGGAAATTCTATATAACCGAAAATTGACTCCATGGTGTGCGTTGAACTCGGCTTGATCCAAGGAATCCATCGGTACCTCATTTTTGACAATCGGACTTGCGGTTCAAAAGTTGCGTGTGTAAACACAAGTCCAACTTTGACCCATTGGTGGCGCTAGAGTGCCCAGGTATGAGACATGACACTTTGTGAATTGGACCAGGGGACTGTCCCCAATGAGTGTGCCAAATTTCACAACTTTCGACCAAGCGCTTATGGGGGCTGCCATAGACACCCATGACGGAAGAAGAATAATAATAATACCACCAATTACAATAGGTGCCTCGCAGCTTCGCTGCTTGGCCCCTAAATATAGCTGCAAGCAGCAATGAGGTGGCCAAGCAGTCAAATGACCCATAAAACATGTTAGACATCCTCAGAAGAGGGTTACGAGTACACACAACAAGTTTGGTGTGAATCCATCAAAGATTTGCTGAGATACGACCCAACTTCCTGTTTGCTGGCTTAACGGCACATTTTGATTGGCCGTACCGGGCAAACGGTTTTGAAAATCCCAAAAACATATGATGGCTTTTGGGAGGCTTGGTCTGAAGATGATCTCTGCCAAATTTGGTGAAAATTGGAAAACATTTGTAGGAGGAGTAAAGAAAAAACGTTTTTTTAGTCATTCAAAATGGCGGCCGCATCAATTCGGATGTTATCACAAGTTATCATGTGTCACACACTGGATGTCCCATGATATCATGAGACAAAGGAATCACTTAATAAAGGCAAACGAATCAACAGTTATTGGCCAAAACACATTTCTGCATCCTGTGGCCACGCCCAGTGATCACATGACACCAAATTGATTGGACATCCTCAGAAGAGGGTTCCGAGTCATCCTACCAAGTTTGGTGTTGATTTCTCAAGGACTTGCTGAGATATGACCAAACTTCCTGTTTGGTTGCTTTGTTGCCAGTTTTGATTGGTCGTACCGGACAAACGGTTTTGAAAATCAAAAACCTTTTGATAACTACAGTGAGGGTTGCTCTAACGATGATGTGTGCCGAATCTAGGGAAGATTGGACAAAAATTGTAGGAGGAGTAGGCTTTCAAAGGTTTTTGATAAAACCGGAAATGGCGGAAAATCTATATAACCGGAAATTGACGTCATAGGGTGTGTTGAACTCGTCTTAATCCAGGGAATCCAACGGTACCTCATTTTTGAAAATCGGTTATACGGTTCAAAAGTTACGTGTGTAAACACAAGTCCAACTTTGACCAGTTGGTGGCGCTAGAGTGCTCCAATGGGTGACATGAAAATTGGTGAATATAAAGAGGGGACTGTGCTTAATGAGTGTGCCAAATTTCACAACTTTTTACCATATGGTTCTAGGGGCTGCCATAGACTCTAATGGGAGAAGATGTGTAATAATAATAATAACTAGAGAGGGTACAATTTCTGGGGAAATTGTAGGGTGTGCTTGCTTGCGTCGGTTGCACAGGGTCCGTTTTTTAATGACATTTTTACAACTGATATTTCTGTATATTTTACATAAAAATGCATACTTATTATTTATAAAGATTACATAGATTTAAAAGCATCTTTTTTTGCTGCTCATTTACAAAGCAAAATAGGAGTGAAGTGTAGAATGAAATAGATGTCTTCTCATTTCCCCTGCAAGAGGCAGCCTCATAGCTGAATCAAAACAAATACATTTGGCAGACCGGTGTAAAAATTGACCTAATCTCTATTACTTAAACGTCCTTTTAAGTTTTTCCCTTCTCGTGATATTTTCCGGCATTTAGCCTACTCATATTGCATTCTTTCATTAAAGGTCACATGACATGCTGTTTTTGGATGCTTTTATATAGGCCTTAGTGGTCCCCTAATACTGTATCAGAAGTCTCTTTCCCGAAATTCAGCCTTGGTGCAGAATTACAGCCACTACTAGCAGTCCCACAAGGAGCTTTCCTCAGAACGCGCTGTTTTGGTGTCTGTAGCTTTAAATGCTAATGAGGAGCGGAGGGGCGGCACCATGGGCGTCGCCACAATATAACCTGGGGGGGTCACGTCCCCCCCACTTAAAAAAAAAGGTCGTTTGGACCCCCCCACATTTGCTATCAAAATATTAGTGCATGACGACAGGTCTACTAATCCAGCGTTCTTTCCATTGCTTCACAATCAAATCCGTTCCACTTTATCAGTAGGGGGAATACCCATAGCAATAGTAATCCATTCCGCGTTTTCCTGGTTCCTACACAAACAGACTCATCAGGCACGCAGATTCATACTCTTTGATCGAAGCAGCTAGCACTCCAGGTATCGGCTGTTCGAGATGGACATAATTTTTTGTCGGAAGAGAAAAGTAAGTCAGAGTTGCCCAAATTTTCCCTTCAGTGGCCAAAGCACCTTTATGAGACATTCTCTGACTATAATAGCATGAAGTCACAAAGATCCTTCTGCAAACATTATGATTATAGCTAGCCTAGCTAGCTATTTACGTACAACCAGCACTAGGCAATACCATACTTTATTTACCCATTACAAGTGGAAAAGCATTTGTTGATTTCTTAATCTAGGTTAAACAGAAACTCATCTACAAAACTACATCAATAAATGTATAATGTGTAAATCCTCCTTTTAAGGCTTTTGCTCTCATTAAATGGAGAATAAAGTGCCAAAGTTGTCAGTGTCAGTCCTCTGTGTATTACACCAAAACATTATCCTGGCTATCACCAGACCAAGCTCAATCTTATTTAAGATTGCAGATCGAATGGGTTTACCCAGTCTACCAGAACATAATAGTAGCCAGTAATTGCCGACTCCAAGGAAAAACTATGAAAGAGATATTTTTTTATACATAAAAAAAAAAAAAGTAAATGCACCAGAATGCGGGAAATTGCATCTACATCTTTAAAAAAATTCTGGTGGAGAAACCCCCAGACTCCCCGGCAAAATGTGTCCCCCCCACTTTCAAAATGCTGCTGACGCCCATGGGCGACACCATGCGCTAATGTTTACAACGGATGTATCGCAATGGCTGTAACCCCGTTGCTGTAAAATACCTCGAATTTGCCCATTCTCATCTGATAACCCTGGTTTGCAGAGGTACACACTCAGTCATTTCAATGAGGGGAAAGGTGGATATCGCGCGCGCCATAACACCAACAGCAGAACGTTTATCCAAATAACAAAGAAGTGTACAACACTCACGTACAGCATATGTATTCACACTTATACTTGATGCTATCTACCTTTCCATAGCGACAGTAACTCAGCTGTTAGCTGCAGAGCTAATGTTACAGCCACATTCTAAGGGTAGCAAGCTAGGTAACCATATACAGTAAAGCTACAAAATGATATAGCGTTAGTTAACTTACTTGTCCGAGGTTAGTAGCTGGACGAAGGAGAGTTAGTACTGATCCAGAATTTAATTTCAGCAAGGCCAGTTTTGTATTAGCTCAAGTTGAGGAAACAGTCGTGGCTGAAGTGTTTGGCGCAGACATACAAAACAAACGCGCCTACAACAGAAGTTGTGTAGGCGCATTTTCAGCGAAAATAAAATTAAGATACTGATTGTTTAGAGGCTCGGATGACGGAACTACAAAAAGACTTGTGTGTTGATTTGTACATCCAAGCACTGAGCAACTGTTATGCTTCGTTCGTTTGCTAGCCATGGCATGATGTCTCTGCAGGAAAACACGATATTGCACTCGCCCTTGCACAATCGTAGCTCAATTCCTCATTGGCGGGCCAGATTATCTGGGCGGGCACAGCAGAGAGAAGGGCGGTAGCCTGGCTCCTTGTTACGTCAATAAGAGATTTTCAAACAGAGCGTTTGAGCCTTCATTTTCTCAAAGGCGGAGAAGAACACCCAGGGCTTGGTTTACACCTATCGAACATTCTAGCCACTGGGGGACCAAAGGCAGGCTAGGGGAACTCATATTAATGTTAAATAACCTCCTAAAGTTAAGTTTTCATGTCATGTGACCTTTAATAAAGTACCCCCTTTGAAGATTATTCTACGACGTTACCGGCAGTAGAATATGGAATCGCGATTCAAACACCATCTGCTAACTGAAAATATGCCCCCAAAAACCTAAATAAGCTTGACATTTATTTAGTGGAAAATCGCTCGTTAAAAAGCTCACAGGTAGCGATCATTGTCAGTAACAACGCAAAATGCGATATAGCCCCGGTGTGGAGAAGCTCCCCCGGTAAATTGTACTACTACAGTACAGTACTAGACTGGCAGTGCTCGTCTTGCTAGCGATTGCGTTGGTTGAATTGGATGTAATGTTCCGTTGTACGGTTTAGGCTGAAATTAATTATTTTCATGAACAGATGAACAGAACAAAGTTTAGGCTGTGGCAATGAAGTTCAGGTTAGTAGTTAGACGTTTGACTTCCTAAACAGCTGTGTAGTGCTAGATGTTTTTGCAGTGTGTCTCGCGTAGCCTACAGCGTTGCAGTGAGCAACACTGGTTTGTAACCACAGGTAATGATAATTTCACCAACAAATCGTTTACTTGTAATGTAATGTAATGTCATAATAAATCCTACAACGAAAATGTATTTGTGAGGAATGTTTATTTTAACGACTGAAAACAGATGCATCATAGACCAATGTAGTATGTGTTGCCCGGGCAACAGAGGCTAATGTCATTATGCTAATGCTTCAGTGAAATAGTAGACTACCGTTTCCGAAAGTAGACGTGGGCCTACTTCCTTAATAATATCAGCTAATATTGTACATTACATTTCACAATTGTGTTTCACATCACAAAGTAAAATGAGTAAATAGTTATCACCCTGGCCTCTTTGCTTGTGGCGTTTCTGCAGCTGCCTTGCAGTAAAGCTATAGTTAGCCTAGCTATCCCCCAAGTTAACAGATGCGAAACGAATGTTCTGCTAAAGGTAGTCACGCGTGTTTTCGTGACGTTAGTGACGTAGTGACGTTAGTAACGTCAGTGACAGTGGCTAGCAAATTAGCCACCGTTAGCTTCACTTTTCGCCACAAAACTTTACTTGAGCCTAAAACCATGCAACGGAACGTAAATCCCAATACAAGCAACGCAATCGCTACCAAGACGAAACTTTTGACACCTAGGTTGTCTATGTAGGCCAAATATTGACTGAGTTTTAGGGGGGCGAAAATAAACATTAATAATAATAATAATATATATGTGAGAGAACAAAGGTTGTGCTCTCGCCGAAGGCTTGAGCACACCCAAATATAGCTGCAAGCAGCAATGGCGGATTCCTCCTAACATTGCGAACCATTGAAAAATGTATGTTCTACACAAATTGTCACTGTATAGAAAAATCTATGCTGTAGACTTACCAATGGGATACCAAATCTGAAATGCAATACCATTAAGATCCACAAGGGCTTTTATTTCAAGCCAAGGAGTGAAGGGAGGGGGCTTGGTGAGCCTACGCATTCCAGAAAGCCTTGTATCTTTGTGCATCTGGGCGTGGCCTGTAGCGTCACCTATGGGTGATATTGGGCCATTTGTGGTGTGGTAGTTACTCTTGGCCTATACTATCAATGTTTCAGGATTTTGAGAACTTTTTACCATTGCATTCAAAATCGGAAATGCAATACCATCAAGATCCACATGGGCTAAAGACCAAGCAATGAGTGGGGGCTTGGTCAGCCCACACTCTCCTGAAATGTTGAGTATGCGTCTTGCCAAGCCTGCGCGTGTGTCAAGGGAAAGGCTGAGTGTGTGTGAGAATGTGGAGCGCGCGCGCTGAGGAGCAGAGGGAGACATTACATTGGAAATTTCCTTAGCAATTAGCCAAGAATTGCTAGTTTCAAATATTCACAAAAAAATCGACTTTTCATCTCACAGTCAACTTTTTCTCAGATTTGTGTACTAAACATTCTCAAGAGTCTTCATATGAACTTGTGATTGCATCAGAGTATCAGTTTTTGACTGGCGGATGTGTAAAGCATTTTTTTAGCGTCAGCGATAAATTCGATTTGCTTCATATCAATCATTTTTGGAGATACGAAGTTGCCTTTGCACATGGTAACATGTTGTAGTGTCTTCCACCGATATACCAAGTTTAGTGTTGATATATCAAAGATTTGCTGAGATTTGACCCAAATTCCTGTTTGGTTGCTTTTTGGCCAATTTTGATTGGCTTTACCAGACAAACGGTTTAGAAAATCAAAACGCCATGGGATAACTTTTGTGAGGCTTGGTCTGAAGATCATCACTGGTAATTTTGAAGAAGATATGACAACAATTGTAGGAGGAGTAGGCTTTCAAAGGTTTTTGATAAAACCGGAAATGGCGGAAAATCTATATAACCGGAAATTGACGTCATAGGGTGCGTTGAACTCGTCTTGATCCAGGGAATCCAATGGTATCTCATTTTTGAAAATCAGTCATACGGTTCAAAAGTTGCGTGTGTGAACACAAGTCCAACTTTGACCCGTTGGTGGCGCTAGAGTGGTCTAATGGGATACATGAAACTTGGTGTAGGTATAGAAGGAACTGTCCTTAATGAGTGTGCCAAATTTCACAAAAAGTTATCGAAGGGGTCTAGGGGCTGCCATTGACTCCCATGGAACTAGAATAATAATAATAATAAAACTAACAATAACAATAGGTTTCCTCCTTACGGAGGAATCCTAATAATAAAACTAACAATAACAATAGGTTTCCTCCTTACGGAGGAATCCTAATAAAACTAACAATAACAATAGGTTCCCTCCTTACGGAGGAATCCTAATAATACTAACAATAACAATAGGTGCCTCGCAGCTTCGCTGCTTGGCCCCTAATAATAACTAGAGAAGGTACAATTTCTGGGGAAATTGTAGGGTGTGCTTGCTTGTGTCGGTTGCAGGTGGGTCCGTTCTCTAAGTTTTTCCCTTCTAGTGATATTTTCAAGCATTTAGCCTACTCATATTGCATATTTCATTAAGAACACCCTTTTAAACAGCTGCGAACCCCTTTGAAACAAGCTACTGTAACAACGTTGTCACTGGCAGTATGGAATCGCGATTGAAACAGTACCGTCTACTAACTGAAAATATGCCCCCCAAAACGTAATTAAGTTTGACATTAATGTAGGGGGAAATGGCTAATTCAAAATAAGTTTGCTAGAGGCAAGTTAGCTGCTGTTGCTCCACATTTCACTGATTGTTTGAAAGCGCCGGAAATGAGAACGTTTCTTTTGACATAAAGTTTAGCTGTGGCTTGAACACAGTACTGTACTACACACTGCCAGTGGGCGAGCCGAGTCTGACTGAGGCTAACGTCAAAACAAGCCGCGGCGTCACTCAAATTCCAAGTTTTACACAAATCACAAAAATATGCTGACCCGCTGGCTATCTTCGCAATCGCCATATCTTTAAAACACTGCCCTCCTTCTGATTTTTTATGTAGAATTGACCCTGGTACGAAATTAAGAAAATACTCACCAGAGATCGACAACAGCTGACGCAATCGTCAACGGAGGCTGACGGGGCTCTCACGTAGCAAACCAATCAAAGTTTTTACAGCAACCTACATTAAAATCTCACCATCTGGCTGTCTTCACAATAGTCATATCGTCATAACATTGCCCTCCTTCTGTTTTTTGGTGTAGAATTGACCGAACTATAACATTACGAAAATACTAAACTACAGACGCTTGCATGTCTGCCGCCTAGGCAGTCTCACGGGCGACCCGCACTCGCTCAAATTACAAAGACTTTCACGACCTAAAAAAAAAATCCGAGATGGCAGTTCCACTCGAAATTGCTTTCTCAACAAAACCCAATGGTTGGTAATTTTGGGGGTTGGCATTTTTCACTCATAATCCAAGCTCCAATTTGCGTGCTAGGACGTCTCTATCACGTTGTATCCATGCGTCGTTGCTAACGTGTGCTAACGTGGTTACGTAGCTAGCACTGGCTACCCTTCGTTGACTAAAGGCACTTTTTTGCCACAAAAACGTTGTAACCTCCTAAACCGTGCCACGGAACGTAAATATAAATACAAGCAACACAATCGAGACCAAGACGAAACTTTTGACACAGGCGTTGTCTATGTAGTCCAAATATTGACTGATCCTTAGGGGGGCGAAAATAAACATTAATAATATATATGTGAGAGAACAAAGGTTGTGCTCTCGCCGAAGGCTTGAGCACACCCAATAAGAAAAGGTAGAAACACTTAAGTGGCTTCGCCGCTTCGCGGCTTGGCCACCAATAATAATACCACCAATTACAATAGGTGCCTCGCAGCTTCGCTGCTTGGCCCCTAATAATAATACCACCAATTACAATAGGTGCCTCGCAGCTTCGCTGCTTGGCCCCTAATAATACTAACAATATCAATAGGTGCCTCGCAGCTTCGCTGCTTGGCCCCTAACTAGAGAGGGTACAATTTCTGGGGAAATTGTAGGGTGTGCATGCTTGCGTCGGTTGCACAGGGTCCGTTTTTTAATGACATTTTTACAACTGATATTTCTGTATATTTTACATAAAAATGCATACTTATTATTTATAAAGATTACATAGATTTAAAAGCATATTTTTTTTGCTGCTCATTTATAAATCAAAATACGAGTGAAGTGTAGAATGAAATAGATGTCTTCTCATTTCCCCTGCAAGAGGCAGCCTCATAGCTGAATCAAAACGAATACATTTGGCAGACCGGTGTAAAAATTACTTCTCTATCTAATCTCTATTACTTAAACGTCCTTTTAAGTTTTTCCCTTCTCGTGATATTTTCCGGCATTTAGCCTACTCATATTGCATTATTTCATTAATAAAGTACCCCCTTTGAAGATTATTCTACGACGTTACCGGCAGTAGAATATGGAATCGCGATTCAAACAGTACCCATCTGCTAACTGAAAATATGCCCCCAAAAACCTAAATAAGCTTGACATTTATTTAGTGGAAAATCGCTCGTTAAAAAGCTCACAGGTAGCGATCATTGTCAGTAACAACGCAAAATGCGATATAGCCCTGTGTGGAGAAACTGCCCCGGTAAATTGTACTACTACAGTACAGTACTAGACTGGCAGTGCTCGTCTTGGTAGCGATTGCGTTGGTTGAATTGGATGTAACGTTCCGTTGTACGGTTTAGGCTGAAATTAATTATTTTCATGAACAGATGAACAGAACAAAGTTTAGGCTGTGCCAATGAAGTTCAAGTTAGTAGTTAGACGTTTGACTTCCTAAACAGCTGTGTAGTGCTAGATGTTTTTGCAGTGTGTCTCGCGTAGGCTACAGCGTTGCAGTGAGCAACACTGGTTTGTAACCACAGGTAATGATAATTTCACCAACAAATCGTTTACTTGTAATGTAATGTGATAATAAATCCTACAACGAAAATGTATTTGTGAGGAATGTTTATTTTTACGACTGAAAACAGATGCATCATAGACCAATGTAGTATGTGTTGCCCGGGCAACAGAGGCTAATGTCATTATGCTAATGCTTCAGTGAAATAGTAGACTACCGTTTCCGAAAGTAGACGTGGGCCTACTTCCTTAATAATATCAGCTAATATTGTACATTACATTTCACAATTGTGTTTCACATCACAAAGTAAAATGAGTAAATAGTTATCACCCTGGCCTCTTTGCTTGTGGCGTTTCTGCAGCTACCTTGCAGTAAAGATATAGTTAGCCTAGCTATCCCCCAAGTTAACACATGCGAAACGAATGTTCTGCTACAGGTAGGCACGCGTGTTTTCGTGACGTAGTGACGTTAGTAACGTCAGTGACAGTGGCTAGCAAATTAGCCACCGTTAGCTTCACTTTTCGCCACAAAACTTAACTTGAGCCTAAAACCATGCAACGGAATGTAAATCCCAATAGAAGCAACTCAATCGCTACCAAGACGAAACTTTTGACACCTAGGTTGTCTATGTAGGCCAAATATTGACTGAGTTTTAGGGGGGCAAAAAGAAATAAAAATAATAATATATATGTGAGAGAACAAAGGTTGTGCCCTTGCCGAAGGCAAAGCACACCCAATAAATATAGCTGCAAGCAGCAATGAAGGGGCCAAGCAGCATGCGATATGGAAATTCAGTAGCTAAAGAAGCAAAGCAAAACTTTTAATAAAAAAACATTCGCTTTTTAAAAATCGCATTATACTTTTCGGCATCGCGGTGGCGCTACCCCGAAACTTTTGATTACATTCACGGCGTTGTGCAAAAGACGAATACCGAGTTTTGTAACGATAAGCCGACGCGTTTGGTAAATATGTCATTTTGAGACAAAATGCGCTGGCTAGATGTAGCAGCGTTGTATCTATAAAGCACAATGTATCCGCTTCTTCTTGACTATAAATTCCCCTGACAATGAAACGTTATCGCTACCATTATGATTATACTGCCAGACAGCTGCTGTGGTGTACCTGGCTTCGCTAAACAGATGATCTGGTATCAAGACTTGCTTGATGACTGTGGCTGGATTCGATCCTACGACCTTGCGTTTCAAAGGAGCCCGTCTTATCCCAGTGAGCTATTCTCGCTGCTGGGAAACACTGTGTTTGGTTACTTTATTTAAAAAAGGAAGCGTTTCTCCCGTGGCGAGCTTTGTCAGATTTGACCCAAGTATAAACAGCTGTAATTCAGTCATATTTTGACATATCAAGGTGATTGTGGTAGGAACATGATTAGATGACATGCTCGCGATGACATTTCCAAAGTTTCGTCTCCATACGGTAAACCATCGCAGAGACAAGGCCTCACGTCCGCTTTGTCAAAATCGTTTGTGTGTAACTCGTGAACGGTTTGACTTATCGATAAAATTCTAAAGTTGGCTTTTTGTACAATACAAATGATGGAAAAGCCATCATGACAACGATGACGTCACAGGGTTCAGTCGAATCGTCTGCATCTAAGGAATCCAATGATACCTCAATTAAGAAAAACGGTCTCACGGTTCAAAGGTTATGGGCGTGAACACACTTCCAACTTTGACCCCTTGGTGGCGCTATAGTGCTTCAGTGGTCAACATACAACTTGGTGACGATAATCAGGACACCGTTCCCAATCAGCTTGTCAAAATACAAAACCTTTCACCAATCGGTTCTATGAGCTGCCATAGACTCCTAGTCCCAAGTGTAATTATAAACCCCCTGACAATGAAACGTTATCGCTACCATTATGATTATACTGCCAGACAGCTACTGTGGCGTACTTGGCTTCGCTAAACAGATAATCCGGTATCACGGCAAGCTTGATGACTGGCTGGATTCGATCCTACGACCTTACGTTTCATGGGAGCCCGTCTTATCCCAGTGAGCTATTCTCGCTGCTGGGAAATGCTGTGTTCGGTTACTTTATTTAAAAAAGGAAGCCGTTTCTCCCGTGGCGAGCTTTGTCAGATTTGACCCAATTACAAACAGCTGTAATTCAGTCATATTTTGACATATCAAGGTGATTGTGGTAGGAAGATGATTAGATGACATGCTCGCGATGACATTTCCAAAGTTTCGTCTCCATACGGTAAACCGTCGCAGAGACAAGGCCTCACGTCCGCTATGGCGTGCTCTTTGTCAAAATCGTTTGCGTGTAACTTGTGAACGGTTTGACTTCAGTCAACGGTTAGGGTTCAGTCAAATCGTCTGCGTCTAAGGAATCCGATGAAACCTCACTTAAGAAAAACGGTCTCATGGTTCAAAAGTTATGGGCATAAACACACCTCCAACTTTGACACCTTGGTGGCGCTATAGTGCTTCATGGATCGACATGAAACTTGGTGATAAATAGTCAAGAGACCGTTCCAAATCAGTGTGCCAAATTTCAAAACTTTTCACCAATCACTATGCATAATAATAATAATAATAATAAAACTAACAATTACAATAGGTGCCACAGCAGCTTCGCTGCTGCTTGGCCCCTAATAATAAGAAAAGGTAGAAATACTTAAGTGGCTTCGCCGCTTCGCGGCTTGGCCACCAATAATAATAATACTAACAATAACAATAGGTGCCTCGCAGCTTCGCTGCTTGGCCCCTAATAATAATAACAATAATACTAACAATAACAATAGGTTTCCTCCTTACGGAGGAATCCTAATAATAATACTAACAATGGCCGGGTTTCCCAGATTCGTTAAGAAGCTCTTAAGCGCTAAGAGCTTCTTAGGAGCGTTCTAAGAGCGCTGTGAAAGAAGGACGTGTTTCCCAGAGTCGTTCTTAGCTTAAGAAGATCTTTCACTAAGAAGGAAATGTAAGATCAGCCTGACCCACTCTTAACAGCCTTCTTAGCGACCAAACGCTCACTGCAGCCGCGTCAGGGAAAGTTATATCTGACACTCAAAGGAATACTAAAACCATGCGTGATGATAAATGTGCGCCCACAGCTGCAGAACAAGAAAAATAATAGCATAAGAAGAAAAATAACGATATAAAAATAAATAATTGCCCATGTGTTCCTGTAGCACAAATAAAATGAATCATCATTACTATCACTCATTACGTTTTCACACACATTCGGCATCTGCATATGAGTTACATTAGCTATAAAAACATCAACAACCCTGTGATATTTCACAGATATCAGGGAAACTGACAGGTGTAATTGAACTCGGCTGGAACCTCATCAAGAGAGGCTCCACCTGCTAGTCTATATAAAGGCATTGCTGAAGTCTACGCGTGTGAGACACCATGTCTGCAATACAGCATATTCTTGCTGCCAATCAACAACATCGCCGTGCGCGCAGCCAGACAGTTTATATAAATGCCTATGTGCGTCAGCACTTCTCCCCACTGAATGTGCTGTCGGACTGGGCTGTCCAGTCCAAGTACCGGCTTCCCCGTGTGGAGATCCAACGCCTCGTCACGCTAGTGTCACCACACATCCGGAGGGCAACCCGCTGCAATTTTGCTCTCAGCCCGGAGGTGCAGCTCCTGGCCGCGCTGCGTTTTTACGCAGTGGGGAGCTTCCTGGAGGTGGTGGGGGACGGCACACTGATCCCAATCCACAATCCTTCCCTGGTGCATCCGTGCTGGATTGGGAGGAAACATTACGCTGCCACATTTGATAATTTCGGACAGCGTGGGCATTTTGACCAGATTTGAATATTGGGGGGGATGTGGGGGGTGCTGTTGATACATTTCGCCTAGGGCGCCAGATGTGCTAGGACCGGCACTGATTATGACTACGGCCTTGATAGGGCTTGAAAGCTAGGAAATGACGCAAAATGATCCACACACGCGTAGCCTAACTGCACCTGTGTGTGGGGACCACAGGGTGTTGTGTGGGATTTATGCGCTGATAAAGTGGTGGGTGATCGATTTGCCTGGCATCGATTGATTTAGTTTCAACACCACGGCGGTGGACAGCTCCCACTAAGAGCTTCTTAAGAAGCTTCTTTGGCGGGATCTTAAGAAGACAGTTAAAAACGCGTCTGGGAAACACCCCTATCTTAGCGCTCCTTCTTAGTCGACCCCTTCTTAAGAGCCTTCTTAAGTCCTTAAGAACGATCGAATCTGGGAAACCCGGCCAATAACAATAGGTTTCCTCCTTATGGAGGAATCCTAATAATACTAACAATAACAATAGGTTTCCTCCTTACGGAGGAATCCTAATAACTAGAGAGGGTACAATTTCTGGGGAAATTGTAGGGTGTGCTTGCTTGCGTCGGTTGCACAGGGGTCCGTTTTTTTATGACATTTTTACAACTGATATTTCTGTATATTTTATATAAAAATGCATAGGGCCTACTTATTATTTATAAAGATTACATAGATTTAGAAGCATCTTTTCTTTGCTGCTCATTTACAACTCAAAATACGAGTGAAGTGTAGAATGAAATATGATGTCTTCTCATTTCCCCTGCAAGAGGCAGCTGCATAGCTGAATCAACGAATACATTTGGCAGACCGGTGTAAAAAATGACCTAATCTCTATGACTTAAACGTCCTTTTAAGTTTTCCCTTCTCGTGATATTTTCAGGCATGACTACATAAAATGTAGTCATTTAGCAGACGCCCGTATAATAATCTTCTGAGGGGGTTCTTTATTAATGAATGAATGCAATATGAGTATGCTAAATGCATACTCATATTGCATTTATTAATAAAGAACCCCCGTGATCCTTAGGGGTGGGAAAATAATGAAATAAAATAATAATAACATATATGTGAGAGAACAATGGTTGTGCTCGTCGAAGGCGTGAGCACACCCAATAATAATAAGAAAAGGTAGAAACACTTAAGTGGCTTCGCCACTTCGCGGCTTGGCCACTTCGCGGCTTGGCCACCAATAATAATAATAAGAAAAGGTAGAAACACTTAAGTGGCTTCGCCGCTTCGCGGCTTGGCCACCAAATATAAATGTAGAATGAACCTAACCTATATGACTTAAACGTCACCTTAAGTTTTTCCCTTCTACAGTAGTGATATTTTCAAGCATTTAGCCCACTCATAATATTGAATTCATTCATTAAGAACCATTTTTTAAACAAGCTGAACCCCCTTGAAATAAGCTATTCTACGTTACAACGTTGTCACCGGCAATAGATGGAATCGCGATTGAAACAGTACCATCTGCTAACTGAAATTATGCCCCCAAAAAACTTAAATAAGCTTGACATTTATTTAGGGGGAAATGGCTAATTCAATAGAAGTTTGCTGGAAGCCATCATTGTCAGTAACAATGCCAAATACGACCATTTGATCGCACTGCACGGTGGAGAAGCTGACCTCGGTAAATTGTGCTACAAGCAAGCTAGCCTAGCTGCTGTTGCTAGCCAAACAAAGGGGATTGTCTGAATGCGCCAGAAATGAAATGTTTTTCTTTTGACATCAAGTTTAGGCTGTGGCATTGAAGACAGCGACAAACCACACAAGCTTGAGTTTAAATACACTATTGGGTGTGCTTTGCCTTCAGCAAGGACACAACCTTTGTTCTCTATCATATATATTTCTTTATTTATTATTATTGTTTATTTTCCCACCCCTAAGCCTTCGTCAATATTTGGACTACATAGACAACATCGATGTCAAAAGTTTCGTCTTGGTAGCGATTGAGTTGCTTGTATTTTTATTTACGTTCCGTTGCATGGTTTAAGTAGAAAGTACGTTTTTTTGGCGAAAAGTGAAGCTAACGGTGGCTAACTTGCTAGCCACAGTCAATGACGCTACTTACGTCACTAACGTCACGAAAACTTGCGTGACTACCTCTAGCAGAACATTAGTTTAGCAGCTCGTTAACTTCTGGGAGATAGCTAGGCTAACTGCTTTACTGCGAGGCAGCTGCAGAAACGCCACAAGCAAAGAGGTCAGGGTGATAACTATTTACTAATTTTACTTTGTGATATGACACACAATTGTGATGTGTAATGTACAATATAAGCTGATATTATTAATGAAGTACATCCACTTTCGGAAACAGTAGTCTACTATTTCACTGAAGCATTAGCATCATGACATTAGCCTCTGTTGCCCAGGCAACACATACTACAGTGGTCTATGATGCATCTGTTTTTAATCGTTAAAATAAACATTCCTCACAAATACATTTTTGTTGTAGGATTTATTATGACATTAGTAAACGATTTGTTGGTGAAATTATCATTACCTGTGGTTTCAAACCAGTGTAGCTCACTGCAACGCTGTAGCCTACCCGAGACACTAGTGAGTAGCTAACAAAAACATCTCCACAGCTGTTTAGGAAGTCAAATGGCGACAGAACATGTTCGGCACTCCTCTTACTTAAATCAAAAGTCTATCTAACTACTAACCTGAACTTCATTGCCACAGCCTAAACTTTGCCAATCTGTTCATGAAATCACAAGGCCCAGCAATTTCTGGGGAAATTGTAGGGTGTGCTTGCTTGCGTCGGTTGCAGAGGGGTGCGTTTTTTTAATTACATTTTTACAACTGATATTTCAGTATATTTTATATAAAAATGCATACTTATTGGGTGTGCTTTGCCTTCGGCAAGGGCACAACCTTTGTTCTCTCACATATATCTTCTTCTTCTTCTTCTTCTTCTTATTTTCCCACCCCTAAAACTCAGTCAATATTTGGCCTACATAGACAACCTAGGTGTCAAACGTTTCGTCTTGGTCTCGATTGCGTTGCTTCTATTGGGATTTACGTTCCGTTGCACAGTTTAGGAGGTTACAAAGTTTTTGTGGCAAAAAGTGTCTTCTGTCAACGAAGGGTAGCAGTGCTAGCCTACGTCACTACGTCAGCACACGTTAACAACGACGCATGGATACAACGTGATAGAGACGTTCTAGCACGCAAATTGGAGCTTGGATTATGAGTGAAAAATGCCAACCCCCCAAATTACCAACCATTGGGTTTTGTTGAGAAAGCAATTTCGAGTGGAACTGCCATCTCGGATTTTTTATTTAGGTTGTGAAAGTCTTTGTAATTTGAGCGAGTGCGGGTCGCCCGTGAGACTGCCTAGGCGGCAGCCATGCAAGCGTCATAGTAGTTTAGTATTTTCGTCTTTTTATAGTTCGGTCAATTCTACACCACAAAACAGAAGGAGGGCAATGTTATGACGATATGACTATTGTGAAGACAGCCAGATGGTGAGATTTTAATGTAGGTTGCTGTAAAAACTTTGATTGGTTTGCTACGTGAGAGCCCCGTCAGCCTCCGTTGACGATTGCGTCAGCTGTTGTCGATCTTTGATGAGTATTTTCTTAATTTCGTACCAGGGTCAATTCTACATCAAAAATCAGAAGGAGGGCAGTGTTAGAAAGATATGGCGATTGCGAAGACAGCCAGCGCGTCAGCATATTTTTGTGATTTGTGTAAAACTTGGAATTTGAGTGACACCACGGCTTGTTTTGACGTTAGCCTCAGTCAGACTCGGCTCACCCACTGGCAGTGTGTAGTACTGTCTTCAATGCCACAGCTAAACTTTATGTCAAAAGAAACGTTCTCATTTCCGGCGCTTTCAAACAATCAGTGAAATGTGGAGCAACAGCAGCTAGCTTGCCTCTAGCAAACTTATTTTGAATTAGCCATTTCCCCCTACATTAATGTCAAACTTATTTACGTTTTGGGGGGCATATTTTCAGTTAGCAGACGGTACTGTTTGAATCGCGATTCCATACTGCCAGTGACAACGTTGTTACAGTAGCTTGTTTCAAAGGGGGTTTTGCAGCTGTTTCAAAGGGTGTTCTTAATGAAATATGCAATATGAGTAGGCTAAATGCTTGAAAATATCACTAGAAGGGAAAAACTTACAACCGACGCAAGCGAGCACACCCTACAATTTCCCCAGAAATTGTACCCTCTCTAGTTATTTATAAAGATTACATAGATTTAAAAGCATATTTTTTTGCTGCTCATTTACAACTCAAAATACCAAGACTGAAGTGTAGAATGAAATAGTTGTCTTCTCATTTCCCAAGAGGGAATGGTGATCAGAAGCCTCATAGTTGACTCAAAACAAATACATGTTGACTCTATGACTTAAACGTCTTTTTAAGTTTTTCCCTTCTCGTGATATTTTCAGGCATTTAGCCTACTCATATTGCACTCATTCATTAATAAAGAACCCCCTTTGAAGATTATTCCAACAACAACGTTACCGGCAGTAGAGCTATCTCAGATGGAATCGTGATTCAAGCAGTACCATCTGCTAACTGAAAATATGCCCCCAAAAACTTAAATAAGCTTGACATTTATTTAGTGGAAAATCGCTCATTCATAAAAAGTTCACTGGTAGCGATCATTGTCAGTAACAATGCAAAATGCGATATAGCCCTGTGTGGAGAAGCTGCCCCGGTAAATTGTACTACTACAGTACAGTACTAGACTACTGCTGTGTTTGTCTTGGTACCGATTGCGTTGGTTGAATTCGATTTAACGTTCCGTTGTACGGTTTAGGCTGAAATTAATTATTTTCATGACAGATTGACAAAGTTTAGGCTGTGGCAATGAAGTTCAGGTTGTAGTCAGATAGTTTCACCTATTGAAAGACTTGATTTAAGTAAGGGGAGTGCCGAACATGTTCTGTCGCCGTTTGACTTCCACAGCTGTTTAGGAGATGTTTATGGAGATGTTTTTGTTAGAGCATCTCCATAGTGCGTCTCGCATAGACTACAGTGTTGCAGTGAGCTACACTGGTTTGAAACCACAGGTAAAGGACAATTTCACCAACAAATGGTTTACTTGTAATCTAATGTCATAATAAATCAACAAAAATGTATTTGTGAGGAATGTTTATTTTAACGATTGAAAACAGATGCATCATAGGCCGCTGTAGTATGTGTTGCTCGGGCAACAGATGCTAATGCTTCAGTGAAATAGTAGACTACTGTTTCCGAAAGTAGATATACTTCCTTATATCAGCGTATATTGTACATTACACTTCACAATTGTGTTTCATATTACAAAGTAAAAGGAGTAAATAGTTCTGCAGCTGCCTTGCAGTAAAGCTAGCCTAGCTATCTCCCAGAAGTTAACGAGCTGCTAAACTAATGTTCTGCTAGAGGTAGTCACGCGTGTTTTCGTGACGTATAACGTCACGTCAGTGACTGTGGCTAGCAAGTTAGCCACCGTTAGCTTCACTTTTCGCCACAAAAACGTAATTTAAACTTAAACCATGCAACGGAACGTAAATAAAAATACAAGCAACTAAATCGCTACCAAGACAAAACTTTTGACAACAACGTTTTCTAGGAAGTCCAAATATTGACGGATGCTTAGGGGTGGGAAAAGAAAGAATAATAATAATATATATGTGAGAGAACAATGGTTGTGCTCGCCGAAGGCATGAGCACACCCAATAATAATAATAATAATACTACCAATTACAATAGGTGCACTGACTCAAACCTTGGCACAGTACACCCAAAGAGAAAGAGAGAGAGAGATCCTTTTCCCTCTGAGCCTTACAACTCTTAGAATCTCAATGAATGTTAATCAAAATAACACCAATCACAAGTCATTATTTATCAAGAGTACTGTCAGGCAATGCCCCTTCTCCTTTGTGACTTATCTTAATTCACAATAGTAGAGAGAGCAGCCAGGTACCCCCCTCCTCTTCACAGTACTAAAGAGAGCGCCATCTCTTTAGCAAAACACCTTGGGCCTCATGTATAAACGTTGCGTACGCACAAAAAGCTTGCGTACGCTGGTTTTCGCTCACACAGTGTGATGTATAAAGATTAACTTGACGTGAGAATGTGCGGGCCGTCACGGAAACTTTTGAGCAGACGTGAGAATGTGCGGACCGTCCGCAATGTCTTGTCTGGCTCTGTAACATGGCGAATTCTAACTGAAAAGTGCCGAAACTCACCAAACATAACAAAATAAAGTTTCCACTACAGTTACTGTCATACGTCTATGACGTTGACTATTCAAATCAGATTTTCATTTTTTTTTCTTCTTTTTTTTCCATTAATGTGGATGATCAAAATGTCAAAACCCAAACGGGAAATGCTAGCTCTATATAGGCTACTGTTTAATCCGCCACCACTTAATAACTTCTGTCTAACTTGAGGGTGTCAAACGAACGACATAATCACTCAGGAAATCATGCTGTTACGATGCGCCACCAGTTTTACATCGGACCATTTCTTCTTAATTTCTGCCATGGTCCGGTTCTCCGAACCCACAGCATTTACGGCTCTTTAATAATAATAATAATTGTATTTGTAATGCACTTTATATTTAGCTAAATCTCAACGTGCTACAGGTTAAAAAAATTAAATAAAAAAATTATAATAAAAAGGACGCAAAGAAAGGCCGCTTTTGTTGCTAATGCCTGATGACAGGCCGACAAACAGGACACATTTTCTTGCCTCCACCTCTGTTGTTAGAACCTCAATCTCACAGTCTGTGAAATTGTTCTTTTTTGCGTGTTTAGACATTTTAATTCAGACAAAGAAATGACCTCAGGAACGCATTTATAGACCATCTGCATATTCATTTATGGGAGGAGACAAGGCGGGGTCAGTGGCTCGTTCACGTGCGGTCAATCTCATGTTGATTGTGATTTATAAAGGAAAGGTGCGCAGGACCTGGCGTATGACCAATTTTATACATGTGAATATTTCTGTGCGTAGGTACTTTTCGAGTTTTGGCCGTACGCCATCTTCTGGTATGAAAGCTGCGCAATCCTTTATACATGAGGCCCCTTGTCACTTATTTCAAATCAAATACTGTAGTAGGCTACATAGTAGTCTGTAAACACAGCAAATACATTTGTGGAGACAAAAGAAAGAATACAGAAAATGAAATACAGTACATTATTTCAATCATGGACTGCAGTAAATGTGTACAAAAAAAGTACTGAATGGGCAAAACCTGTAACAATCAATTATGCCAAAGCCGCGACACGTGGAGTTCTGAAATCTTCCACATGACAAAACGTGCATAGAGAACCAAATTGTTCGTTTGGATCCGTGGATTCCTCGCATAGCGAGAACCAAATTCAGCTAAACTTGGCACAGATCTAAGTATTGATCAACATCAAGGCCGTTATTGCAATCCCCCCACATCCCAGCAGTGTTGCAAATCGCACAGTCCAGCGCATCATGAGACAGACGCAAACATTACTGTGACTGATTTTGCTTGAAAAATCAATGTAAATCCACTCAGAACATGATCCTTTCATCCAATTTACATTCAAGAACTTGGAACAGTCATCAACGGTGGTAGGACAGTGAACAAAGACACACCTTTCCACCAGATTCCTGCTCAGAAGGGAACATCTGCATCTTCATCATGGATAGCGAGACCACGCCTTAGAAACACATTTCTCAAAGAACAAAGTATAGAAATTATCCCTGAAAGTATAGCTTTGGTTGCTGGACTGGGAACAACCTGGCTTTATATCTCGAGGAGCGCATACGCACCTCTGGGTTCCAAAGCCAATTGAATGGTCGACACCTTTCACAATCAATTACAGTTTTTCTCAATTGCTAAGACACATTTCTTGAATGTGTACTGTGTTTTCTCTAAACTCTAAACACACATCTTCATACTTACACAGTTTTGGCCAAACCCTTGACTGTTGACCCAAAATCAAACACTGTAGTCAAAACCATATTATCTGTCGTATAAACTTAACTTTGCATTCAAAATACACACAAAGCCCTCAAATAAAATCAACCTTCTGAATACCCTTTACACACTGCTGGGAGGAATTGAAAACACTATTATAAAAAGGTTTTCATGAACCATTGACTATAACGTGTCCCTGAATTTTAGTTACGGTATGTTCCACCACATGAGTTTGACATGATGCAAATCATAAAAATCACAAACATTGCAATTGTCCTTCTTACAGGATGTTTATTAGCACGTGCATTTTGAGCTCTTGTTTCCGTACTGTAGTGGTCACAGTATACAATAAATAGTAGTAGGCTACTGTTAGTCAACACAAATGTATTACTTTAAATTGGAATTTGCAGAACAAAGGCTAGGAAAACAAGGAAATAAACAAAGCATTTTCACTTGGGTAAGTTAGGGCTTGAGTATGCTACAGTAGGTTACTGTTCATTCTGGGTCAGCATCCTGTCTCTGAGCAGGGTCAGGCCAGAGATTCTCATCCACGTCACAGACAATGGCCGGGTTTCCCAGATTTGATCGTTCTTAAGGACTTAAGAAGGCTCTTAAGAAGGGGTCGGCTAAGAAGGAGCACTAAGATAGGGGTGTTTCCCAGACGCGTTCTTAACTGCCTTCTTAAGATCCCGCCAAAGAAGCTTCTTAAGAAGCTCTTAGTGGGAGCTGTCCACCGCCGTGGTGTTGAAACTAAATCAATCGATGCCAGGCAAATCGATCACCCACCACTTTATCAACGCATAAATCACACACAATACCCTGTGGTCCCCACACACAGGTGCAATTAGGTTACGCGCACGCGCGTGTGTATGTGGAATCACAGCTAACAGGTGTATTCAAGTAGTAATCAAGTCCATTAACGCATATATACCCACACACATGTGAGAATGGAGAAAACAGCCAGCAAACAGAGCAAGAGGTCACCCTCGTTTACCCCAGAGGAGATGGCCGTATTGGTGGACGAGGTCGGCCAGCACCGTGACGACCTATTTGGAGGAACAAAGGGCAAAAAAAACTTAGTATTAAAGAACCGAATTTGGCAGGCCATAGCCCAAAAGATGTCCCCCTCTAGTCCCTGTGGCCTGCGAGACTGGGGTGCTGTCAGAAAGAAGTGTCAGGAGTTCCAAAGCTTAACCAAAAAAAAAGGTGCAAAGGTGAGGCGAGAAACCATGGGCACGGGTGGTGGCGCACCATGTGCTACAACCCTCACTCCCGAAGAGGAAAAAGTCTTGGCAATAATCGGAAAGACTGCCTCTGAAGGCATTGGTGGGGGCATCGATCTTCTGGGGGACGAGGGCCTCTCAGAAAACAGTGGGGGCGAGGAGGAGGAGGACGAGGAGCCATCTGGGAGCGGAGCGGTGACATCTACGTCCGCAGGAGTGGACCACCCCCCACAACCGAGCCCTGTCCCCGCGCGCCATCCAGCAGGGCCCAGTGTCCGCATGCGGGGAGGCTTAAGATGGTGGCCCCCCATAACGACCTGCACCTGCAGCGAGACGCTGGTGTATCTCGAGAGGGAGAAACTTGTGGTGCTGCGGGGGATAGAGGGCCACCTGGAGAGACAGGCTGCCCTCCAGGAGGAGATGGTGCAGATCAAACGCCAGAAGTTGGAGCTGCAACAGAGACAGCTGGCAGTTGCCGAGGCGCAATTCGACCGTCCCTCTATCTCGGTCCCAATAATCCTCCCCCAAGTTGGAGGTAAGGGGCTTTCTATTTTTTCCTCCGCATTGCACAATGTATCCCATTCAATTTCACTAATCAATCTCCCTTCATTGCAGGTGATGCAGACGCCCAGTAAGCGGTGCCACTGCTTTTTGTTTCCCTTAGTTTTTTTTAAATAAACTACTTTTCCTTTTCAACCATGTGTTGTGTGGATCATTTTGCGTAATTTCCTAGCTATCAAGGCCGTAATCATAATACATATTGGGGGGGAAACATCCCCCCCCAATATTCAAATCTGGTCAAAATGTCCCCCCCAATATATTGATATAATGTGCTACGCTACGACAGGCAACCACGCACGCTGTCCGAAATTATCATAAATATAATTCGCCCCCCCCTAATGTTGACTCCATGGCTACGGCCTTGAGCCCTATACATGATAGTTGATATGGGTTGTGTGATGGTAGTGGTAGTGGGTTTATTGTTGGGAGTAGGGTGGTGCTGATATCAGTGCTTGGTGACTGATGGTGACGGGGTAGGGGCTGATAGACATCAAAAGAGATTGACAAGCTCCTCTCTGGTCTGGACACCAGCTTGGTGGAGTGCTGCTCGGGATTCGCGGGGGGCGAGGTTGGGGGCTTCGTCTTCCGATGATTCCCCATCTTCATCCACAGGAGGCGGCTCATCTGCTCCAACGCGCACTGCTATGTTGTGCAGCATGGCTGTGACAACAATCACGCGGCAACATTTCTCAGGTGACAAGCGCAGCCCCCCCGACGAACGATGGATACATCGGTAGCGACACTTCCACCTGCCAAACACCCGTTCAACGTGGGTCCTGGTGTGTGTGTGGGCCTCATTGAACCTCTCCTCCTGTGGTGTTGCTGGGTTGATAATCGGTGTCACGAGGTAACTCCGGAGAGGGTAGCCACTGTCCCCGAGGAAGATGCTCCTGCCGAACTCTCCTCTGCCAGCCTTCTGCCCCACAGCTGAGTTGGCCCACACGAAGCTGTCGTGTGTGCCTCCTGGCCACCTGGCAACGATGTCTGTGATGAGGCCATCGTGGTCCACTGCCACCTGAGTGTTGATGGCAGCGTAATGTTTCCTCCCAATCCAGCACGGATCCACCAGGGAGGGATTGTGTATTGGGATCAGGGTGCCATCCACGACACCAATTACCCGGGGGATCCCAGCCATGGCATGAAATCCACTGTGGACCTGGCGGACCTCATCCCGTGTGGTGGGCATTCGGATGTGTGTCCGGGCATGGCGCAGGAGGATCGGTGTCACGGCTGCCACACTCCGTGAAACCGATGCCTTGCTGAGGCCGGTGCCGTCCCCCACCACCTCCAGGAAGCTCCCCACTGCATAAAAACGCAGCGCGGCCAGGAGCTGCACCTCCGGGCTGAGGGCAAAATTGCAGCGGGTTGCCCTCCGGATGTGTGGTGACACTAGCGTGACGAGGCGTTGGATCTCCACACGGGGAAGCCGGTACTTGGACTGGACAGCCCGGTCCGACAGCACATCCAGTGGGGAGAAGTGCTGACGCACATAGGCATTAATATAAACTGTCTGGCTTCGCGCACGGCGACGCTGTTGATTGGCAGCGAGAATATGCTGTATTGCAGCCATGGTGTCTCACACGCGTGGACTTCAGCAACACCTTTATAGACTAGCAGGTGGAGCCTCTTTTGATGAGGTTCCAGCCGAGTTCAATTACACCTGTCAGTTTCCCTGATATCTGTGAAATAGGCTACCACAGGGTTGTTGATGTTTTTATAGCTAATGTAAAGTCATATGCAGATGCAGAATGTGTGTGAAAACGTAATGAGTGATAGTAATGATGATTCATTTTATTTGTGCTACAGGAACACATGGGCAATTATTTATTTTTATATCGTTATTTTTCTTCTTATGCTATTATTTTTCTTGTTCTGCAGCTGTGGGCGCACATTTATCATCACGCATGGTTTTAGTATCTTTGAGTGTCAGATATAACTTTCCCTGACGCGGCTGCAGTGAGCGTTTGGTCGCTAAGAAGGCTGTTAAGAGTGGGTCAGGCTGATCTTACATTTCGTTCTTAGTGAAAGATCTTCTTAAGCTAAGAACGACTCTGGGAAACACGTCCTTCTTTCACAGCGCTCTTAGGACGCTCCTAAGAAGCTCTTAGCGCTTAAGAGCTTCTTAACGAATCTGGGAAACCCGGCCAATGGCTGTGTCTACTACCGCACACTTTACTAAGTACACTGCAATACAGTGCACTGCAATACAGTGCACTTACATCTGTAGTGCACTCCGTCACTGAGTAGTGCTGTCTCAAATGGAACACTTAAGTTAACCACTTGGTGGGAAGTGACGGACGCAAATCTGATTGTGACACCCGCGAACCTAAGGCGAATCTGCTCGCGAGTCATTTCGTCCGCCATTATTTTAGAAATGAAATGAAAAGCTGCCGAAAGGGCTCCTTCTCTTCCGCTACGTAGACAATATGGCGCCCGTTTAGGGCGAGTAGTGTCCATCGTTGTACACTGCATTTTTTGACCGTTTGCAGTGCGTCATCCGGGTACTTTCAGTGCACTGAATTCTGCTGGTTCTGTCAGTGTAAGCGCCCTAAGCACTGAAAGTCAGTGCTCGAAGTGCACAAGTGCGCGGTAGTAGACACAGCCCTAGTTTTCTCTAGCTAAACAGTGAGGAAAGAATGCTCTTGAATGTCTGAGCCATCCCTGGCAAGACTCCACAGCAATGTCCCCGCAAGCTTCTTCCATGGCTTGGAGAAGGTCGATTTGAACATAAGGATTTCTGTCATAGACCTTCCAACGCCATGCTGAGAAGAACTCCTCTATCGGATTGAGGAAAGGTGAGTATGGTGGAAGGAACACATTTGTGAATCTTGGATCATTCATGAACCAGTTTCGGACAAGAACAGCATGGTGGAAACGTACGTTGTCCCAAACAACAACATAACAAGGCTGCACTTCTCTCTGGGCATGTTGAAAAAGAGCGTCCCGTAGGCCATCCAGAAAAGCCAGAAGACGTTGTGTGTTATATGGGCCAAGAGTAGCATGGCGGTGAAGGACTCCATGGTTGCTGATGGCTGCACAGAGTGTAACATTACCCACACGCTGGCCAGGCCCATCCACCAGAGCACGTTGGCCAATAATGTTTCGCCCTCTTCGTCTGTGCTTTGTGAGGTTGAATCCTGCCTCATCCACAAATATCAACTCATGCAAGGTGTCACTGGCATCAAGCTGGAGTATTGTCTGTATGAGATTTGATTACATTACAATACAGCTAATCCAGTATAGTTACAGTAAGCCATGGAAACTATTACAACATGTAGTCTACACAGTCCAATGGTTGATATTTACACACAATTTATGGAATACATGTAAACACATACCTGGGCATATTGAAAACGCAGCTCTTTCACTCTCTCTGAGTTCCTTTCAAATGGAACTCGGTACTTGTTTCATGCGCATATGGTTGCGCTGAAGGATGCGATCAATTGTTGAAATGCTGACACTCTATATTTGGGTGTGCTTTGCCTTCGGCAAGGGCACAACCTTTGTTCTCTCACATATATATTATTGGGTGTGCTTTGCCTTCGGCAAGGGCACAACCTTTGTTCTCTCACATATATATTATTGGGTGTGCTTTGCCTTCGGCAAGGGCACAACCTTTGTTCTCTCACATATATATTATTGGGTGTGCTTTGCCTTCGGCAAGGGCACAACCTTTGTTCTCTCACATATATATTATTATTATTTATTTTTGCCTCCCTAAAACTCAGTCAATATTTGGCCTACATAGACAACCTAGGTGTCAAAAGTTTCGTCTTGGTAGCGATTGAGTTGCTTGTATTGGGATTTACGTTCCGTTGCATGGTTTTAGGCTCAAGTAAAGTTTTGTGGCGAAAAGTGAAGCTAACGGTGGCTAATTTGCTAGCCACTGTCACTGACGTTACTAACGTCACTACGTCACTGACGTCACGAAAACACGCGTGCCTACCTGTAGCAGAACATTCGTTTCGCATCTGTTAACTTGGAGGATAGCTAGGCTAACTATATCTTTACTGCAAGGTAGCTGCAGAAACGCCACAAGCAAAGAGGCCAGGGTGATAACTATTTACTCATTTTACTTTGTGATGTGAAACACAATTGTGAAATGTAATGTACAATATTAGCTGATATTATTAAGGAAGTAGGCCCACGTCTACTTTCGGAAACGGTAGTCACTGAAGCATTAGCATAATGACATTAGCCTCTGTTGCCCGGGCAACACATACTACATTGGTCTATGATGTATCTGTTTTCAGTCGTTAAAATAAACATTCCTCACAAATACATTTTCGTTGTAGGATTTATTATTACATTACATTACAAGTAAACGATTTGTTGGTGAAATTATCATTACCTGTGGTTACAAACCAGTGTTGCTCACTGCAAGGCTGTAGCCTACGCGAGACACACTGCAAAAACATCTAGCACTACACAGCTGTTTAGGAAGTCAAACGTCTAACTACTGACCTGAACTTCATTGCCACAGCCTAAACTTTGTTCTGTTCATCTGTTCTTGAAAATAATTAATTTCAGCCTAAACCGTACAACGGAATGTTACATCCAATTCAACCAACGCAATCGCTACCAAGACGAGCACTGCCAGTCTAGTACTGTACTGTAGTAGTACAATTTACCGGGGCAGCTTCTCCACACAGGGCTATATCGCATTTTGCGTTGTTACTGACAATGATCGCTACCTGTGAGCTTTTTAACGAGCGATTTTCCACTAAATAAATGTCAAGCTTATTTAGGTTTTTGGGGGCATATTTTCAGTTAGCAGATGGTACTGTTTGAATCGCGATTCCATATTCTACTGCCGGTAACGTCGTAGAATAATCTTCAAAGGGGGTACTTTATTAATGAAAGAATGCAATATGAGTAGGCTAAATTCCGGAAAATATCACGAGAAGGGAAAAGGACGTTTAAGTAATAGAGATTAGGTCAATTTTTACACCGGTCTGCCAAATGTATTCGTTTTGATTCAGCTATGAGGCTGCCTCTTGCAGGGGAAATAAGAAGACATCTATTTCATTCTACACTTCACTCGTATTTTGATTTGTAAATGAGCAGCAAAAAAAAGATGCTTTTAAATCTATGTAATCTTTATAAATAATAAGTATGCATTTTTATGTAAAATATACAGAAATATCAGTTGTAAAAATGTCATTAAAAAACGGACCCTGTGCAACCGACGCGAGCAAGCACACCCTACAATTTCCCCAGAAATTGTACCCTCTCTAGTTATTATTATTATTTCTTTTTGCCCCCCTAAAACTCAGTCAATATTTGGCCTACATAGACAACCAGGTGTCAAAAGTTTCGTCTTGGTAGCGATTGAGTTGCTTGTATTGGGATTTACGTTCCGTTGCATGGTTTTAGGCTCAAGTAAAGTTTTGCGGCGAAAAGTGAAGCTAACGGTGGCTAATTTGCTAGCCACTGTCACTGACGTTACTAACGTCACTACGTCACTGACGTCACGAAAACACGCGTGACTACCTTTAGCAGAACATTCATTTCGCATCTGTTAACTTGGGGGATAGCTAGGCTAACTATAGCTTTACTGCAAGGCAGCTGCAGAAACGCCACAAGCAAAGAGGCCAGGGTGATAACTATTTACTCATTTTACTTTGTGATATGACACACAATTGTGATGTGTAATGTACAATATAAGATGATATTATTAAGGAAGTACATCTACTTTCGGAAACAGTAGTCTACTATTTCACTGAAGTATTAGCATCATGACATTAGCCTGTGTTGCCCGGGCAACACATACTACATTGGTCTATGATGCATCTGTTTTCAGTCGTTAAAATAAACATTCCTCACAAATACATTTTCGTTGTAGGATTTATTATGACATTACATTACAAGTAAACGATTTGTTGGTGAAATTATCATTACCTGTGGTTACAAACCAGTGTTGCTCACTGCAACGCTGTAGCCTACGCGAGACACACTGCAAAAACATCTAGCACTACACAGCTGTTTAGGAAGTCAAACGTCTAACTACTAACCTGAACTTCATTGCCACAGCCTAAACTTTGTTCTGTTCATCTGTTCATGAAAATAATTAATTTCAGCCTAAACCGTACAACGGAACGTTACATCCAATTCAACCAATGCAATCGCTACCAAGACGAGCACTGCCAGTCTAGTACTGTACTGTAGTAGTACAATTTACCGGGGCAGCTTCTCCACACAGGGCTATATCGCATTTTGCGTTGTTACTGACAATGATCGCTACCTGTGAGCTTTTTAACGAGCGATTTTCCACTAAATAAATGTCAAGCTTATTTAGGTTTTTGGGGGCATATTTTCAGTTAGCAGATGGTACTGTTTGAATCGCGATTCCATATTCTACTGCCGGTAACGTCGTAGAATAATCTTCAAAGGGGGTACTTTATTAATGAAAGAATGCAATATGAGTAGGCTAAATGCCGGAAAATATCACGAGAAGGGAAAAACTTAAAAGGACGTTTAAGTAATAGAGATTAGGTCTATTTTTACACCGGTCTGCCAAATGTATTCGTTTTGATTCAGCTATGAGGCTGCCTCTTGCAGGGGAAATGAGAAGACATCTATTTCATTCTACACTTCACTCGTATTTTGATTTGTAAATGAGCAGCAAAAAAAAGATGTAATCTTTATAAATAATAAGTATGCATTTTTATGTAAAATATACAGAAATATCAGTTGTAAAAATGTCATTAAAAAACGGACCCTGTGCAACCGATGCAAGCAAGCACACCCTACAATTTCCCCAGAAATTGTACCCTCTCTAGTTTGGAATGTGTCATTGTCTTCAATTATTCTTGCCTGGATTTCTCTGAGGCGTATGAGGTTGTTTTCCAAAACCATGTTCACTATGGCATTGACTTGGGCATCACTAAACATACTTGGCCTACCACCACCAACTGGTTGTCTTTCAATTCTGCAAACAAACAACAGTGTTTGACATTGTCACACATTGACAATATACTGTAAATACTCAACTTCATCTCAATTTCTTGTATTTTCTGCTTCTTCTACTGTAATGCATATAGGTTCATGGTAGATACCGGTAGTACATAAAAGTACAACTTCATAGTATGGTACCTGTTTTCATCCCTGAAAGTCCGGACAATCGACGCAACAATGAAACGACTCAGGTTTGGCTGAACTCTCAGCCCTGCTTCTCTCATTGTCATTCCGTGTACTAAACCATGGTCCAATACAGTGGCACGAATCTCATTTGAGATGGATGTTCTTCCTCTTCCTCTGCCTCTCCCTTGTCCACCTCCTCTCATTCTGACATTTCTGCCGCGTCTTCTGACATTTGCTTCCATGATTTCAAAGTACAGGTGTGCTTACCTGTTGCCCTTTTTATTCAGTCCAAACCCCTGATTGCTTGTTGAGTACTTTTGCTAGTTAGTGCTCACACAAGGATAATTGGTTGTTAAGGGTGTTTGAATTGTGCTGGTTTGAGTTGACTTTTCCAACGACAGTGTTTTCTAAATGACATAATGGTGACAATTGTGTCTTAAAGTGAGAGGTATGTTTAGAGTTTTGCAAAGAAGTGTGAATGAACCTGAGAAATGTGTCAAAAAGGGTAAATTGTGTTTAAAGACTGGGGTGCATGGTCTTTCTGCTGGGAATTGGCTAAATGGTTTTGTGAGGATGGCTTACACATACCATTTTTGTGTGTTAGCAATCGAGAAAAACTGTATGCTAAAGCCGCGACACGTGGAATCTGTCTCTTGGTCAAAGACATTTCACACAGAGTTCTGAAATCTTCCACATGACAAAACGTGCATAGAGAACCAAATTGTTCGTTTGGATCCGTGGATTCCTCGCATAGAGAGAACCAAATTCAGCTAAACTTGGCACGGATCTAAGTATTTATCAACATCAAGGCCGTTATTGCAATCCCTCCACATCCCAGCAGTGTTGCAAATCGCACAGTCCAGCGCATCATGAGACAGATGCAAACATTACTGTGACTGATTTTGCTTGAACAATCAATGTAAATCCACTCAGAACATGATCCTTTCATCCAATTTCCATTCAAGAACTTGGAACAGTCATCAATGGTGGTAGGACAGTGAACAAAGCCACACCTTTCCACCAGATTCCTGCTCAGAAGGGAACATCTGCATCTTCATCATGGATAGCGAGACCACTCCTTAGAAACACATTTCTCAAAGAACAAAGTATAGAAATGATCCCTGAAAGTATAGTCTTGGTTGCTGGACTGGGAACAACCTGGCTTTATATCTCGAGGAGCGCATACGCACCTCTGGGTTCCAAAGCCAATTGAATGGTCGACACCTGTAACAATCAATTATGCTAAAGCCGCGACACGTGGAATCTGTCTCTTGGTCAAAGACATTTCACGCAGAGTTTTGAAATCTTCCACATGACAAAACGTTGCATAGACAACCCAATTGTTCGTTTGGATCCGTGGATTCCTCGCATAGAGAGAACCAAATTCAGCTAAACTTGGCACGGATCTAAGTATTGATCAACATCAAGGCCGTTATTGCAATCCCTCCACATCCCAGCAGTGTTGCAAATCGCACAGTCCAGCGCATCATGAGACAGATGCAAACGTTACTGTGACTGATTTTGCTTGAACAATCAATGTAAATCCACTCAGAACATGATCCGTTCATCCAATTTCCATTCAAGAACTTGGAACAGTCATCAATGGTGGTAGGACAGTGAACAAAGCCACACCTTTCCACCAGATTCCTGCTCAGAAGGGAACATCTGCATCTTCATCATGGATAGCGAGACCACTCCTTAGAAACACATTTCTCAAAGAACAAAGTATAGAAATGATCCCTGAAAGTATAGTCTTGGTTGCTGGACTGGGAACAACCTGGCTTTATATCTCGAGGAGCGCATACGCACCCCTGGGTTCCAAAGCCAATTGAATGGTCGACACCTGTAACAATCAATTATGCTAAAGCCGCGACACGTGGAATCTGTCTCTTGGTCAAAGACATTTCACGCAGAGTTTTGAAATCTTCCACATGACAAAACGTTGCATAGACAACCCAATTGTTCGTTTGGATCCGTGGATTCCTCGCATAGAGAGAACCAAATTCAGCTAAACTTGGCACGGATCTAAGTATTGATCAACATCAAGGCCGTTATTGCAATCCCTCCACATCCCAGCAGTGTTGCAAATCGCACAGTCCAGCGCATCATGAGACAGATGCAAACGTTACTGTGACTGATTTTGCTTGAACAATCAATGTAAATCCACTCAGAACATGATCCGTTCATCCAATTTCCATTCAAGAACTTGGAACAGTCATCAATGGTGGTAGGACAGTGAACAAAGCCACACCTTTCCACCAGATTCCTGCTCAGAAGGGAACATCTGCATCTTCATCATGGATAGCGAGACCACTCCTTAGAAACACATTTCTCAAAGAACAAAGTATAGAAATGATCCCTGAAAGTATAGTCTTGGTTGCTGGACTGGGAACAACCTGGCTTTATATCTCGAGGAGCGCATACGCACCTCTGGGTTCCAAAGCCAATTGAATGGTCGACACCTGTAACAATCAATTATGCTAAAGCCGCGACACGTGGAATCTGTCTCTTGGTCAAAGACATTTCACGCAGAGTTTTGAAATCTTCCACATGACAAAACGTTGCATAGACAACCCAATTGTTCGTTTGGATCCGTGGATTCCTCGCATAGAGAGAACCAAATTCAGCTAAACTTGGCACGGATCTAAGTATTGATCAACATCAAGGCCGTTATTGCAATCCCTCCACATCCCAGCAGTGTTGCAAATCGCACAGTCCAGCGCATCATGAGACAGATGCAAACGTTACTGTGACTGATTTTGCTTGAACAATCAATGTAAATCCACTCAGAACATGATCCGTTCATCCAATTTCCATTCAAGAACTTGGAACAGTCATCAATGGTGGTAGGACAGTGAACAAAGCCACACCTTTCCACCAGATTCCTGCTCAGAAGGGAACATCTGCATCTTCATCATGGATAGCGAGACCACTCCTTAGAAACACATTTCTCAAAGAACAAAGTATAGAAATGATCCCTGAAAGTATAGTCTTGGTTGCTGGACTGGGAACAACCTGGCTTTATATCTCGAGGAGCGCATACGCACCCTCTGGGTTCCAAAGCCAATTGAATGGTCGACACCTGTAACAATCAATTATGCTAAAGCCGCGACACGTGGAATCTGTCTCTTGGTCAAAGACATTTCACGCAGAGTTTTGAAATCTTCCACATGACAAAACGTTGCATAGACAACCCAATTGTTCGTTTGGATCCGTGGATTCCTCGCATAGAGAGAACCAAATTCAGCTAAACTTGGCACGGATCTAAGTATTGATCAACATCAAGGCCGTTATTGCAATCCCTCCACATCCCAGCAGTGTTGCAAATCGCACAGTCCAGCGCATCATGAGACAGATGCAAACGTTACTGTGACTGATTTTGCTTGAACAATCAATGTAAATCCACTCAGAACATGATCCGTTCATCCAATTTCCATTCAAGAACTTGGAACAGTCATCAATGGTGGTAGGACAGTGAACAAAGCCACACCTTTCCACCAGATTCCTGCTCAGAAGGGAACATCTGCATCTTCATCATGGATAGCGAGACCACTCCTTAGAAACACATTTCTCAAAGAACAAAGTATAGAAATGATCCCTGAAAGTATAGTCTTGGTTGCTGGACTGGGAACAACCTGGCTTTATATCTCGAGGAGCGCATACGCACCTCTGGGTTCCAAAGCCAATTGAATGGTCGACACCTGTAACAATCAATTATGCTAAAGCCGCGACACGTGGAATCTGTCTCTTGGTCAAAGACATTTCACGCAGAGTTTTGAAATCTTCCACATGACAAAACGTTGCATAGACAACCCAATTGTTCGTTTGGATCCGTGGATTCCTCGCATAGAGAGAACCAAATTCAGCTAAACTTGGCACGGATCTAAGTATTGATCAACATCAAGGCCGTTATTGCAATCCCTCCACATCCCAGCAGTGTTGCAAATCGCACAGTCCAGCGCATCATGAGACAGATGCAAACGTTACTGTGACTGATTTTGCTTGAACAATCAATGTAAATCCACTCAGAACATGATCCGTTCATCCAATTTCCATTCAAGAACTTGGAACAGTCATCAATGGTGGTAGGACAGTGAACAAAGCCACACCTTTCCACCAGATTCCTGCTCAGAAGGGAACATCTGCATCTTCATCATGGATAGCGAGACCACTCCTTAGAAACACATTTCTCAAAGAACAAAGTATAGAAATGATCCCTGAAAGTATAGTCTTGGTTGCTGGACTGGGAACAACCTGGCTTTATATCTCGAGGAGCGCATACGCACCTCTGGGTTCCAAAGCCAATTGAATGGTCGACACCTGTAACAATCAATTATGCTAAAGCCGCGACACGTGGAATCTGTCTCTTGGTCAAAGACATTTCACGCAGAGTTTTGAAATCTTCCACATGACAAAACGTTGCATAGACAACCCAATTGTTCGTTTGGATCCGTGGATTCCTCGCATAGAGAGAACCAAATTCAGCTAAACTTGGCACGGATCTAAGTATTGATCAACATCAAGGCCGTTATTGCAATCCCTCCACATCCCAGCAGTGTTGCAAATCGCACAGTCCAGCGCATCATGAGACAGATGCAAACGTTACTGTGACTGATTTTGCTTGAACAATCAATGTAAATCCACTCAGAACATGATCCGTTCATCCAATTTCCATTCAAGAACTTGGAACAGTCATCAATGGTGGTAGGACAGTGAACAAAGCCACACCTTTCCACCAGATTCCTGCTCAGAAGGGAACATCTGCATCTTCATCATGGATAGCGAGACCACTCCTTAGAAACACATTTCTCAAAGAACAAAGTATAGAAATGATCCCTGAAAGTATAGTCTTGGTTGCTGGACTGGGAACAACCTGGCTTTATATCTCGAGGAGCGCATACGCACCTCTGGGTTCCAAAGCCAATTGAATGGTCGACACCTGTAACAATCAATTATGCTAAAGCCGCGACACGTGGAATCTGTCTCTTGGTCAAAGACATTTCACGCAGAGTTTTGAAATCTTCCACATGACAAAACGTTGCATAGACAACCCAATTGTTCGTTTGGATCCGTGGATTCCTCGCATAGAGAGAACCAAATTCAGCTAAACTTGGCACGGATCTAAGTATTGATCAACATCAAGGCCGTTATTGCAATCCCTCCACATCCCAGCAGTGTTGCAAATCGCACAGTCCAGCGCATCATGAGACAGATGCAAACGTTACTGTGACTGATTTTGCTTGAACAATCAATGTAAATCCACTCAGAACATGATCCGTTCATCCAATTTCCATTCAAGAACTTGGAACAGTCATCAATGGTGGTAGGACAGTGAACAAAGCCACACCTTTCCACCAGATTCCTGCTCAGAAGGGAACATCTGCATCTTCATCATGGATAGCGAGACCACTCCTTAGAAACACATTTCTCAAAGAACAAAGTATAGAAATGATCCCTGAAAGTATAGTCTTGGTTGCTGGACTGGGAACAACCTGGCTTTATATCTCGAGGAGCGCATACGCACCCTCTGGGTTCCAAAGCCAATTGAATGGTCGACACCTGTAACAATCAATTATGCTAAAGCCGCGACACGTGGAATCTGTCTCTTGGTCAAAGACATTTCACGCAGAGTTTTGAAATCTTCCACATGACAAAACGTTGCATAGACAACCCAATTGTTCGTTTGGATCCGTGGATTCCTCGCATAGAGAGAACCAAATTCAGCTAAACTTGGCACGGATCTAAGTATTGATCAACATCAAGGCCGTTATTGCAATCCCTCCACATCCCAGCAGTGTTGCAAATCGCACAGTCCAGCGCATCATGAGACAGATGCAAACGTTACTGTGACTGATTTTGCTTGAACAATCAATGTAAATCCACTCAGAACATGATCCGTTCATCCAATTTCCATTCAAGAACTTGGAACAGTCATCAATGGTGGTAGGACAGTGAACAAAGCCACACCTTTCCACCAGATTCCTGCTCAGAAGGGAACATCTGCATCTTCATCATGGATAGCGAGACCACTCCTTAGAAACACATTTCTCAAAGAACAAAGTATAGAAATGATCCCTGAAAGTATAGTCTTGGTTGCTGGACTGGGAACAACCTGGCTTTATATCTCGAGGAGCGCATACGCACCTCTGGGTTCCAAAGCCAATTGAATGGTCGACACCTGTAACAATCAATTATGCTAAAGCCGCGACACGTGGAATCTGTCTCTTGGTCAAAGACATTTCACGCAGAGTTTTGAAATCTTCCACATGACAAAACGTTGCATAGACAACCCAATTGTTCGTTTGGATCCGTGGATTCCTCGCATAGAGAGAACCAAATTCAGCTAAACTTGGCACGGATCTAAGTATTGATCAACATCAAGGCCGTTATTGCAATCCCTCCACATCCCAGCAGTGTTGCAAATCGCACAGTCCAGCGCATCATGAGACAGATGCAAACGTTACTGTGACTGATTTTGCTTGAACAATCAATGTAAATCCACTCAGAACATGATCCGTTCATCCAATTTCCATTCAAGAACTTGGAACAGTCATCAATGGTGGTAGGACAGTGAACAAAGCCACACCTTTCCACCAGATTCCTGCTCAGAAGGGAACATCTGCATCTTCATCATGGATAGCGAGACCACTCCTTAGAAACACATTTCTCAAAGAACAAAGTATAGAAATGATCCCTGAAAGTATAGTCTTGGTTGCTGGACTGGGAACAACCTGGCTTTATATCTCGAGGAGCGCATACGCACCTCTGGGTTCCAAAGCCAATTGAATGGTCGACACCTGTAACAATCAATTATGCTAAAGCCGCGACACGTGGAATCTGTCTCTTGGTCAAAGACATTTCACGCAGAGTTTTGAAATCTTCCACATGACAAAACGTTGCATAGACAACCCAATTGTTCGTTTGGATCCGTGGATTCCTCGCATAGAGAGAACCAAATTCAGCTAAACTTGGCACGGATCTAAGTATTGATCAACATCAAGGCCGTTATTGCAATCCCTCCACATCCCAGCAGTGTTGCAAATCGCACAGTCCAGCGCATCATGAGACAGATGCAAACGTTACTGTGACTGATTTTGCTTGAACAATCAATGTAAATCCACTCAGAACATGATCCGTTCATCCAATTTCCATTCAAGAACTTGGAACAGTCATCAATGGTGGTAGGACAGTGAACAAAGCCACACCTTTCCACCAGATTCCTGCTCAGAAGGGAACATCTGCATCTTCATCATGGATAGCGAGACCACTCCTTAGAAACACATTTCTCAAAGAACAAAGTATAGAAATGATCCCTGAAAGTATAGTCTTGGTTGCTGGACTGGGAACAACCTGGCTTTATATCTCGAGGAGCGCATACGCACCTCTGGGTTCCAAAGCCAATTGAATGGTCGACACCTGTAACAATCAATTATGCTAAAGCCGCGACACGTGGAATCTGTCTCTTGGTCAAAGACATTTCACGCAGAGTTTTGAAATCTTCCACATGACAAAACGTTGCATAGACAACCCAATTGTTCGTTTGGATCCGTGGATTCCTCGCATAGAGAGAACCAAATTCAGCTAAACTTGGCACGGATCTAAGTATTGATCAACATCAAGGCCGTTATTGCAATCCCTCCACATCCCAGCAGTGTTGCAAATCGCACAGTCCAGCGCATCATGAGACAGATGCAAACGTTACTGTGACTGATTTTGCTTGAACAATCAATGTAAATCCACTCAGAACATGATCCGTTCATCCAATTTCCATTCAAGAACTTGGAACAGTCATCAATGGTGGTAGGACAGTGAACAAAGCCACACCTTTCCACCAGATTCCTGCTCAGAAGGGAACATCTGCATCTTCATCATGGATAGCGAGACCACTCCTTAGAAACACATTTCTCAAAGAACAAAGTATAGAAATGATCCCTGAAAGTATAGTCTTGGTTGCTGGACTGGGAACAACCTGGCTTTATATCTCGAGGAGCGCATACGCACCTCTGGGTTCCAAAGCCAATTGAATGGTCGACACCTGTAACAATCAATTATGCTAAAGCCGCGACACGTGGAATCTGTCTCTTGGTCAAAGACATTTCACGCAGAGTTTTGAAATCTTCCACATGACAAAACGTTGCATAGACAACCCAATTGTTCGTTTGGATCCGTGGATTCCTCGCATAGAGAGAACCAAATTCAGCTAAACTTGGCACGGATCTAAGTATTGATCAACATCAAGGCCGTTATTGCAATCCCTCCACATCCCAGCAGTGTTGCAAATCGCACAGTCCAGCGCATCATGAGACAGATGCAAACGTTACTGTGACTGATTTTGCTTGAACAATCAATGTAAATCCACTCAGAACATGATCCGTTCATCCAATTTCCATTCAAGAACTTGGAACAGTCATCAATGGTGGTAGGACAGTGAACAAAGCCACACCTTTCCACCAGATTCCTGCTCAGAAGGGAACATCTGCATCTTCATCATGGATAGCGAGACCACTCCTTAGAAACACATTTCTCAAAGAACAAAGTATAGAAATGATCCCTGAAAGTATAGTCTTGGTTGCTGGACTGGGAACAACCTGGCTTTATATCTCGAGGAGCGCATACGCACCTCTGGGTTCCAAAGCCAATTGAATGGTCGACACCTGTAACAATCAATTATGCTAAAGCCGCGACACGTGGAATCTGTCTCTTGGTCAAAGACATTTCACGCAGAGTTTTGAAATCTTCCACATGACAAAACGTTGCATAGACAACCCAATTGTTCGTTTGGATCCGTGGATTCCTCGCATAGAGAGAACCAAATTCAGCTAAACTTGGCACGGATCTAAGTATTGATCAACATCAAGGCCGTTATTGCAATCCCTCCACATCCCAGCAGTGTTGCAAATCGCACAGTCCAGCGCATCATGAGACAGATGCAAACGTTACTGTGACTGATTTTGCTTGAACAATCAATGTAAATCCACTCAGAACATGATCCGTTCATCCAATTTCCATTCAAGAACTTGGAACAGTCATCAATGGTGGTAGGACAGTGAACAAAGCCACACCTTTCCACCAGATTCCTGCTCAGAAGGGAACATCTGCATCTTCATCATGGATAGCGAGACCACTCCTTAGAAACACATTTCTCAAAGAACAAAGTATAGAAATGATCCCTGAAAGTATAGTCTTGGTTGCTGGACTGGGAACAACCTGGCTTTATATCTCGAGGAGCGCATACGCACCTCTGGGTTCCAAAGCCAATTGAATGGTCGACACCTGTAACAATCAATTATGCTAAAGCCGCGACACGTGGAATCTGTCTCTTGGTCAAAGACATTTCACGCAGAGTTTTGAAATCTTCCACATGACAAAACGTTGCATAGACAACCCAATTGTTCGTTTGGATCCGTGGATTCCTCGCATAGAGAGAACCAAATTCAGCTAAACTTGGCACGGATCTAAGTATTGATCAACATCAAGGCCGTTATTGCAATCCCTCCACATCCCAGCAGTGTTGCAAATCGCACAGTCCAGCGCATCATGAGACAGATGCAAACGTTACTGTGACCTGATTTTGCTTGAACAATCAATGTAAATCCACTCAGAACATGATCCGTTCATCCAATTTCCATTCAAGAACTTGGAACAGTCATCAATGGTGGTAGGACAGTGAACAAAGCCACACCTTTCCACCAGATTCCTGCTCAGAAGGGAACATCTGCATCTTCATCATGGATAGCGAGACCACTCCTTAGAAACACATTTCTCAAAGAACAAAGTATAGAAATGATCCCTGAAAGTATAGTCTTGGTTGCTGGACTGGGAACAACCTGGCTTTATATCTCGAGGAGCGCATACGCACCTCTGGGTTCCAAAGCCAATTGAATGGTCGACACCTGTAACAATCAATTATGCTAAAGCCGCGACACGTGGAATCTGTCTCTTGGTCAAAGACATTTCACGCAGAGTTTTGAAATCTTCCACATGACAAAACGTTGCATAGACAACCCAATTGTTCGTTTGGATCCGTGGATTCCTCGCATAGAGAGAACCAAATTCAGCTAAACTTGGCACGGATCTAAGTATTGATCAACATCAAGGCCGTTATTGCAATCCCTCCACATCCCAGCAGTGTTGCAAATCGCACAGTCCAGCGCATCATGAGACAGATGCAAACGTTACTGTGACTTGATTTTGCTTGAACAATCAATGTAAATCCACTCAGAACATGATCCGTTCATCCAATTTCCATTCAAGAACTTGGAACAGTCATCAATGGTGGTAGGACAGTGAACAAAGCCACACCTTTCCACCAGATTCCTGCTCAGAAGGGAACATCTGCATCTTCATCATGGATAGCGAGACCACTCCTTAGAAACACATTTCTCAAAGAACAAAGTATAGAAATGATCCCTGAAAGTATAGTCTTGGTTGCTGGACTGGGAACAACCTGGCTTTATATCTCGAGGAGCGCATACGCACCTCTGGGTTCCAAAGCCAATTGAATGGTCGACACCTGTAACAATCAATTATGCTAAAGCCGCGACACGTGGAATCTGTCTCTTGGTCAAAGACATTTCACGCAGAGTTTTGAAATCTTCCACATGACAAAACGTTGCATAGACAACCCAATTGTTCGTTTGGATCCGTGGATTCCTCGCATAGAGAGAACCAAATTCAGCTAAACTTGGCACGGATCTAAGTATTGATCAAC
>CM042869.1:961841-1117847 GCA_023658055.1 Thaleichthys pacificus
TATCGGTGGAAGACACTACAACATGTTACCATGTGCAAAGGCAACTTCGTATCTCCAAAAATGATTGATATAAAGCAGATCGAATTTATCGCTAACGCTAAAAAAATGCTTTACACATCCGCCAGTCAAAAACTGATACTCTGATGCAATCACAAGTTCATATGAAGACTCTTGAGAATGTTTAGTACACAAATCTGAGAAAAAGTTGACTGTGAGATGAAAAGTCGATTTTTTGTGAATATTTGAAACTAGCAATTCTTGGCCAATTGCTAAGGAAATTTCCAATGTAATGTCTCCCTCTGCTCCTCAGCGCGCGCGCTCCACATTCTCACACACACTCAGCCTTTCCCTTGACACACGCGCAGGCTTGGCAAGACGCATACTCAACATTTCAGGAGAGTGTGGGCTGACCAAGCCCCCACTCATTGCTTGGTCTTTAGCCCATGTGGATCTTGATGGTATTGCATTTCCGATTTTGAATGCAATGGTAAAAAGTTCTCAAAATCCTGAAACATTGATAGTATAGGCCAAGAGTAACTACCACACCACAAATGGCCCAATATCACCCATAGCTGACGCTACAGGCCACGCCCAGATGCACAAAGATACAAGGCTTTCTGGAATGCGTAGGCTCACCAAGCCCCCTCCCTTCACTCCTTGGCTTGAAATAAAAGCCCTTGTGGAAATTAATGGTATTGCATTTCAGATTTGGTATCCCATTGGTAAATCTACAGCATAGATTTTTCTATACAGTGACAATTTGTGTAGAACATACATTTTTCAATGGTTCGCAATGTTAGGAGGAATCCGCCATTGCTGCTTGCAGCTATATTTAGGATTCCTCCGTAAGGAGGAAACCTATTGTTATTGTTAGTTTTATTATTATTATTATTATTATTATTCTAGTTCCATGGGAGTCAATGGCAGCCCCTAGGCCCTTGGATAACTTTTTGTGAAATTTGGCACACACATTAAGGACAGTTCCTTCTATACCTACACCAAGTTCCATGTATCCCATTAGACCACTCTAGCGCCACCAATGGGTCAAAGTTGGACTTGTGTTCACACACGCAACTTTTGAACCGTATGACTGATTTTCAAAAATGAGGTACCACTGGATTCCCTGGATCAAGACGAGTTCAACGCACCCTATGACGTCAATTTCCGGTTATATAGATTTTCCGCCATTTCCGGTTTTATCAAAAACCTTTGAAAGCCTACTCCTCCTACAATTGTTGTCATATCTTCTTCAAAATTACCAGTGATGATCTTCAGACCAAGCCTCACAAAAGTTATCCCATGGCGTTTTGATTTTCTAAACTGTTTGTCTGGTACAGCCAATCAAAATTGGCCAAAAAGCAACCAAACAGGAATTTGGGTCAAATCTAAGCAAATCTTTAATATATTAACACTAAACTTGGTACATCGGTGGAAGACACTACAACATGTTACCATGTGCAAAGGCAACTTCGTATCTCCAAAAATGATTGATATAAAGCAAATCGAATTTATCGCTAATGCTAAAAAAATGCTTTACACATCCGCCAGTCAAAAACTGATACTCTGATGCAATCACAAGTTCATATGAAGACTCTTGAGAATGTTTAGTACACAAATCTGAGAAAAAGTTGACTGTGAGATGAAAAGTCGATTTTTTGTGAATATTTGAAACTAGCATGCTTGGCTAATTGCTAAGGAAATTTCCAATGTAATGTCTCCCTCTGCTCCTCAGCGCGTGCGCTCCACATTCTCACACACACTCAGCCTTTCCCTTGACACACGCGCAGGCTTGGCAAGACGCATACTCAACATTTCAGGAGAGTGTGGGCTGACCAAGCCCCTACTCACTCCTTGGTCTTTAGCAAAGGCCTTGTGGATCTTGATGGTATTGCATTTCTGATTTTGTATGCAATGGTAAAAAGTTCTCCAAATCCTGAAACATTGATAGTATAGGTTAAGAGTAACTACCACACCTCAAATGGCCCAACATCACCCATAGGTGACGCTACAGGCCACGCCCTGATGCAAAAAGATACAAGGCTTTCTGGAATGGGTAGGCTCACTAAGCCCCCTCCCTTCACTCATTGGGTTGAAATAAAGGCCCTTGTGGATCTTGATGGTATTGCATTTCAGACTTGGTATCCCATTGGTAAGTCTGCAGCATGGATTTTTATATACAGTGACAATTTGTAAAGAATATGCATTTTTCAATGGTTGGCAATGTTAGGAGGAATCCGCCATTGCTGCTTGCAGCTATATTTATTATTATTATTATTATTCTAGTTCCATGGGAGTCAATGGCAGCCCCTAGACCCCTTGGATAACTTTTTGTGAAATTTGGCACACACATTAAGGACAGTTCCTTCTATACCTACACCAAGTTCCATGTATCCCATTAGACCACTCTAGCGCCACCAATGGGTCAAAGTTGGACTTGTGTTCACACACGCAACTTTTGAACCGTATGACTGATTTTCAAAAATGAGGTACCACTGGATTCCCTGGATCAAGACGAGTTCAACGCACCCTATGACGTCAATTTCCGGTTATATAGATTTTCCGCCATTTCCGGTTTTATCAAAAACCTTTGAAAGCCTACTCCTCCTACAATTGTTGTCATATCTTCTTCAAAATTACCAGTGATGATCTTCAGACCAAGCCTCACAAAAGTTATCCCATGGCGTTTTGATTTTCTAAACCGTTTGTCTGGTAAAGCCAATCAAAATTGGCCAAAAAGCAACCAAACAGGAATTTGGGTCAAATCTCAGCAAATCTTTGATATATCAACACTAAACTTGGTAATATCGGTGGAAGACACTACAACATGTTACCATGTGCAAAGGCAACTTCGTATCTCCAAAAATGATTGATATAAAGCAAATCGAATTTATCGCTGACGCTAAAAAAATGCTTTACACATCCGCCAGTCAAAAACTGATACTCTGATGCAATCACAAGTTCATATGAAGACTCTTGAGAATGTTTAGTACACAAATCTGAGAAAAAGTTGACTGTGAGATGAAAAGTCGATTTTTTGTGAATATTTGAAACTAGCAATTCTTGGCCAATTGCTAAGGAAATTTCCAATGTAATGTCTCCCTCTGCTCCTCAGCGCGCGCGCTCCACATTCTCACACACACTCAGCCTTTCCCTTGACACACGCGCAGGCTTGGCAAGACGCATACTCAACATTTCAGGAGAGTGTGGGCTGACCAAGCCCCCACTCATTGCTTGGTCTTTAGCCCATGTGGATCTTGATGGTATTGCATTTCCGATTTTGAATGCAATGGTAAAAAGTTCTCAAAATCCTGAAACATTGATAGTATAGGCCAAGAGTAACTACCACACCACAAATGGCCCAATATCACCCATAGCTGACGCTACAGGCCACGCCCAGATGCACAAAGATACAAGGCTTTCTGGAATGCGTAGGCTCACCAAGCCCCCTCCCTTCACTCCTTGGCTTGAAATAAAAGCCCTTGTGGAAATTAATGGTATTGCATTTCAGATTTGGTATCCCATTGGTAAATCTACAGCATAGATTTTTCTATACAGTGACAATTTGTGTAGAACATACATTTTTCAATGGTTCGCAATGTTAGGAGGAATCCGCCATTGCTGCTTGCAGCTATATTTAGGATTCCTCCGTAAGGAGGAAACCTATTGTTATTGTTAGTTTTATTATTATTATTATTATTATTATTCTAGTTCCATGGGAGTCAATGGCAGCCCCTAGGCCCTTGGATAACTTTTTGTGAAATTTGGCACACACATTAAGGACAGTTCCTTCTATACCTACACCAAGTTCCATGTATCCCATTAGACCACTCTAGCGCCACCAATGGGTCAAAGTTGGACTTGTGTTCACACACGCAACTTTTGAACCGTATGACTGATTTTCAAAAATGAGGTACCACTGGATTCCCTGGATCAAGACGAGTTCAACGCACCCTATGACGTCAATTTCCGGTTATATAGATTTTCCGCCATTTCCGGTTTTATCAAAAACCTTTGAAAGCCTACTCCTCCTACAATTGTTGTCATATCTTCTTCAAAATTACCAGTGATGATCTTCAGACCAAGCCTCACAAAAGTTATCCCATGGCGTTTTGATTTTCTAAACTGTTTGTCTGGTACAGCCAATCAAAATTGGCCAAAAAGCAACCAAACAGGAATTTGGGTCAAATCTAAGCAAATCTTTAATATATTAACACTAAACTTGGTACATCGGTGGAAGACACTACAACATGTTACCATGTGCAAAGGCAACTTCGTATCTCCAAAAATGATTGATATAAAGCAAATCGAATTTATCGCTAATGCTAAAAAAATGCTTTACACATCCGCCAGTCAAAAACTGATACTCTGATGCAATCACAAGTTCATATGAAGACTCTTGAGAATGTTTAGTACACAAATCTGAGAAAAAGTTGACTGTGAGATGAAAAGTCGATTTTTTGTGAATATTTGAAACTAGCATGCTTGGCTAATTGCTAAGGAAATTTCCAATGTAATGTCTCCCTCTGCTCCTCAGCGCGTGCGCTCCACATTCTCACACACACTCAGCCTTTCCCTTGACACACGCGCAGGCTTGGCAAGACGCATACTCAACATTTCAGGAGAGTGTGGGCTGACCAAGCCCCTACTCACTCCTTGGTCTTTAGCAAAGGCCTTGTGGATCTTGATGGTATTGCATTTCCTGATTTTGTATGCAATGGTAAAAAGTTCTCCAAATCCTGAAACATTGATAGTATAGGTTAAGAGTAACTACCACACCTCAAATGGCCCAACATCACCCATAGGTGACGCTACAGGCCACGCCCTGATGCAAAAAGATACAAGGCTTTCTGGAATGGGTAGGCTCACTAAGCCCCCTCCCTTCACTCATTGGGTTGAAATAAAGGCCCTTGTGGATCTTGATGGTATTGCATTTCAGACTTGGTATCCCATTGGTAAGTCTGCAGCATGGATTTTTATATACAGTGACAATTTGTAAAGAATATGCATTTTTCAATGGTTGGCAATGTTAGGAGGAATCCGCCATTGCTGCTTGCAGCTATATTTATTATTATTATTATTATTCTAGTTCCATGGGAGTCAATGGCAGCCCCTAGACCCCTTGGATAACTTTTTGTGAAATTTGGCACACACATTAAGGACAGTTCCTTCTATACCTACACCAAGTTCCATGTATCCCATTAGACCACTCTAGCGCCACCAATGGGTCAAAGTTGGACTTGTGTTCACACACGCAACTTTTGAACCGTATGACTGATTTTCAAAAATGAGGTACCACTGGATTCCCTGGATCAAGACGAGTTCAACGCACCCTATGACGTCAATTTCCGGTTATATAGATTTTCCGCCATTTCCGGTTTTATCAAAAACCTTTGAAAGCCTACTCCTCCTACAATTGTTGTCATATCTTCTTCAAAATTACCAGTGATGATCTTCAGACCAAGCCTCACAAAAGTTATCCCATGGCGTTTTGATTTTCTAAACTGTTTGTCTGGTACAGCCAATCAAAATTGGCCAAAAAGCAACCAAACAGGAATTTGGGTCAAATCTAAGCAAATCTTTAATATATTAACACTAAACTTGGTACATCGGTGGAAGACACTACAACATGTTACCATGTGCAAAGGCAACTTCGTATCTCCAAAAATGATTGATATAAAGCAAATCGAATTTATCGCTAATGCTAAAAAAATGCTTTACACATCCGCCAGTCAAAAACTGATACTCTGATGCAATCACAAGTTCATATGAAGACTCTTGAGAATGTTTAGTACACAAATCTGAGAAAAAGTTGACTGTGAGATGAAAAGTCGATTTTTTGTGAATATTTGAAACTAGCATGCTTGGCTAATTGCTAAGGAAATTTCCAATGTAATGTCTCCCTCTGCTCCTCAGCGCGTGCGCTCCACATTCTCACACACACTCAGCCTTTCCCTTGACACACGCGCAGGCTTGGCAAGACGCATACTCAACATTTCAGGAGAGTGTGGGCTGACCAAGCCCCTACTCACTCCTTGGTCTTTAGCAAAGGCCTTGTGGATCTTGATGGTATTGCATTTCTGATTTTGTATGCAATGGTAAAAAGTTCTCCAAATCCTGAAACATTGATAGTATAGGCCAAGAGTAACTACCACACCTCAAATGGCCCAACATCACCCATAGGTGACGCTACAGGCCACGCCCTGATGCAAAAAGATACAAGGCTTTCTGGAATGCGTAGGCTCACTAAGCCCCCTCCCTTCACTCATTGGGTTGAAATAAAGGCCCTTGTGGATCTTGATGGTATTGCATTTCAGACTTGGTATCCCATTGGTAAGTCTGCAGCATGGATTTTTATATACAGTGACAATTTGTAAAGAATATGCATTTTTCAATGGTTGGCAATGTTAGGAGGAATCCGCCATTGCTGCTTGCAGCTATATTTATTATTATTATTATTCTAGTTCCATGGGAGTCAATGGCAGCCCCTAGACCCCTTGGATAACTTTTTGTGAAATTTGGCACACACATTAAGGACAGTTCCTTCTATACCTACACCAAGTTCCATGTATCCCATTAGACCACTCTAGCGCCACCAATGGGTCAAAGTTGGACTTGTGTTCACACACGCAACTTTTGAACCGTATGACTGATTTTCAAAAATGAGGTACCACTGGATTCCCTGGATCAAGACGAGTTCAACGCACCCTATGACGTCAATTTCCGGTTATATAGATTTTCCGCCATTTCCGGTTTTATCAAAAACCTTTGAAAGCCTACTCCTCCTACAATTGTTGTCATATCTTCTTCAAAATTACCAGTGATGATCTTCAGACCAAGCCTCACAAAAGTTATCCCATGGCGTTTTGATTTTCTAAACTGTTTGTCTGGTACAGCCAATCAAAATTGGCCAAAAAGCAACCAAACAGGAATTTGGGTCAAATCTAAGCAAATCTTTAATATATTAACACTAAACTTGGTACATCGGTGGAAGACACTACAACATGTTACCATGTGCAAAGGCAACTTCGTATCTCCAAAAATGATTGATATAAAGCAAATCGAATTTATCGCTAATGCTAAAAAAATGCTTTACACATCCGCCAGTCAAAAACTGATACTCTGATGCAATCACAAGTTCATATGAAGACTCTTGAGAATGTTTAGTACACAAATCTGAGAAAAAGTTGACTGTGAGATGAAAAGTCGATTTTTTGTGAATATTTGAAACTAGCATGCTTGGCTAATTGCTAAGGAAATTTCCAATGTAATGTCTCCCTCTGCTCCTCAGCGCGTGCGCTCCACATTCTCACACACACTCAGCCTTTCCCTTGACACACGCGCAGGCTTGGCAAGACGCATACTCAACATTTCAGGAGAGTGTGGGCTGACCAAGCCCCCACTCATTGCTTGGTCTTTAGCCCATGTGGATCTTGATGGTATTGCATTTCCGATTTTGAATGCAATGGTGAAAAGTTCTCAAAATCCTGAAACATTGATAGTATAGGCCAAGAGTAACTACCACACCACAAATGGCCCAATATCACCCATAGGTGACGCTACAGGCCACGCCCAGATGCACAAAGATACAAGGCTTTCTGGAATGCGTAGGCTCACCAAGCCCCCTCCCTTCACTCCTTGGCTTGAAATAAAAGCCCTTGTGGATCTTAATGGTATTGCATTTCAGATTTGGTATCCCATTGGTAAATCTACAGCATAGATTTTTCTATACAGTGACAATTTGTGTAGAACATACATTTTTCAATGGTTCGCAATGTTAGGAGGAATCCGCCATTGCTGCTTGCAGCTATATTTATTATTATTATTATACATCTGCCATGGGAGTCTATGGCAGCCCCTAGAACCACATGGTCAGAAGTTGTGAAATTTGGCACACTCTTTGGGACCTGTCCCCTCATCACTTTCACCAAGTTTCATGTCTCCCATTCCAACCCTCTAGCGCCACCAATGGGTCAAAGTTGAATGTGTGTTTACACACGTTACCTTTGAACCATATGCCGCATTTTCCAAAATGAGGTATCATTGTATTCCCTGGATCAAGACAAGTTCAACGCACTCTATGACGTCATACCCAGTCATATAGATTCTCCGCCATTTTTAATGTTAACGAAAAGCGTTTTTTCGCTACTCCTCCTACAATTCTTGACGAATCTTCTTCAAAATTGCCACAGATGATCTTCAGACCAAGCCTCACAAAAGTTATCCCCTGGAGCTTTGATTTTCGCAACCGTTTGTTAGTTACAGCCAATCAAATTGATGTGGCTGAATTGATGTGGCCGCCATTTTGAATATAACGTTTTTTCGCTACCTCTTCTATAAGGTTTGTCCAATCTTCACCAAATTTGACACAGATCATCTTCAGACCAAACCTCACAAAAGACATCACCTGTTTTTTGATTATCTAAACCTTTTGACAGCCAATCAAAGTCGTCAACCAAGCCACCATAAAAGAAGTGAGGTAATATCTCAGCACCTCTTTACTGCATTGACACCAAATTTGGTATAAGGACTAGGGACCCTGCTCTAAAGAGGTCCAAAATAGGTGATGCCATTTCACCTCTAGGTGGCGCTGCAATAAGCACAAATTTGGCACCATTTATCTTCAAATCAAGCCTCACAAAAGACATCACGTTTTTTTGATTTTCTACACTTTTGACTGGAACAGCCAATCAAAGTCGTCAACCAAGCCACCATAAAAGAAGTGAGGTCATATCTCAGCACCTCTTTTCTGCATTGACACCAAATTTGGTATAAGGACTAGGGACTCTGTTCTAAAGAGGTACAAAGTAGGTCATGCCATTTCACCTCTAGGTGGCGCTGCAATAAGCAAAAATTTGGCACCATTTATCTTCAGATCAAGCCTCACAAACCTTTTCACATTCCGGTAAAGCTGATAAAAGTCGGCGATGAAGATCATATCTCAGGAAATATTCGCTGACTTGACATCAAACTTGGTACAGGTGCTCGGGACCCTGTTTCAAAGAGGTCCACAAAAGGTTGTGTCATCTAACCTCTAGGGGGCGATCCCGTGTCTGACACATGTTAAATTGTGATACCAGCTGAATTGATGTGGCCGCCATTTTGAATGAATGAATAAAACGTTTTTGGTGAATACTAAATATTCACCTTATTTGGCACAGATTATCTTCAGACCACAATCACCTTGAAATGTCAAAATAGAACTGAATTACAGCTGTTTAACTTGGGACAAATCTGACAACCGCTTGCCACAGGAAAAATTCCTTATATTTTTACGCAGTCACTGAAATCTGATTTCCAGCACTGAGAATAGCTCACTAGGATAAATTGGTGTCCTGGCAACGTCAATGTCAGAGATTCAAATCCAGCCAAAGCTGAGAAGCTTGTCATGTCTCTGATTCTCTGTTTAGCGAGACTATAAGCCACTGCAAAGGAAGCCAGGTACACCGCAGTCACTAGATGTCGAAAGTTTCTTCTGGTTTATCTGACCTGCTTGGCCACCACATTGCTGCTTGCAGCTATATTTGGTGGCCAAGCCGCGAAGCGGCGAAGCCACTTAAGTGTTTCTACCTTTTCTTATTAGGATTCCTCCGTAAGGAGGAAACCTATTGTTATTGTTAGTTTTATTATTATTATTATTATTATTCTAGTTCCATGGGAGTCAATGGCAGCCCCTAGACCCCTTGGATAACTTTTTGTGAAATTTGGCACACTCATTAAGGACAGTTCCTTCTATACCTACACCAAGTTTCATGTATCCCATTAGACCACTCTAGCGCCACCAATGGGTCAAAGTTGGACTTGTGTTCACACACGCAACTTTTGAACCGTATGACTGATTTTCAAAAATGAGGTACCACTGGATTCCCTGGATCAAGACGACTTCAACGCACCCTATGACGTCAATTTCCGGTTATATAGATTTTCCGCCATTTCCGGTTTTATCAAAAACCTTTGAAAGCCTACTCCTCCTACAATTGTTGTCATATCTTCTTCAAAATTACCAGTGATGATCTTCAGACCAAGCCTCACAAAAGTTATCCCATGGCGTTTTGATTTTCTAAACCGTTTGTCTGGTAAAGCCAATCAAAATTGGCCAAAAAGCAACCAAACAGGAATTTGGGTCAAATCTCAGCAAATATTTGATATATCAACACTAAACTTGGTATATCGGTGGAAGACACTACAACATGTTACCATGTGCAAAGGCAACTTTGTATCTCCAAAAATGATTGATATAAAGCAAATCGAATTTATCGCTAATGCTAAAAAAATGCTTTACACATCCGCCAGTCAAAAACTGATACTCTGATGCAATCACAAGTTCATATGAAGACTCTTGAGAATGTTTAGTACACAAATCTGAGAAAAAGTTGACTGTGAGATGAAAAGTCGATTTTTTGTGAATATTTGAAACTAGCAATTCTTGGCTAATTGCTAAGGAAATTTCCAATGTAATGTCTCCCTCTGCTCCTCAGCGCGCGCGCTCCACATTCTCACACACACTCAGCCTTTCCCTTGACACACGCGCAGGCTTGGCAAGACGCATACTCAACATTTCAGGAGAGTGTGGGCTGACCAAGCCCCTACTCACTCCTTGGTCTTTAGCAAAGGCCTTGTGGATCTTGATGGTATTGCATTTCTGATTTTGTATGCAATGGTAAAAAGTTCTCCAAATCCTGAAACATTGATAGTATAGGTTAAGAGTAACTACCACACCTCAAATGGCCCAACATCACCCATAGGTGACGCTACAGGCCACGCCCTGATGCAAAAAGTTACAAGGCTTTCTGGAATGGGTAGGCTCACTAAGCCCACTCCCTTCACTCCTTGGCTTGAAATAAAAGCCCTTGTGGATCTTAATGGTATTGCATTTCAGATTTGGTATCCCATTGGTAAGTCTACAGCATAGATTTTTCTATACAGTGACAATTTGTAAAGAATATGCATTTTTCAATGGTTGGCAATGTTAGGAGGAATCCGCCATTGCTGCTTGCAGCTATATTTATTGGGTGTGCTCAAGCCTTCGGCGAGAGCACAACCTTTGTTCTCTCACATATATATTATTATTATTATTAATGTTTATTTTCGCCCCCCTAAAACTCAGTCAATATTTGGCCTACATAGACAACCTAGGTGTCAAAAGTTTCGTCTTGGTAGCGATTGCGTTGCTTGTATTGGGATTTACGTTCCGTTGCATGGTTTTAGGCTCAAGTAAAGTTTTGTGGCGAAAAGTGAAGCTAACGGTGGCTAATTTGCTAGCCACTGTCACTGACGTTACTAACGTCACTACGTCACTAACGTCACGAAAACACGCGTGACTACCTTTAGCAGAACATTCGTTTCGCATCTGTTAACTTGGGGGATAGCTAGGCTAACTATAGCTTTACTGCAAGGCAGCTGCAGAAACGCCACAAGCAAAGAGGCCAGGGTGATAACTATTTACTCATTTTACTTTGTGATGTGAAACACAATTGTGAAATGTAATGTACAATATTAGCTGATATTATTAAGGAAGTAGGCCCACGTCTACTTTCGGAAACGGTAGTCTACTATTTCACTGAAGCATTAGCATAATGACATTAGCCTCTGTTGCCCGGGCAACACATACTACATTGGTCTATGATGCATCTGTTTTCAGTCGTTAAAATAAACATTCCTCACAAATACATTTTCGTTGTAGGATTTATTATGACATTACATTACAAGTAAACGATTTGTTGGTGAAATTATCATTACCTGTGGTTACAAACCAGTGTTGCTCACTGCAACGCTGTAGGCTACGCGAGACACACTGCAAAAACATCTAGCACTACACAGCTGTTTAGGAAGTCAAACGTCTAACTACTAACCTGAACTTCATTGCCACAGCCTAAACTTTGTTCTGTTCATCTGTTCATGAAAATAATTAATTTCAGCCTAAACCGTACAACGGAACATTACATCCAATTCAACCAACGCAATCGCTAGCAAGACGAGCACTGCCAGTCTAGTACTGTACTGTAGTAGTACAATTTACCGGGGCAGCTTCTCCACACCGGGGCTATATCGCATTTTGCGTTGTTACTGACAATGATCGCTACCTGTGAGCTTTTTAACGAGCGATTTTCCACTAAATAAATGTCAAGCTTATTTAGGTTTTTGGGGGCATATTTTCAGTTAGCAGATGGTGTTTGAATCGCGATTCCATATTCTACTGCCGGTAACGTCGTAGAATAATCTTCAAAGGGGGTACTTTATTAAAGGTCACATGACATGAAAACTTAACTTTAGGAGGTTATTTAACATTAATATGAGTTCCCCTAGCCTGCCTTTGGTCCCCCAGTGGCTAGAATTTTCGATAGGTGTAAACCAAGCCCTGGGTGTTCTTCTCCGCCTTTGAGAAAATGAAGGCTCAAACGCTCGGTTTGAAAATCTCCTCTTATTGACGTAACAAGGAGCCAGGCTACCGCCCTTCTCTCTGCTGTGCCCGCCCAGATAATCTGGCCCGCCAATGAGGAATTGAGCTACGATTGTGCAAGGGCGAGTGCAATATCGTGTTTTCCTGCAGAGACATCATGCCATGGCTAGCAAACGAACGAAGCATAACAGTTGCTCAGTGCTTGGATGTACAAATCAACACACAAGTCTTTTTGTAGTTCCGTCATCCGAGCCTCTAAACAATCAGTATCTTAATTTTATTTTCGCTGAAAATGCGCCTACACAACTTCTGTTGTAGGCGCATTTGTTTTGTATGTCTGCGCCAAACACTTCAGCCACGACTGTTTCCTCAACTTGAGCTAATACAAAACTGGCCTTGCTGAAATTAAATTCTGGATCAGTACTAACTCTCCTTCGTCCAGCTACTAACCTCGGACAAGTAAGTTAACTAACGCTATATCATTTTGTAGCTTTACTGTATATGGTTACCTAGCTTGCTACCCTTAGAATGTGGCTGTAACATTAGCTCTGCAGCTAACAGCTGAGTTACTGTCGCTATGGAAAGGTAGATAGCATCAAGTATAAGTGTGAATACATATGCTGTACGTGAGTGTTGTACACTTCTTTGTTATTTGGATAAACGTTCTGCTGTTGGTGTTATGGCGCGCGCGATATCCACCTTTCCCCTCATTGAAATGACTGAGTGTGTACCTCTGCAAACCAGGGTTATCAGATGAGAATGGGCAAATTCGAGGTATTTTACAGCAACGGGGTTACAGCCATTGCGATACATCCGTTGTAAACATTAGCGCATGGTGCCGCCCATGGGCGTCAGCAGCATTTTGAAAGTGGGGGGGACACATTTTGCCGGGGAGTCTGGGGGTTTCTCCACCAGAATTTTTTAAAGATGTAGATGCAATTTCCCGCATTCTGGTGCATTTACCTTTTTTTTTTTTTTTATGTATAAAAAAATATCTCTTTCATTGTTTTTCCTTGGAGTCGGCAATTACTGGCTACTATTATGTTCTGGTAGACTGGGTAAACCCATTCGATCTGCAATCTTAAATAAGATTGAGCTTGGTCTGGTGATAGCCAGGATAATGTTTTGGTGTAATACACAGAGGACTGACACTGACAACTTTGGCACTTTATTCTCCATTTAATGAGAGCAAAAGCCTTAAAAGGAGGATTTACACATTATACATTTATTGATGTAGTTTTGTAGATGAGTTTTCTGTTTAACCTAGATTAAGAAATCAACAAATGCTTTTCCACTTGTAATGGGTAAATAAAGTATGGTATTGCCTAGTGCTAGTTGTACGTAAATAGCTAGCTAGGCTAGCTATAATCATAATGTTTGCAGAAGGATCTTTGTGACTTCATGCTATTATAGTCAGAGAATGTCTCATAAAGGTGCTTTGGCCACTGAAGGGAAAATTTGGGCAACTCTGACTTACTTTTCTCTTCCGACAAAAAATTATGTCCATCTCGAACAGCCGATACCTGGAGTGCTAGCTGCTTCGATCAAAGAGTATGAATCTGCGTGCCTGATGAGTCTGTTTGTGTAGGAACCAGGAAAACGCGGAATGGATTACTATTGCTATGGGTATTCCCCCTACTGATAAAGTGGAACGGATTTGATTGTGAAGCAATGGAAAGAACGCTGGATTAGTAGACCTGTCGTCATGCACTAATATTTTGATAGCAAATGTGGGGGGGTCCAAACGACCTTTTTTTTTAAGTGGGGGGGACGTGACCCCCCCAGGGTTATATTGTGGCGACGCCCATGGTGCCGCCCCTCCGCTCCTCATTAGCATTTAAAGCTACAGACACCAAAACAGCGCGTTCTGAGGAAAGCTCCTTGTGGGACTGCTAGTAGTGGCTGTAATTCTGCACCAAGGCTGAATTTCGGGAAAGAGACTTCTGATACAGTATTAGGGGACCACTAAGGCCTATATAAAAGCATCCAAAAACAGCATGTCATGTGACCTTTAATGAAAGAATGCAATATGAGTAGGCTAAATGCCGGAAAATATCACGAGAAGGGAAAAACTTAAAAGGACGTTTAAGTAATAGAGATTAGGTCAATTTTTACACCGGTCTGCCAAATGTATTTGTTTTGATTCAGCTATGAGGCTGCCTCTTGCAGGGGAAATGAGAAGACATCTATTTCATTCTACACTTCACTCCTATTTTGCTTTGTAAATGAGCAGCAAAAAAAGATGCTTTTAAATCTATGTAATCTTTATAAATAATAAGTATGCATTTTTATGTAAAATATACAGAAATATCAGTTGTAAAAATGTCATTAAAAAACGGACCCTGTGCAACCGACGCAAGCAAGCACACCCTACAATTTCCCCAGAAATTGTACCCTCTCTAGTTATTATTATTACACATCTTCTCCCATTAGAGTCTATGGCAGCCCCTAGAACCATATGGTAAAAAGTTGTGAAATTTGGCACACTCATTAAGCACAGTCCCCTCTTTATATTCACCAATTTTCATGTCACCCATTGGAGCACTCTAGCGCCACCAACTGGTCAAAGTTGGACTTGTGTTTACACACGTAACTTTTGAACCGTATGACCGATTTTCAAAAATGAGGTACCGTTGGATTCCCTGGATCAAGACGAGTTCAACACACCCTATGACGTCAATTTCCGGTTATATAGATTTTCCGCCATTTCCGGTTTTATCAAAAACCTTTGAAAGCCTACTCTTCCTACAATTGTTGTCCAATCTTCCCTAGATTCGGCACACATCATCGTTAGAGCAACCCTCACTGTAGTTATCAAAAGCTTTTTGATTTTCAAAACCTTTTGTCCGCTACGACCAATCAAAATTGGCAACAAAGCAACCAAACAGGAAGTTTGGTCATATCTCAGCAAATCCTTGAGAGATCAACACCAAACTTGGTAGGATGACTCGGGACCCTCTTCTGAGGATGTCCAATCAATTTGGTGTCATGTGATCACTGGGCGTGGCCGCAGGATGCAAAAATGTGTTTTGGCCAATAACTGTTGATTCGTTTGCCTTTATTAAGTGATTCCTTTGTCTCATGATATCATGGGACATCCAGTGTGTGACACATGATAACTTGTGATAACATCCGAATTGATGCGGCCGCCATTTTGAATGACTAAAAAAACGTTTTTTCTTTACTCCTCCTACAAATGTTTTCCAATTTTCACCAAATTTGGCAGAGATCATCTTCAGACCAAGCCTCACAAAAGCCATCATATGTTTTTGGGATTTTCAAAACCGTTTGCCCGGTACGGCCAATCAAAATGTGCCGTTAAGCCAGCAAACAGGAAGTTGGGTCTTATCTCAGCAAATCTTTGATGGATTCACACCAAACTTGTTGTGTGTACTCGTAACCCTCTTCTGAGGATGTCTAACATGTTTTATGGGTCATTTGACTGCTTGGCCACCTCATTGCTGCTTGCAGCTATATTTAGGATTCCTCCGTAAGGAGGAAACCTTTTGTTATTGTTAGTTTTATTATTATTATTATTATTATTATTATTCTAGTTCCATGGGAGTCAATGGCAGCCCCTAGACCCCTTGGATAACTTTTTGTGAAATTTGGCACACTCATTAAGGACAGTTCCTTCTATACCTACACCAAGTTTCATGTATCCCATTAGACCACTCTAGCGCCACCAATGGGTCAAAGTTGGACTTGTGTTCACACACGCAACTTTTGAACCGTATGACTGATTTTCAAAAATGAGGTACCACTGGATTCCCTGGACCAAGACGAGTTCAACGCACCCTATGACGTCAATTTCCGGTTATATAGATTTTCCGCCATTTCCGGTTTTATCAAAAACCTTTGAAAGCCTACTCCTCCTACAATTGTTGTCATATCTTCTTCAAAATTACCAGTGATGATCTTCAGACCAAGCCTCACAAAAGTTATCCCATGGCGTTTTGATTTTCTAAACCGTTTGTCTGGTAAAGCCAATCAAAATTGGCCAAAAAGCAACCAAACAGGAATTTGGGTCAAATCTCAGCAAATCTTTGATATATCAACACTAAACTTGGTATATCGGTGGAAGACACTACAACATGTTACCATGTGCAAAGGCAACTTAGTATCTCCAAAAATGATTGATATAAAGCAAATCGAATTTATCGCTGACGCTAAAAAAATGCTTTACACATCCGCCAGTCAAAAACTGATACTCTGATGCAATCACAAGTTCATATGAAGACTCTTGAGAATGTTTAGTACACAAATCTGAGAAAAGGTTGACTGTGAGATGAAAAGTCGATTTTTTGTGAATATTTGAAAATAGCAATTCTTGGCTAATTGCTAAGGAAATTTCCAATGTAATGTCTCCCTCTGCTCCTCAGCGCGCGCTCCACATTCTCACACACACTCAGCCTTTCCCTTGACACACGCGCAGGCTTGGCAAGACGCATACTCAACATTTCAGGAGAGTGTGGGCTGACCAAGCCCCCACTCATTGCTTGGTCTTTAGCCCATGTGGATCTTGATGGTATTGCATTTCCGATTTTGAATGCAATGGTAAAAAGTTCTCAAAATCCTGAAACATTGATAGTATAGGCCAAGAGTAACTACCACACCACAAATGGCCCAATATCACCCATAGGTGACGCTACAGGCCACGCCCAGATGCACAAAGATACAAGGCTTTCTGGAATGCGTAGGCTCACCAAGCCCCCTCCCTTCACTCCTTGGCTTGAAATAAAAGCCCTTGTGGATATTAATGGTATTGCATTTCAGATTTGGTATCCCATTGGTAAATCTACAGCATAGATTTTTCTATACAGTGACAATTTGTGTAGAACATACATTTTTCAATGGTTCGCAATGTTAGGAGGAATCCGCCATTGCTGCTTGCAGCTATATTTAGGATTCCTCCGTAAGGAGGGAACCTATTGTTATTGTTAGTTTTATTAGGGGCCAAGCAGCGAAGCTGCGAGGCACCTATTGTAATTGGTGGTATTATTATTCTTCTTCTTCCGTCATGGGTGTCTATGGCAGCCCCCATAAGCGCTTGGTCGAAAGTTGTGAAACTTGGCACACTCATTGGGGAGAGTCCCCTGGTCCAATTCACAAAGTGTCATGTCTCATACCTGGGCACTCTAGCGCCACCAATGGGTCAAAGTTGGACTTGTGTTTACACACGCAACTTTTGAACCGCATGTCCGATTGTCAAAAATGAGGTACCGATGGATTCCTTGGATCAAGCCGAGTTCAACGCACACCATGGCGTCAATTTCCGGTTATATAGAATTTCCGCCATTTCCGGTTTTATCAAAACCCTTTGAAAGCCTACTCCTCCTACAATTTTTGTCAAATCTTCGTCAACATTACCAGAGATAATCTTCAGACCAAGCCTCACAAAAGTTATCGAAAAGAATTTTGATCCTCACAACCGTTTGTTCGGTACAGCCAATCAAATTCAGCAGAAAAGCCGCCAAACAGGAAGTGAAGTCATATATCAGCAAATCTTTGAGATATCAACACCAACCTTGGTATGATGACTCGGAACCCTCTTATGAGGATGTCCACACAATTTGGTGTCATGTGATCACTGGGCGTGGCCGCAGGAAGCAAAAATGTGTTTTGGCCAATAACTATTGATTTGTTTGCCTTTATTAAGTGATTCCTTTGTCTCATGATATCTTGGGACATCCCGTGTGTGACACATGATAACTTGTGATAAAAGCCGAATTGATGCGGCCACCATTTTGAATTAATTGAAAAAGTTTTTTTCTCTACTCCTCCTACAATTGTTGTCATATCTTCTTCAAAATTACCAGAGATGATCTTCAGACCAAGCCTCACAAAAGTTATCGAAAAGATATTTGATCATCACAAAGGCCGCCACTTTGGATTTTATGGAAAAGTGTAAAAACCTTTTTCACGCCCCAAATTTTGTCCAATAATTACCAAATTTGGCACAGATTATCTTCAGACCCAGCTGCACAAAAGGTATCAGATGTATTTTCCATTTTCAAAAACTTTGTTCGGTAGAACCGATCAAAGGCGGCGGCAAAGCCGTCAAACAAGACGTGAGAGCGTAACTCAGCAACCATTTGTCCGATTGTCACCAAACTTCGGTTCCTTTGTTCCCACGAGGAGCAGAGGAGGCCTGCGGTGTTATACCAGAAAAAAACACTTTGAACACTCGGTACTCTTGAACGCAAACAGATATTTCAACCAAACTTGGTGTGTTGCATGAGTGCAACAGGTTGTTGTGACTTAATTGTTGCTTAAAATTGCTATGGAGGCCATGTCCTGCTCTGGACTGCTTGGCCCCTCCATTGCTGCTTGCAGCTATATTTAGGATTCCTCCGTAAGGAGGAAACCTATTGTTATTGTTAGTTTTATTATTATTATTATTCTAGTTCCATGGGAGTCAATGGCAGCCCCTAGACCCCTTGGATAACTTTTTGTGAAATTTGGCACACTCATTAAGGACAGTTCCTTCTATACCTACACCAAGTTTCATGTATCCCATTAGACCACTCTAGCGCCACCAATGGGTCAAAGTTGGACTTGTGTTCACACACGCAACTTTTGAACCGTATGACTGATTTTCAAAAATGAGGTACCACTGGATTCCCTGGATCAAGACGAGTTCAACGCACCCTATGACGTCAATTTCCGGTTATATAGATTTTCCCGCCATTTCCGGTTTTATCAAAAACCTTTGAAAGCCTACTCCTCCTACAATTTTTGTCAAATCTTCTTCAGAATGACCAGATATGCTCTTCAGACCAAGCTTCACAAAAGTTATCGAAAGAATTTTGATCGTCAAAAAAGTTTGTCCGGTACAGCCAATCAAATTCAGCAGAAAAGCCGCCAAACAGTAAGTGAAGTCATATCTCAGCAGTTCTTTGAGGCAGTGACACCAAATTTGGTACCACTACTCGGAACCTTATTCTGAGGATGTCTTTCAAAAATGTTGTCATGTGACTAAAAGGGGGCGTGGCCGGCAGCATAAACGTTTTTTGGCTAATAACTGTTGAAGTGTTTAGCTTAATAGAGTCATTTCTTTGTCTCTTGATGTCTTCTGAGATCCCAAGCCTGACCATCGCTAATATATCATAACAACCGGGCGGAACCCTCACTGAATTGCTCCTCCCAAGGTTTTTTCCATTTTTTTCTCCTCTAGTGAGTTTTTCTGGGAGTTTTTCCTTCCTTGAGGGTTTAGGTTGGTTGAGGTGCAGTTCTATGGGCGTATGTGAAGCCATCTGTGACATTGCTTGTAAAAAGGGCTATACAAATACATTTAGATTTGATTTGATATAAACGTCATCATTTCTGTATCTTTAGATCACAATTCATCAGCTGTTCAAATCTCTCTTTTGTCAACACAAAATCGGTAGACAACTCACAAAACAATGTATAACCCATCTGCTAATCTCTGTTTCAAAGATCAGGGGTCTCATTTATAAAGCTTGCGTACGCACAAAAAAATGGGCTGAAATTGTGCGTACGCCACGTTCCACGCAAAGGTTGTGATTTATAAAAAACAAACTTGACGGGAGAATGTGTGGTCCTCCACGCAAACTCTGACCCTCCCGTAGCACATTTTGGAAACAGTTGGAATTGGCGACGCAGATGACCGTACTATAGTCAGACTGCAGAAAGTGAATGTGGGAAGAACATTACTCGTAATATTTATATATTTTGTTTTCCTCACACACGTTTTTTTCACTCGATTTCATCATTATCATGAAGATTAAATCCAGCATTGTTATTTTCGCTTGTACTGAGTGATAATTGTTCCATAAACACCTTGTACAATCCAACTCAAATTTTAAATAAAAATTCTGCGCTGTATGTCTCACCATCAGATTGTCCACTACGGGATGTAGGAGGGGGAAATGCCCGAGCCCGACTGCATGGAATACAAGATAGCATCACATATCCTACCTTTAGATAACTGCAGAACACATTGTATAACTAAATATATTTCTTTAATACTGTGCATATATCATATGTCAAAAACTGGAAATACAGTCGCTAAGCTCCCGCACAATCGCTACACTCTACGTCCTTGTTATCAATCCAGACTTCAATAGACTGCTGTTCAATAACAAAACACTTTTGTTTTCAAAATTGTATCTCGACTCGCGGTATCACTGGCACAGTTGACGCCACTCGCACTGTTTTTTTTATTGGTGATCCACCGGCCACCAAATAATGTGGTTTTCGGGCCTCCGCCAATAGGCTAACAGTGTCTGAGAAGTTGTCATGCGCCATGATTCACCGTAAAGAAGAATCGCATGCCAGGGTCATTCATGAGGTGCTTTGCATTGACCATTTATGGTGAAAAATGGGCGTGTTTAGGGCGGGGTAAAATGCAGATTCACGTACGCACACTTGTGGGTAGTCTGTGATTTATAAAGGGAACATTGCTTACAGGTGTGCGCAATGTTTTATAAATCAGATTTTTTTGGGGCGTACGCCATTTTAGGCTTTTGGGCGCACGTACACTTTTTGTAAGAATCCTACGCACAGTTTTATAAATGAGAGCCCTGGTGACTCATGTCACCTTTCCGCCTTTTTAAAACCTTAAAAATGCTGCACTCAATCTTTAAAGTGTCCTCTTGATAAACCTTCCAATAATGATCTCTAATGAGAATGTACGTCACTTGGTTATCATTTCCTTTCACAGAAGCACAGTAGAAGCACAGCACAGAAAGAGTGTAATTTTGCTTCAAGCTTTCTTTGCAAATGTTTATCTGCAATATCATGTTTCAAATTGTGGTCCCTTGGTTGTTATGATCAGCACTAAGAGAAAAGAGGAACTACTTGATTGCAATTTGGACTTTGGCAGAACCTGCACTCCAAAGTAAACTATTGAGACAAAGGTGTTTCCACCAACCGGCCCCAAACAGCAGTATTGAAACAATCCCTGGCTGCAGTCCTTTGCCAGGCAGGTCCAGAGCTCATAGCTCTGCCCTGGAACATCTCCAGTATGACTATTGACACCTGTGACCTTTGTTCTAGCAAGTGTTTATTAGTATTAGAACAATGTGATTGTTCTCTAATCTAATTAATTTTCTATATTAATCTGCCTGCAGATTTTGTGGAATGTTTTTGTAAAGGTTTTTTTAAATTGTCATAGTTTTGTTTTACCTTCATTACTTTTCACCAGTTACTGTAAAGCAATCAAGCTAATGCAAAAGACAGTACGATGCAGGATAATAAAGACTGACACATAATGCCAGATTAGCAGAAGCTGAGGTGAGGATGTCCCTTATGAACTTCGCAAGGGATGTGCTCTCTTCTAGAGATCAGGTTTGGTTTGGACATCAGAGCCCAATGAGATGGGACCATTGACCCACATATCAGTTAATCGAAGTACTCAATCGAATTGTCATATAGGTCAAGCATTCTCACATTTCTGTTCAACAGTGCTGAACAGGAGAATGTTCAAACACAGTTGTTTGAAGTTGTGGCTATTGAAGCAGTCTGTCCTCACTTCAGGAAAGAGGCTTTATTCAGTTCTGTCATCCCACAGTTTTATCTGCACAGGCCTGACCATCCTCTGGCCACCCGACCCAACTCCACGCCCGCTTCACACACACACACAAACCAGCATGTTCACACACACCTGAACCAAATAACCATTAGTGTCCCACCACAGGGGAAGGACACAACACATTCTCTCACTGCACTTGTGCCCTGCTTGAGATTATGCTTGTTTGTATTAGGCCCCTGCTAAGTCATGTGCTTGAAATACAGCTGGATCCATCTTTCTTCGTCATTTGTGTTTGTTCAGTCTGAATCTGGTTAGGTTTTTGTCTGTGAAGCTTAAGAGTATGTTGACACCTGGAGTTTGTTGTTCATCCAATGGTTTATGAAATACGCTAGAACTGACATACACACATACAGGGTGTTCAAATCAACTCTTGAACTCTTGAATGACCAGGCCTATCAGATGCTACTGCTGAATATTTGCAAAATGGTTGTGATTTCAAGCATGTCCACGCATTAAAATAAAAGGCCTTTTCCTTTAGTCTCTGTGAATTCATGAAGGTGTGAATAACAAAACCATGAGGCCAAGGGGTTAGGCAGAGAGGATGGCAAGAGTCTATTTTTCATTTCCCTAGCTAAGATAAGGGGGATGAGTCTTTCCTTTTGCCAGTGGGGTCGGTGATAGGAGGAGGCATGGGGCTTGGCCACGCCTGATAAGGCCCTCCCTGCCATCATGTGGGCCTTATCACTTGTACCAGTGCGTCTCGACAGTTAGTCCTACGGCGAAGGAGTGTTTATGACTTTGGCGTCAGCCTCTCTTCCTGTGTGGCAGACTTTGTTGATGTGTGAAATAAAGAGAGATTTTTTCCAATCACTTAAGGGTGTATTTGGCATGGGTGAAAGTTACAGGACCAAGTCAGCTGTGTGACTGAAAGCTCAGAACTTCCCATGAATGCAATGAGGAAGGATTTCTGTGCTTGTTTACAAACTGAGAGAAAAAGGAAGATAGGCTGAAAGTCGAATGTCTAGGTGGAAAAAAATAAGTATGACAGGAGGAAGTGCAGAGAATGAAAGACAGAAGCATGTGTGTGTGAAAGTGCTGTGACAGTGGAGGAAGCTGACCCTCTGATTATCTCTCAGTTCATTTAGTCTGAGCTGGTATCACACCACATCATCGTCTGGCTGGGGCGGAGGGAAAATCCCGAAATAGTCAAACAAAAATGTAAGCCACTTTCTGTATGAACCTGGGCAGACACTAGGAACTTCTCCAGACTCTTCCAAAACCTGCAACGTTTCCTCTATGGCAGACTTTGTACTATCTACACAAACTCACCTGAGGTGGAATGAAAGTAATCAAATGTCCAGAACATTACCTATCGGCCAGCTCCATGACCCACAAGTGGATGCATGGTTGTGCCCTGAGACATTTCAGAACCTCGATGTTACACATCAGACATATGCTCCCATGTCCCCATCAGACTGGATTCCTTTATGAACACTCATGCCATTCGGTCCTATTCAGACAATACATCCAGCCAACCTCCAATCAGCTGATACAGATCCCTTCCTCTCATTCATAACTATGTAACATCGAAACAAAAAGCACTAGGCAAGCCCTTGAGCTCTCCTCTCATACCAAATAATACCATGAGGTCCTGAAACAACTATGGTTGGAGGGGCCAACCACCACATGTCAACTCAGTCAAAGGTTACTCAAGGAAACACTTTCTACTGTATGGCAACCTATACTTCCTTGTATTATCCTGGAGTTCGCTAATAGGTACCTGAAATTAGTCCTGTGGCCTGAATACTGTAAATGGGGACTCCCCCTCTTGTGCTTCCTTTAGTGGACACAGGGGCTGTTTATCAATCCAAGTTTTACTCCGTTCTTGTGTTCTTGCGAACTTGTTTTACGTCATCTTTCATTGCCAAGTACGGTTCCAATCCAAAGAACACAAGTCACCAAGAACGCCAAAAATACCCAGAAGTATTCTTGATCCACCCCTTTTATCGAGGATGCATCGGATGGTGACTTGGCCAGCGAGAACGCATCTGATTTCCCAGAAGTCATTGCAAGATGTTAGGAGAGGCGGGCAAACTTCATAACTGTAAGTTTTTACAATTCATATTTCAGCTAAACGGTACGTGTAAATCAGCATCTGAATTAAAATGTGACGAAAAAGTGTAGTCGCTGAAAATGTGCTTGTTTTATTGATGAAACGGCTAATTTGTAAATTTGCTCCGACTTTTCGATAACCTAGCTTGCAAGTCCAGGGTATTGCGCAATAGCCAAGAAAACCTGCATCTCAATTCGTTCTCGGTCCTCGGGTTCTTGCAAGACCGTTCTTGCAAGCATCCTTGCAATTGTTCTTCAAAAGAACGTACTTGCGTTCTTAGCGTTCTTCGGATTGATAAACAGCCAGGGGTTGAACTTTGGTCATTCTGAGATTGATGGCTATGAGCCTCACCTTTAACCCTCATTGGAAGAGAAAAGAGGGTGAGGATGGGGGTTCAGAAAGGGATGGATTTTATTGCTGAAATAGATGGATTGGTATTCTCAGTCACCCCCCCAAAAAACATCAGATGCTCATGTAAAAAACAAATGCATGCCATTCTCATAAATTGGGTCTCTTTCAATGTTTGTCTACTCACTATTCCTGCACCCCTGCATTACATTGATATTTTGTATTCATTTAGCAGACATTTTTATTCAAAGCAATTCACAAATGGTGCAAATAGCAAGCGCAGCAGATAATCAAGGATTACACTGGACGAGTCTGCCGGAGCTGATCGCGGCCACTTTACCCCCTATTCAGACCGAACAAATCTGTGGCGCGTTACGGCTGCAACGCAACTGTTGGAGCTGATTGTGGCCTAAAGATTGATATAATTTGCTAATTGATATCTTGAATTTGAATATTTGAAATTGAAGCCCGGCTAGCTCAGGCGGCATGAGACTCTTAATCTCAGAGTCGTGGGTTTGAGTCCCATGTTGTGCTTCATTGTTCCATTTCTCGTACACTTGTTTGCTGATGCCCAAGAGTCCTAGCCTGGTCCTACCAGACTCTCGTACATTTCATTTGTACAGAGAGTCTGGGCTCGCTCCATTGACAAGTGTTAACTTCCTTGAAGGCGGCGGGTACTCTGTTGAAGTTTAAAACTATTGGATCTGCCCAGAGCCACTCTGGATCTGCCATAACCAAAAGCTTTAGCCAACTCCTTCACCACTAACGGAGTGAGCTGGAAAATCAAACTTTTCCCAAACCCCGTGGGGAGGAGGACCACAACATCATTGCCACCAACAAAACTCAGCAAAGATTGTTATTGCTCCGGCTTTAACTTCTGGATATTCTGCAGCGTTGCCACAACGGACCGAATGGCTTTGTTCGCATCTTTCTCCGCCGCCATTACTGAACTTCAACTTAAACTAGCGCACAACATCAACGTTCTCAGCCATTCCCTCTGGTCGCTGATTGGACCGCCCAAAATTTGGCTGGAAAAAAACAGCTAATATACTAAAAGCCCAGACGGAGCACTGAAGGAAAGCCTGGCGGAGCCAGGCTACAAGAGTCCACCCTGCAACGCAAACTCATATCTTGCCTGCTGAAAATCACTCCCCCTCCCTATCTTGATCTACTGATTGGGATTAACATAAGCACATAGGAACCACTCCTATGGAGCTAAAACAGTGACAGCGATTTCAAACATTCCAACAGACTATTTTCCGATAGACACTAACTATATGACAAACGCTATAGTATGGCTTCAACATTTACAATGAGGAGGCTAACAAGGAACACTAGCAGGTAGTATCATTGCTACGAGTATTATGCTAGGTTGCTAGGTAACGGAAGCCTACTAAAGCTAACTAGCTTCCGTTTCGAAAAAATAACTCACGCTGTGGGGACCGTCGGAAATATTTAGAACTCACGCATCTAAGGGTTAAAAATAGAAATTGGCATTGAAACAACAAGTATTGGCACTGAACAATTTTCAACTGAAGAAAAAAAATCTCCCAATCCTATTATTTTATTTTGATATTTTTATGCATCATGATGGGTTTTTCAATTTCAATCTTTACAAATTGTCTTGATTTCAGTTTTTTTCTTCAATTTCACAGGTTTTCAGTTTCAACTTTCTGTCACTGTTTTGGCGTAGAGGGGAGGGGCTTGAGGGGAGGGAGTAACTGTGCGTGCCCCTCCACCAGAGTCCGTCAAACTCAGTGCAGCTTACTTCCACAAGTTCACCTGCGGCCACCAAATCTCAAGTAAGTCTGTTTACTTCTGCAGTTGTTTTTTTATAGAAGCGGGCAGGTTTAATGTTGTGCTGTTTCGGCATTAGCTGACGTGCGGTATTAGCTATCATTAATGTTAGCACTTGTTCACGCTAATATCTGCCAAAACAGCACAACGTCCATTACAAGTTAACATTAAACCTTCCCGCTTCTATAAAAAAAACAACTACAGATGTAAACAGACTTACTTGAGATTTGCTGGCCGCAGGTGAACTTACTCTGGTGGAGGGGCGCGCACAGTCACTCCCTCCCCTCAAGCCCCTCCCCTCTACGCCAAAACAGTGACAGAAAGTTGAAATTGAAAAGCAGTGACATTGTAAAAATCCTGACAGTGTAAAAAAAACTGAAATCAAGAAAATGTGTAAAGATTGAAATTGAAAAACCCATCATGATGCATACAAATAAAAACATTTGGTTTTAAGTGATGGGCTATATCCTACAACTAACGTAATAAAACAAAACAAAAATGTGATCCAAATATATCACATCATATTATAATATATCAATTAACATGGTGTATTATTTCGCAAGCAGATCGCGGAAAGATTAGACCAGCTGCCGAAACGATCGCAGCAGCGCTTCGCAGCAGCGCGTGTGCCCCAGGCGTCAGAGGGGGGGGAAGTGTGGTTTACAGTATGGCGTGATGAACCAGGTGTTTGATGAACAATCACAGTTTCCTATTAGCAACCCGTCCAGAGCTTCATTCTGATTTGTTACAAATGTTGTAATTAGTGCTGTCAAACGATTAAAATATTTAATCGCGATTAATCGCATTAATGTCGTAGCTAACTTGCGATTAATCGCACATTTTTATCTATTCTAAATGTCCCTAGATTTTTTTTTGTCCCATTATTTTTTCTAATTGTAATGCTCTTATCAACATGGAAAAGTGGATCGGATTGCTTAGTGCAAATGTTTTTTTCAATTGAAAACAACATTGCAATCGCCTGGCTTTGACGAGGGGGCGGAGAATTCGCATCAGCTGTGTGCACAAGACACAACACACAGATAACTTTGGTCTTGTCAATGGAACCATTTGGCAACTTTTTAAAAGTAAACTTTCCATTCAGAATCTTATTGGCATCCATTTTGGCGTCTCGCGCTCTCCATCCACTCAAAACGTAACGTTAGCCTACTACTCTTTAGCCGGCTCGCAAGGCCAAACAAGTGTGTGCGGCGTGCCTGTTGTTTTGTTTCCGGTCTAGCTAGATCCGGTGTGGTGTTGTAGTTTTTCTAACGTCAGTAGTTGTTGCAACAGCATGTGAAAAAAACTAAAAAAATAACGTTAATCTCGCGATAAAAAAATGTACGCCGTTAAAAAAGTTTGCGTTAACGCCGTTAATAACGCGTTTAACTGACAGCACTAGTTGTGATATAAAATAAACTAGAGAGGGTACAATTTACGGGGAAATTGTAGGGTGTGCTTGCTTGCGTCGGTTGCAGGTGGGTCCGTCCTCTAAGTTTTTCCCTTCTAGTGATATTTTCAAGCATTAAGCATATTTCATTAAGAACACCCTTTGAAACAGCTGCGAACCCCCTTTGAAACAAGCTACTGTAACAACGTTGTCACTGGCAGTATGGAATCGCGGTTCAAACAGTACCGTCTGCTAACTGAAAATATGCCCCCCAAAACGTAAATAAGTTTGACATTAATGTAGGGGGAAATGGCTAATTCAAAATAAGTTTGCTAGAGACAAGCTAGCTGCTGTTGCTCAACATTTCACTGATTGTTTGAAAGCGCCGGAAATGAGAACGTTTCTTTTGACATAAAGTTTAGCTGTGGCATTGAAGACAGTACTACACACTGCCAGTGGGCGAGCCGAGTCTGACTGAGGCTAACGTCAAAACAAGCCGCGGTGTCACTCAAATTCCAAGTTTTATACAAATCACAAAAATATGCTGACCCGCTGGCTGTCTTTGCAATCGCCATATCTTTAAAACACTGCCCTCCTTCTGATTTTTTATGTAGAATTGACCCTGGTACGAAATTAAGAAAATACTCATCAGAGATCGACAACAGCTGACGCAATCGTCAACGGAGGCTGACGGGGCTCTCACGTAGCAAACCAATCAAAGTTTTTACAGCAACCTACATTAAAATCTCACCATCTGGCTGTCTTCACAATAGTCATATCGTCATAACATTGCCCTCCTTCTGTTTTTTGGTGTAGAATTGACCGAACTATAAAATTACGAAAATACTAAACTACTATGACACTTGCATGGCTGCCGCCTAGGCAGTCTCACGGGCGACCCGCACTCGCTCAAATTACAAAGACTTTCACGACCTAAATAAAAAATCAGAGATGGCAGTTCCACTCTAAATTGCTTTCTCAACAAAACCCAATGGTTGGTAATTTTGGGGGTTGGCATTTTTCACTCATAATCCAAGCTCCAATTTGCGTGCTAGAACGTCTCTATCACGTTGTATCCATGCGTCGTTGCTAATGTGTGCTGATGTAGTGATGTAGGCTAGCGCTGGTACCCTTCGTTGACAGAAGACACTTTTTGCCACAAAAACTTTGTAACCTCCTAAACTGTGCAACGGAGTGTAAATAAAAATACAAGCAACTCAATCACTACCAAGACGAAACTTTTGACACCTAGGTTGTCTATGTAGGCCAAATATTGACTGAGTTTTAGGGGGGCAAAAATAATAATAATAATATATATGTGAGAGAACAAAGGTTGTGCCCTTGCCGAAGGCAAAGCACACCCAATTACATCATTTAGCAATGGAATTCATTTTGATTGCAGACATTGCAGATTGCTCTAATATGCTTGGTTAGCTGATGGATGGCCTTTATTAAAATTCGGTTTTGGAAATAAATTAAAGGAATTTATATCAAATGCTGGAAGTGTTACCAATTTTACACAAAAGTGGGAGCAAAGTTTTGATACATCTATTTTGCAGATATAGTCTGTGTTATTAAACAGTGCAACAATATCATATTATGGGGATTCCATGTAAAGAATTCACAAAATGTATTTCTTTCTAGCCTTCAGAATCACTCTTGTCCTACAAGTGAGCCATATTGATGGCTTGAGTTTTGAAAACTCTTTCCCATGCTGTCAAATCAATAGTCTACATGTGAACGCAATGCATGTTATACTTTAAATATATGGAATATACATGGCCACAATAATTCACAAACATACACCAAGCCTTAGCACAGAGGAACAGCCTAATGCCATTCCAAATATCGCATGAGAGCAGGTTATTTTCTCCTCTGCGCTGCACTCAGTGCAATGCAATGACCCTCCAACACCCAATATCCCCCCCCTTCCAATAATAAATAAGACCCACGGGTCTTTACATCTGCTTATCTGAGCTGGATAATCTGACACAGACGTTTGCCAGACCTGACAGTGATATAAAAAGGGGAGGGGGTGGGCAACATTCCTTTTTTCATCCCGTTAAATCTGTTTGCCATTATGCTGTGTCGTAGTGGGGCAGGAATCAAATCTATATGCTTCACTCAGGAATGCCACGGTCACGCCCGGGTCACTCATGGCTTAACAGCACCTTCTGGGTTTGATGTGAGAGTGTATGCAGGGTGGACTTACGTGGGTAGCTTTTCAAAACGTAATTTGATTGCAAACATTAAAAAGACCAGACTGATACAGACTGGTTGAGGCTACAAACATTCATTCCAGTGTTGTCTAACTCTTTACACACTGTGTACTGGGAAATCGTTCCACTTCCATACATTCCTCACCATAAGGAGTTTAGTAAACAAGCTATTATGGGCCATCATCATTTCTATCTAAGTTACAGTGTATCATCAGATTGCAAGAGTCCTCTGCTGAGATTTGACGGCTGGAATGTGAGGTTTTGTATTGTTTTATAGGTCATTTATTATAAAATTGTGCAAAGCATAAGATTCTGTCATAGGGCCCGATCTTGCACCCAGCGCAATTGACTTAGTCAACGACGCAAGTGTCATTCCTAGTTTGCACTCGACGCAAAGCCGACTTTTCCCTCCACAGACGCACGTCGAAATGACCTTGCGCTCCCGTGGGCGGTTCAACGAAAAAGGAGGCGTGTTCCGGCGCAAACGTTCCCTGGTGCTATTTTGCAGTTTCCGAAAAACAATTCCGCCACTGACCAGGAAAAACGTGGTCTAAAGTCAATGGCGCATTATTCAGATGCTATTGTAAGGGCGCAAGCTTAGTCCGTGCACACTGCTGGCGAGGCCAGGGTCTTCTTTCTGCGAAGCTACGTTACATTGTTTTGATTTATGGCGTGTTACATTTCTTCAATGATTATAAAAAGATTTTCATGAGAAATCTCTATGTATGTGAACATGATTTGTAACAATTGTTTACGCTTGTTTAACCGAAGCTAATTTGGGTGGGTTTCTTCTCCCATCTCCATCAGAATCAGAATTTGGTTTATTCGCCATGTAGCCTATGTTACACAAACACGGAATTTACTGTGGCAGGAAGGTGCAAACAATAAACATATACGGGTCTTAAATTAAGTAAAAAAGTACAATAGTTAAACTAATTCCAAGAACTAAACAATTAAAAAAATTCGATATAGGGTAGGCTATATAAAAATAAGAATAAGAATTTGAATGAGCAGCATGAGCGGGCAATTTAGTGCAATGAGAAAACTGCTCTGCCTTTCCCATACAATGTCACTTATCTGTCTGTTACGGCCCTGACTAGAACGTCGGTCTCCATGGCTGTGAACCGCTCCTGGCGTGCGCCTGGCAAATCCGCCGTTACAATAGCAATCCGCCATGGAACAAGTGCTGCTCTTAAAGGGAATGTGAGATGACGCTCTGATTGGTTTATTGCACGTTACGCCCAAACCACACCCATTAGTAATGTAGCTACTTCGGACCTACCCATTTTAGATTTGCGCCAGGCGCAAAGTGATTTATCCCGCCGGCAAAATAGCAACCGAGCCGGAGTCCCGCCCGCAAAGTTACTTGCGCTTTGCGTTTTGATACTTGCGTTTCAGATCGTCAAAATAGGGGGGATAGTCCGCAATCTTTGCATGTTGTGAAAGTACTCTCTCATTTTCATACAATTTCTTTAGATCTGATCTTGAGGTTTGAAAAGATTGTTGGGTTCCAACAATAGTTTACAATCTCATAGTTAAACACAAGAGTATAACAGAAAATTCCTGTCTTCTACCAAATAAAATATGAAGTCAAAGCACAGTACTATAAAATTAAATATACTCGTGCACAGTGCCTGTGATGCAGTCAGTGATTAATATGTCAGTGAAACACACAAATACAGATTACTTAAACTATAGACAAAACTCCTCCTTTCGATGATCGCCTGATCTGGGCTGCTTCTGTTCTCCGTGTGCGCGCACAATTAAGCTTATTGAGGTCTAGCTTGAATTAGCGTTGCTTGTTAGTGGAAAGGAACATTAGTGGAATGGCTTGAGGCGTAAGTCTAAATTGACATTTACCTAAGCGAGGCTTTTTCGTGTAAGCGCGGCTTTTGTTAGCGACATTGATGAACACCCCCCTGGACATTTGCTTTGAAAACATACATTTGTTTTTAATTTCTTAGACTCTGGTTCCTATTACCCTTTAGTGTCAGAATTCATGAAGGTAACATTAGAGTCACAGATCTACATTCAAACTGTTAATGTAGATCTGATTAAGTCCATGCAAAGCTCTGGCTTCTATATTCCCACACCAACCCATATACATTGAATATGTTGCAATGTGAAACACAAACATTGTTTTAAATATTTAGTTAACACTAGTCATTAATTATGACACCCTTAGATATGTTGCTTGCGTGACAAGTCATTTCCCCCTTTTTCTCATCTTAACCAACATGCTTCTAACCACTCTGCTGCATCCTGTGCATTTAGAGCCTCCTCCCCACATCGTACGGGTCAGGATGTTTTCTTTATTGTTGTTCTTTTTTCATTCCCTTGCTTTCCTATTTCTATGGGAAGTCCTGTGGTCCAGTGCTGTGGCCCAATCATTTTAGTTTTTATTAAGATGTGCTGATAAGGCTCCAGGTTGATTGCTGTGCTGAGTCTCCTGAGGAAAGGCCTGGGCGGAGACCCTCAATTACGCCTCATTTAAAGAAGCCTGTGTAAGATAAAGCAATTACAGATCGCTGCAGGGAGGCCCTAGCTTTAAAAGGCGGCCTGACAGGATTCACAACAAAGGAAGCCACTGCAGAGACGGCTAAGTGCTTTGATCCAAGAATAACATGTAATCTAGGCAAAGTTTTCTTTTCAATTGTGGATTAGAATCTAATAGCCAAATATTGGATAAGGATTCAAGCCAGTGTGAACTTCACAAAAATATTTGCTTTTTAACACATTACTATTACACATGACTATATCATGACTTTAACACATGACTTCCCAAATGACTAGTATTTTACAAATAATTTGTAATATATATTGCTATATATTCTATATTAATGTGTGCCACTGTCTGAGAGACATGTTTCTGTATTTGCTATCTTGTTGATTGAGGAAACTAGAATGGCAAGCGAAAGATGCTTTATCTCATCTCAACATGTGAGCAAAGAGAAGACAGCACCTTCTCTCCTCTCCAGTCACCACAGTTCCTGTACACTGGCTAGCACACACTGTTACGAGGCTGGAGGCTGTATCTGCATTACAGTCTTGGTGGAACATTTCGAACAGGAAAAAAGAGACTAGCTCATGTCATTAGCTAATTACTACATTTAGCCTCCTTCCATTCAATTCCAGCCCCCCCTTATAACCTATGCTTTTCAAAAAATGTTGCACCACTTTTTACAAACGAAAGTACTCTGACGTCAAAGGTTGTTTGCATAAAGACAAAATATCAATAGTACAAAATGTTAGCCTAGAGAAATAGGGCCTTTGAAGATCTACTGGACACACAACATTCACCTGTTTCATCACCCACCATTTCTTGTCATGGTTTGGGCTTACATTACATGGCTGGATCATGTAACTAAGAAACACTTTGACAGAGGAATAAAAAATACACAGACGAATCCCAGATATGTGGATGTACATTCCACTGGCCTCAGCAGTTACACTGCTGTGCGTGAGTGCAGTGTCTGCTGCACATACCAGGCTAACGCTATAAACACGGCACTAAATCACCTGTGTCGCGCCTGTCAAACACCCAGGTGCTGTCGGCCATCTTTAAAACAAGCTTACTGAGTGTGGGCCTCACAGTGTTCTGTGTAAGCCACATTGCCATACAAGTGCATTGAAGGGGAAAGTTCGGTAGGTGTAGGGGAAGGCTTGCAGCATTATGAAGGCAAAATAGGGTCCACAACTCAAGCTAGTCTAATCTAAGCAACCATCATCTGCTTTACTGTGTTACATAGTCTGACTTGTTCTCCATTAGTCCTAGGCTTTGGGTTGGGACTTACATATGACCGTGTAATACATGACCTGACTCAAAGCTGTTACACATGGGCACGGGAGATAAAATTCGTAGATGTCGAGTTCCATTCTCAGTAAAGGAATAATGTGGCTGGCATGTTGTAGCATTGTATGTATGCACCTCACTCAACTGAAATATAGGGCTACTGCAACACAAACAAGATGTTGACATGTGATTGTTCTTGATTGCCAACATCTAACGTGCTGATTGCTCGCCTTCACAGGCCTTCCTACAGGCTCTCTTATCTGGGTGGATGGTTCCCTCCTGGCCAGGCCACAGGAAGCTTGGGGTGGAGTCTGTGGATGTCTGTGTGTGTGGACAGTGAGGGGTTGGGAGGCATGTCAGCATAGTGTAAGCTCCCCAACCCCGGTACCCACAGTGCATACACGCATAAAGTACACACACCTTCCCCTGTCTCTCTAAATCATTGTATAGGCTTTGGCTTGACAGCCAAGCTGAACCCTAAACAGTGCTGATGTTAAACATTTTACCTCCACTGGTGATAGTGCTTTGACCTCATGGTTGAGAGTGCTTTGAACTCTGCTCTGTGTTGTCCTACAACATGCAGCTTCAGAAATGAAGATGTGCTATCACACGATGACGAGTGGAATGGGGGAGGGTTACAAGTTCCCCTTCACATATCCATCTGCTTTATTGACATATTTTATGGACAAAAAGCTCTCTGTGACACTTCAAAAACACTTCAATGTGTCCACAAGAAGAGTATGGCCCAGGGATTTACTTTCAGTGTATCGACCATGGCTCCCTTTCAAGAAGAAGGGTTGGGATTGAGTATTTGGTCCTGTGGCAGGTACAGTGACTTTGTGAAGCAGCTGCAAGCTAAGATCGCATGAGAAGGCCTGTCAAGTGATGTATGAACTGCGGCTGCTCTCTGAGAGCAGGTTGACGTAGGTCCCCTTACAAACAGGCTTCAAATACACCGTGGAACGCCAGAATGGAGGAACTGCATTTTGGTCATTTGGGATGTTGCTATGAGTGATGACTGGCTGGGAAAAATATCATCCCCACGATAACCCCTGAAAATGACACGCATGCTTTTAGCAGGAGAGTAAACCTAACTGAAACCAAGGAGGTGGGATGTGGCCATTTTGTGTCTTTGGGGCCAGAATAAGTTATGTAGTTATTGTTTCCCTACCATGCCTGATCTACAATCTTTAAGAGCCTGATGAAAGAACGAAATCTCTCCCATCTGTCCATTCACTTCTGTTACAAAGTAACCACACCAAGCTAGCCCCTTCCCCATTCTGTGACACCCTACCTACTCAACACAGCGAGCAGAGTTAACCCTTAACACTGACCATCTAAGCTGGCCTATACAGCCCACTATCAACAAATGTTACAACATGCTTGTTAAAGAGAAAGCTCAATTCCTTTCCCTGATCATGACCCTCATTCTGATAATAACCCATGCCATGATGTACAGATGTTTTCTAATAGATAGTTTAGATAAATGCTGAAAATGTCATGCAGACTAGTCATTCATCTTACTGGTAAAGCAGTAGTAGAGTTCAGTTGTTACCGAAATGACAACAAACACAAGTAGTACTAAATGTTTCAATGTGAATTGCCATAGTCCTTCAACTTCTCTCCACTGTGGCTGTCTTTCTATAGCCAATCAGTTCACCACTGACACAACAATTCTTCACAGGGGTGGAGTCTCCGACTTTTCAGGCCATACATCAGGATGACATCCTCCCTACATACCCATACACGCACACAGGAGTTCCGCTCTCTAAAGGGAGCAGGGGGAACAATGTCATGCAGAAGTTCCTGAGGGAAGCTGTGTGGGATGCAGACAGTCTTCATAAGGAGCCCAAGAAGTCAGAACATTACCATTATGACATAATTAACATTAACCTGTTAACATTATCAGGTCTTTTTCCAGTATTCTACGCATTCAACAAGTAATAAATATGGATTGGGTTAAGGCAAAATCATTGATTGGATTAAGGGCCTGTTAAAACAGTGCAGGGGTCACAGAGCTGCATTTCAATCACTACACACAACAAAACCTGGAATCCCGTTAAAGATTTTTTAACACTCTGGAATGTTGGGGTGGCATTCCACAACAAAGAATGTGGTTGCTCAGGGAGTTTGTATCATACAATTTCAGGGTTGGACTGACGACTGGTCATGTTAAAGACAGATAAGGAGTCAATGCTCTAGGTTTTGGGTCACGCACTGAGGCTACATGAAGAAGAGTCTTGCATGAGAAAGGAGAAGTGCTGTGCAAAACACAGACCCTTAAAAGGTTCCCATTCTAAACAGCATGTTTAACCCAGTATAAATATCAAGATTAAGGTCATTACCCTTTAGCTGGCTGGATCACATAATTGGAGGTGCTTGTCTGTGACTCAAACTAGAATCCAACCAATCAGTGAGGTCAATCAAAATAGAAGAAACTATTGCTACTATGATATAATGTACAGACAACGCCAAAAGTATTTTCTATTAGCTTACCCACTTTCAATACTAAAATCTACAATGACAATAAAGTTAACATGTCACCTGTTATCTTTCAGATCATTTCCAGACTCATTTGTTTCAGAATTTCTATTAGACATAACTTTTGGACATAGTTTCTCCATTTTAGAAAATAATTAAATTATTAATCAATTGTTGCATCCAATAGGAGGACGTTAGAACATAACTAGGCCAAGCGAACAGCGTCTCAGTTTAAGTGCTACAGTTCAGTGGCTGGAGTGGGACAGGATCATCTATGAGAACTAGAGTCCATTAGATTGAGCCTTTATTATCCTCCCACTCTCTAATGTCTTTCATCCTTTAACATCTTCAACAAATTACCTGGCCATCAGGGCTGGGCCCTGAAGAAAAACAACACTACACGCATCAACTCAGACACAGCACATTCACAAAGCTGAGGAGAATGGAGAGTTCTGTCTTGCTGTCTATTTTCACAGGCACATTTCCACAAAAGTTGGCTTGTTTGTTTTCCACAAATCTTCATGTGGGTTGTGTATAAATGCAGATTAACGCTTAATGGCTTTTCTGGCATGTGAGGTTTCAAAGAATGGGTAGATTGAGATAGGGATGGTTACAAAGTTACAAGTTGCTTGCTGTGTAATGTTTTTCCAGCTGTGCCGTCTTTAAAGATCCTGTAAAGCAAATTCCATGATTTGCTTTCACAGTACATTATATATGTGTGAAATGAGTTCCTGAAAGCATGTGCAAAGCGCAAAAATGTTGTCGCACTGAAATGTGGAGTTAGACCGTAGAACAGTTTCTCTTACGTTTTCAGATCAGGTTTTAATGGCCAAAAAATGACCTATCTATGTCATTTTGACCCATCTACGTCAGATCACTGAATGGCTCCTCCTGCTGTACTGTTATTGTAGCCTACATCAGCTAGCTAGCTAGCTTCAGGTTGTCTGCCTCCACCCGCAACTGCATCTTCCCTGGATGCAAGAACTTCCGCTGCGCTGCAACACTATTTAATTTCCCTATTGATGAGGAAAGGAAAAATAGGTGGATTGATTTTGTGAAGAGCCACGCTGATGGAAAGCTTCGGATAAACTCCAACAGCAGCCTCTGCACTGATCATTTCACGGCGGATAATTTTAACATGGACCAGAGACAGACGGGGTTCAGGGAAACCGCTAACTTGATATTAGGCTACTCGGTCTAGAATGATGGTATTTTGGTGAAATGGTAGCTAATGTGCTAGAAGTAGTTGTAGAGCTCACTGTCCGCTGTCTCTGGTGTCCATTTTTACTCCTGTGTTACAGCTCAGGGGAACATTTAATTTATATGCATCTGTATGTTTCACTCATTGAACAAATACATTCTAATTCTATACTGTTTTGTTCGGCTTGACGTAGCGTCAATTATCTGGGTCGTAGGTAGGCAGTGAGGGGCGGAGCTTCAGCTCCTTCAGGCGACACGCCCCTCCAGTCTCAAGCAGAGAAGAGTGCTGATTTTCTCACAATTTCAAAGCCTAATTTAATATACTTGTCAGTGTTTTTTTTTCATTTGAATTTGGATGAGTAGTTAATAACACATTCTTCTGTGGTGTGCTGAACTTAAAACTCGTTTTCAATTCCACTTTACAGGATCTTTAATTGTTAAACTACTGGCATACAGTGATATAGTTCTCCAAAGTAATTTACATCTTCAGGTCATTGAGTAGCAGCTTTTATACAAAACAACTTACAAGTACATTTGTCTCATGGTGAATCAAATATACCCCAGTCATTGTAGATTTTTCTATAAATGAATGGTCCAAAATCATATGCAGACATGCACATGTATTTTTACCTTTTCTGCAGTACTCTCGGTACAATCCACTCCTTACTGTTACTTACTTACAGACAAATATGTTTTTCTTGATTTCTCTCTGTACGTCCCAGTTATAGATCTATAGTCAATAATTCTCAGGCTTTATTAAAGGTACAATATGTGTGATTTTTTTAGTAAAAAAAGGTAATGAGGCCCTCTGAGAGGTGTTTTGCAACACAGACAGGTCAGTGCCAGTGGAAAGTGAATTTTTAATTTTGGAACGGCCCGCTACTTTCCTGCCAATTATATTCCAGCAAGCTGCCATGCAAGGCGCTGGACTGCCCATCAGGAGCAACTTTGGGTTCAGTGTCTTACTCAAGGACACTTCTATACATGGTCAGGAAGAGTCAGGGATAAAACCACCAACCTTTTGATTAGTGTTTGACCCTCTCCAACCCCTGAGCCACAACCGCCACTACGTTTACATCTTCGGTAACCCTTCCTTTTACAGTCTCTTAAGTACTAGGTATTTACATAGAAAGTAAAGGGTATATTATGTGTTTTATTGGGTATTACCGATTGGTACCAAGGTGGTAAATACCTAGATAATTCAAAGTATTTACCCATTAACTAATGTAGCAGGGTGCCTAATTCATGCCGCCGCTTTAACCTATACGGGTCACGTCAGGAACGCGGCTTCCACTCACGTCAATGTGGGAGTGGTCCCTGCGTATATTAGGGTGCTCCGAATGATTGGCAAGAGAGCGAGAAACAGACACAGGAAACAGACACAGACGGAGCCTGAAGGAGTTATCCAGTTATTTTGAAATACAAGTCATAGCGACACTTGCCTACCGACCGCAAGTGCTGGAGTCCGTGGTCCGGTGAAGACCTCCAGACGCGACACGGAGAACCACCCGGTACCGAAAAGGCCGGATTGCCCACACGGAGATCCGAAAGTGGTCGTCAATGTGAACCGCCAACCTGCCGTTCTATCTTCATGGGGACCAGGGCAGATCCGTGGCGTCTAACGTGTCCGTAAGCCCAGACTGGAGAACACCTTGCTCGTCTCGTAGACTAAGCTGTGAGACTCTCAAGCCGCTCCACCACCACATAAACGCACCCACACCTACAAACACGCACCCTTACACACCACAGACTGTTTCGCTGCATCGTTTTGTTTATTTCGTGTTTTAAGTGTCGTGGATACAGGCATGTAAGTTGCTAATGTTTTTTTTTTGTTTCGTTTGCCTTGGCGTGGGTCCAAGGGGGAATTATGTTGGTTTTTGATTGTGTGGTTATTGTTTAGTAAAGAGTACTACGAACACTTGCATCAAGCTTCTGAGCTGTTCTCCTTATTTGCATTCGTATATTTTCCTTAATTGCTGACGGTATCACACCCTAGTTAATTGGCAGGATTTGGGCCTGCCTGGCGCCCGAACTTTCACTACCTGGGGTTGCCACCGTTACACTAAATACTAACTTGCTGGTCATTACTGGGTATATTTTCTGTATTATTGGGTATTACCGATTGGTACCAAGGTGTCAAATACCTAGATAATTCGAAGTATTTATCCATTAACTAAATACTAACGTTCTGGTCATTACTGGGTAATTTTCACTGGTCCTAATTAGGTAAAGACAGAAGACAAAACTTAGTATTTACCTGGAAACTTATAAATATTACTATTTAAATACCGCTGGTAGTAAGTTGGTAACTACGGGAGATATATATGGTAAATTATAATGTGTTATTGGGTAAATACCACTGCTACTAAGTAGGTAAAGACGGCCAAGCTCCAGCAGAATTACGAACAAAATACTCTACTATTACCCTGCAGTTACCTAAGGTTTATGTCGGTAACAGTCCACGTCTAATGAGAATATAAGATAGTACTTTACAATAAAATACATTTTCAGATACATTTATCGATGATGGCCTCATTTACTTGGCTGGTATACCTACCTCCGCGGGAAGAGTTTTCCTCTACTGTCATGGTATCTTCTTGGATACTGGGTATGTTCTTGCGCATGTTTGGACTATTTACTCAGTAAGTAATCTGAAACTGGACTGTAAAAGGAAGCCGTGTTTGTTTCCATGGTGTTACCAGGCTCGTACCATACCCTTTGTAAGCGAATACCACTTTGTCAACGTTACCCTTAGTATGAACTTGTACTATACGTTAGTGACCAGGGGTCTCATTTATAAAACTGTGCGTAGGATTCTTACTAAAAGTGTACGTGCGCCCAAAAGCCTAAAATGGCGTACGCCCCAAAAAAATCTGATTTATAAAACCGTGCGTACGCACACCTGTAAGCAATGTTCCCTTTATAAATCACAGACTACCCACAAGTGTGCGTACGTGAATCTGCATTTTACCCCGCCCTAAACACGCCCATTTTTCACCATAAATGGTCAATGCAAAGCACCATATGAATGACCCTGGCATGCGATTCTTCTTTACGGTGAATCATGGCGCATGGCAACTTCTCAGACACTGTTAGCCTATTGGCGGAGGCCCGAAAACCACATTATTTGGTGGCCGGTGGATCACCAATAAAAAAAACAGTACGAGTGGCGTCAACTGTGCCAGTGATACCGCGAGTCGAGATACAATTTTAAAAACAAAAGCGTTTTGTTATTGAACAGTAGTCTACTGAAGTCTGGACTGATAACGAGGACGTAGAGTGTAGCGATTGCGCGGGAGCTTAGCGACTGTATTTCCAGTTTTTGACATATGATGATATATGCACAGTATTAAAGAAATATATTTAGTTATACAATGTGTTCTGCAGTTATCTAAAGGTAGGATATGTGATGCTATCTTGTATTCCATGCAGTCGGGCTCGGGCATCTCCCCCTCCTACATCCCGTAGTGGACAATCTGATGGTGAGACATACAGCGCAGAATTTTTATTTGTTGACTTGGATTGTACAAGGTGTTTATGGAACAATTATCACTCAGTACAAGCGAAAATAAAAATGCTGGATTTAATCTTCATGATAATTATGAAATCGAGTGAAAAAAACGTGTGAGGAAAACAAAATATATAAATATTACGAGTAATGTTCTTCCCACATTCACTTTCTGCAGTCTGATTACAGTACGGTCATCTGCGTCGCCAATTCCAACTGTTTCCAAAATGTGCGTAGGCCTACGGGAGGGTCAGAGTTTGTGTGGAGGACCGCACATTCTCCCGTCAAGTTTGTTTTTTATGAATCACAACCTTTGCGTGGAAAGTGGCGTACGCACATTTTCAGCCCCGTTTTGTGCGTACGCAAGCTTTATAAATGAGACCCCTGGTAACACATGGCTATTTACTCAGTAAGTAAGATGAAACTGGACTGTAAAAGGAAGCAGTGTTTGTTTCCGTGGTGTTACCAGGCTCTTACTATATCCTTTTCAACTGTTCATTCCCTTGTCCATGCAATAAACACAAACTTGGATTAGGCTATGTTACTAAGAAAAACATGACACATCACTATGTAAATTGTAACATTATTTGAAATTAAAGCACTGTTTCCATGGCATAACATGAACAAATACAAAGGTTAAATCTATACAAACCTTGGTTCTTTGGAAGTGGTTGCACACACTGGGCATCGTTTTTTCCTTGCCAGCAGCCTCTCCCTCTGGAGCCTTCTTATTAAGCTTTTACCACCTTGATCCGTCCTCTGAAGTAATATTTGTGTAAATGCCATACCACTAAAACAGATGTTAAATTAGATTAAGTTGTATTAGCACTCAGGAACTTCGATTTCTTCGCGAGCAAAACTTTGGACGCAGATATCGCGCATTGTGAGATTAAAATGGCTAGCTTTGGCCTCAAACTATGTTCTGGACCAATCATCGTTCTACTGGCAGCTAATGGACGGTAATAGACCGATGGTTCATCCAATCACCTGCCAACTAATATATGGAAGTTCCGGGTTTTATTCTGAAAAGTTTCTGTCATCAGTGAGTGGTTTCGACCATAGACATATGGTTTCGACATTTGGTTGGTTCCGTTTAACGGTGCATGAGCTAACTCCAGCAGCCGTCTTGCATTACTAGCTAGGTAAGTCACAAAATAATAATGTCGCCTAATATTTGTTTGTCAAGCAAAAGTATAGCAATGCATATTAAATGATTGTATTTTGATCTTGTGCTAATCAAATGTATTTTGATAATAAAGTTAGGCTATAGCTAATGTTAGCACATTGCTAGACAGCTACCTCTAGCATTACAGTAGCATTACAACAATATTTAGCTCTATTATGTTAGCAGTCGCCATTGCCTGGTTGCTCGTCCACGTTGCTAACGTGAAATAACATTAACCCACATTTTCTTTAGCGCAAAATGTACTGTAGTTAGCTAGATCATTCTTTTAACTATATTATATTTATATAAATGTGTGATTATGATGTAGCACTAATGTATATTTTCATTTTATGATCTGTTGTAGTTCAGAGACTCCAGAGGATGTTGTCCATCGCTATCGTGTTCGGCACAAGAGGAGCATGATCCTCAGCTGCTGAAAACTAAATGTCGACAAGAACACAATAGCTTTGACTGCCATCATTGGAGAAATTGTGATTTAACCTTTGTATTTCGTTCATGTCATGCCATGGAAACAGAGCTTTCATTTAAAATAATGTTACAATTTACATAGTGAAGTGTAATGTTTTTCTTAGTAACATAATCCAAGTTTGTGTTTATTGCATGGACAAGGGAATGAACAGTTGAAAAGGATATAGTAAGAGCCTGGTAACACCATGGAAACAAACACTGCTTCCTTTTACAGTCCAGTTTCATCTTACTTACTGAGTAAATAGCCATGTGTTACCTGGTATCACTGTGTAACGTATAGTACAAGTTCATATTAAGGGTAGCTAACGTTGACAAAGTGGTATTCGCTTACAAAGGATATGGTAAGAGCCTGGTAACACCATGGAAACAAACACAGCTTCCTTTTACAGTCCAGTTTCAGATTACTTACTGAGTAAATAGCCATGTTTTACCTGGTATCGCCTTGGAACGTATATACAAGTTCATACTAAGGGTAACGTTGACAAAGTGGTATTCGCTTACAAAGGGTATGGTACGAGCCTGGTAACACCATGGAAACAAACACGGCTTCCTTTTACAGTCCAGTTTCAGATTACTTACTGAGTAAATAGTCCAAACATGCGCAAGAACATACCTAGTATCCAAGAAGATACCATGACAGTAGAGGAAAACTCTTCCCGCGGAGGTAGGTATACCAGCCAAGTAAATGAGGCCATCATCGATAAATGTATCTGAAAAGGTATTTTATTGTAAAGTACTAGCCTATATTCTCATTAGACGTGGACATAAACCTTAGGTAACTGCAGGGTAATAGTAGAGTATTTTGTTCGTAATTCTGCTGGAGCTTGGCCGTCTTTACCTACGTAGTAGCAGTGGTATTTACCCAATAACACATGATAATTTACCATATATATCTCCCGTAGTTACCAACTTACTACCAGTGGTATTTAAATAGTAATATTTAACGTTATAAGTTTCCAGGTAAATACTACGTTTTGTCTTCTGTCTTTACCTAATTAGGACCAGTGAAAATTACCCAGTAATAACCAGCACGTTAGTATTTATTTAATGGGTAAATACTTCGAATTATCTAGGTATTTGCCACCTTGGTACCAATCGGTAATACCCAATAATACAGAAAACATACCCAGTAATGACCAGCCCGTTAGTATTTAGTTAATGGTAAATACTTCAAATGATCTAGGTATTTACCACCTTGGTACCAATCGGTAATACCCAATAAAACACATAACATACCTTTTACTTTCTATGTAAATACCTAGTACTTAAGGGACTGTAAAAGGAAGGGTTACCACATATTCATACGTTCTTAGGTCCTGAACTATACACCAGCCAATGTTCAACTTCCTACATTACCCAGTTCTCGAGATAATTGAGATACACACAGAGCCTGGAATTATACTGTAGTAGCTACTGCAGTGCCCATGATGCAACAGGTGAATAAGGTGTCGGTTAGATGACAGTATGACCAAAAAACATACTTTAAAATTGCTAATTAAAATGTTGTCCAGCAGGTCCTCATTTGACCATGCCTAGTAAAGGAATGGAAATAAAATCCCTGAAGTATATGGTTAAACCGTAGGCTACTAAACATCTGTTACACGGGCCACCACATGTCCTTGGGGTCCAGATCAATACACCTGGTTGATTTTCAACGTATACAATTAGGCCAATCTAGTTCTTGAGATGATCAAGCCACAAAAACACACACAGAGATTCCTCGAATTATATTAAGTATGTTTTACATTTACATTTATGCATTTAGCAGACGCTTTTATCCAAAGCGACTTCCAAGAGAGAGCATTACAAAAGAGCATAGGTCACTGATCATAACAACGCCCCAAACATTGCAAGCAGCCAAAACATGAAGTATACATTGTGAAAAACCAAATAAGTGCCAAGGGGAAGAACCACAAGAGCATGCAGTTAAACAAGTTACAATTAAACAACATGAAACTCAAAAAAGTGCAAGAGTGTACCTGTAAAGAAGAAGACAAAAACAACAGTCAACAGTAAAATATTTCACAGCGAGTACAAGAATTTAAAAACCGTCACAACTAACCAACAGGAGCAACAAGTCTCTCAATACGAGTCATTGTGATCCTGGAGGAAATTAACATCAGGTCCAGCCAAGCATTCCTAAGTGCCGTTGTACTCCCGGAACAAGTGTGTCTTGAGCCTTTTCTTGAAGGTGGGGAGACAGTCAGTGTCCCTGATGGAGGTGGGGAGTTGATTCCACCATTGGGGGGCCAGACAGGAGAAGAGCTTGTGTTGGGACTGGGCGCTCTTGAGCGGTGGGACCACCAGACGGTTGTCAGAAGAAGACCGTAGGTGGCGGGTGGGGGTGTACGGCTGCAGGAGAGACTTGATGTAGTCGGGTGCAGTCCCGTTCACCGCTCGGAAGGTCAGTACCAGGGTCTTGAATCTGATACGGGCCGTGACGGGAAGCCAGTGGAGGGAGATGAGGAGCGGGGTAACATGGGAGCGTCTGGGTAGATTGAAGACCAGACGGGCTGCCGCATTCTGAATCCTCTGGAGAGGGTGGGTTGCGCATGCTGGGAGACCGGCGAGCAGCGAGTTGCAGTAGTCCAGCTTTGAGAGGACAAGTGCTTGGACTAGCAGCTGGGTGGAATGCTCAGACAGGTATCTCCTGATCTTCCGGATGTTGTAGAGGGTGAATCTACACGACCGGGAGACCGCAGCAATGTGGGCTGTGAGGGAGAGCTCGTCATCCATGGTCACCCCGAGGTTCCTGGCAGAGGATGAAGGGGTCACCGTCGCCGATCCCAGGGTGATTGAGAGATCGTGGGAGATGGAGGGTTTGGCCGGGATGATGAGGAGTTCTGTTTTGGCGAGGTTCAGCTGGAGGTGGTGCTCGGTCATCCAGGCGGAGATGTCTGTGAGGCAGGCCTCGATCCTAGCTGAGATCCCCGGATCAGTTGGGGGGAACGACAGGTACAGCTGCGTGTCGTCAGCATAGCAGTGGTAGGAGAAGCCATGGGAGGTGATGATTGGTCCAAGCGAGGTGGTGTAGAGGGAGAAGAGGAGCGGTCCAAGGACAGAGCCCTGTGGGACACCAGTGGAGAGCTGGCGGGGGCCTGACACTTTGCCTCCCCAGGAGACCTGGTAGGATCTTCCCGACAGGTAGGATGAGATCCACTGAAGTGCAGTGTTGTATGTTTGTGTGTATGTTGTATGTTTTGGATCATTGTCTTGACTAGTGCACAGTGCCCATGATGCAGTTGTGATTAAGATGCCAGTGAAACACACAAATACAGATTACTTGAACTATAGATATAGTGCACAGTGCCCGTGATAAAATTGGTGGCACACACACACGGAAATCCTGTTGTCCCAAATATTATGCTGCTCTGAAAGGGACACTGTATAAAAGGTGCAACTTTCACATGTTAAAACCAAAATGTATAAAAATACCCTTTCATGAAACCTGAGAATGTACACTTGAACCACTTATGAATAGTTTGATTACAAATCTAAAACTGGAGTACAGAATAAATCAAGAAAAATATGTATTTGTCACAAACTGTTACGATGGACCAACTGGCTACTGGTTGGTTGACCCAAATGCACAACTCCGCTGAAGGTATGGTTGACTGGTTTATTTGAAATTAGGTTTAAGGAGAACGAAGGAGATCCGGTGCTGCGATCCGGTGGGGCAGGCAGGTGTGGCAGGCAGATAAACCGGAGGACGTGGCACGGTCTGTAGCAGGCAGAGAGAAAGCAGGATATTTAGGAGTGTAATAGTTATTTTACCTTAGCATAAGAGCCGATACTAACACGTCTGAATGAAGCGTTGAACTGGCAATGAGTGACTGGAAAACCAGGGTTGAAATACTGTGGTGCTGATGAGGTGCAGGTGTGTCAATTACACAGGAGGGAAGGAGTATGTGGCATGAAACCTGGAGCCTGGAGCCAACACCTGTGAAAAAACAGAAAACCTGGCCCGGATCAGGCCGGGGACATGACGCAAACATTATGGAGGGCACCTCCATACCCAATTAATTGGTTATTCTTTATTAATTGGTCATAGTTCACAAGTAGTTCTCAATGAGGATATATTTATTTAGTAATAATCAAATACCTACCAAGGAACCTTTGTACTAAATTTGCTATTACTTACTGCTTAGTTAATCTTCGTTCCATATTAGTTAATAGTATTAAGTTCGGTGTTGTTCAATGTTATACTACCTATTACTTACTACATAGCTACTCGTTAACAAAGGACCATTATTCTAAAGTGTTACCGAAATAATAGTACTATTATCCAAATAGTTTGGCCTCACCAACCCACTGATAGATAAATGAGCGCCACAGCCACCCACAGTGGATACACCACTCCTGCATCAAAAACGATCTCTCTTTAACATCAGACCATTAGAGATGCTTCATCTCTCGGATAATGCCAGGAATCTCTTTCTATCTGTGTGTGTGTGTATACAAATTAGAATGGGTTTAGTTTTCTAGGATTAGCTCAAGAACCGGGGGTAACACTTTATGAGTCAACACTTTTTGGCATTTACAAAGTCTTAACTAATAGTTAGTTAATCCTTTATAAAACATTAACAACACATTATTAAATAATTACCAAGCTTATTATTAAACACTATGTTAATCATTAATAAACTGCAAATGTTTATTCCTCGACAGGTCTGCAAACGCCTTTGTAAACCGAGATTTGTTAAAACGTTTGTTAACCGAGACCGTAGGTCGTTTAACAAATCAAGGCGACAAAGCGTTTGCTGACCTGTCGAGGAGTACACATTTGGTTTCTTATATACTACAACAATACGTGGGAAGATCCCAAATCAAACACGTCGAATCTGGAGCAGACGCCATGTTGTCAGAGCAATCAGCTGCACTTGCACTGGTGACGTCACTACATCTCCAAGGCAACATATCAACAACTCTGTGGAGTTTCAATAACACAAATACTTTATTTTGTGAACAGAACAACTCTCTGGCTGAGATATCACAGAAATTAACTTTTTATGACAACTCTGTGGAGTTGCTACATCTGCTACATCTGCTACAGTTGCTACATTGCTACATCTCCAAGGCAACCGCTTGTTGCTAAGTCCGTAAAAAATTTTACCTCTGCGAACTTTCAGGAGGTATACAAACTGATTTATTAACTTTTGAGAATGTCCTCTGGACCAATAAGAACAGCGTATTGGTCCAATTATTACACTAGTATAAGAAACAGTGTTAAAAATGATTTATTTGGTTAGTTAATAAACTAAATAACTAACAACATATTTACTTATGTCTTTAATTAATGTTCGCCAAGTTAAATACATGATACACACTAATACTTAGCAAATGTGTTAACAACTATTTTATCGTGTAAGTCGCTCTGGATAAGAGCGTCTGCTAAATGTAAAATCAGAACTATCTATGACTTATTAAACATTAATAAGTTATCTGTTAAGGGTATCCTTTTCCCAAACCTCACATCCTCAAAGGCAAAAAATAGCTGTTTTATTGAACAGGTAAATACAAATAAAAACGCCCCTATTACTTGTTTGTTTCATAAAAAACATTTGGGAAAAAAATTATTTCATGAATAAAACCTCTCAGTTGTTTGGATAAGCAATGAATAATAATAATAATAATACATGTTATTTAAAGGCGCCTTTCTCTGCACTCAAGGACACCGTACAGGATACAAAATACTAGTGCTGTCAGTTTAACGCGTTATTAACGGCGTTAACGCAAACCCAAATTAACGGCGTCAATTTTTTTAGCGCGCGATTAATGTTCTTTTTGGCCAAGCAAACTTTGTAGTTTTTTTTCACATGCTGTTGCAATAACTACTGACTACAAAAACTACAACACCACACCGGATCTAGCTAGACCGGAAACAAAACAACAGGCACGCCACACACTTGTTTGGGTTTGCGAGCCGGCTAAAGAGTAGTAGGCTAACTTTATGTTTTGAGTGGATGGTGAGCGCGAGACGCCAAAATGGATGCCAATAAGATTATGAATGGAAAGTTTACTTTTAAAAAGTTGCCAAATGGTTCCATTGACAAGACCAAAGTGATCTGTGTGTTTTGTCGTTGTGAACTGAGCTATCATCGCAGCACGTCCAGTCTGAAATACCACTTGATGGCCAAGCACACAGCTGATGCGAATTCTCCGCCCACTCGTCAAAGCCAGGCGATTGCAATGTTGTTTTCAATAAAAAAAACATTTGCACTAAGCAATCCGATCCACTTTTCCATGTTGATAAGAGCATTAAAATGAGAAAAAATTACGGGACAAAAAGAAATCAAGGGACATTTAGAATAGATAAAAATGTGCGATTAATTGCGATTAATCGCGAGTTAACTATGACTTTAATGCGATTAATCGCGATTAAATATTTTTAGCGTTTCACAGCACTACAAAATACATTTAAAAACAGCAAAAATAAAGAATGCAACAACAATTGGACATAAAATAATGAAAAATTAATTTGCCGCCAGTTTGGCTTGCTCTCTTCACGTCCCAGCCTCTTCACTCTGATTGGTCCTATGAGTTTCCTAAGAATATCTTGAGAACCTGACACTGCAAAGTTTATATTTTGCAGTGCAAAATGTCCTTTTTATAATCCAACGGAGTGCAGTACCGCAAATTGAACTCATGCAATTAACAAAGGCATTCGCAATGAAATGAAACTAAGCATAGTAAGGAAAATAGGGAGATTCTGTTTCGTTATTTAGAAGCAAATTTCTCTTTTACTACCGATATTCAGCTGCTTTCAAAGGGGCTGCTGGCTAGCTAACAGAACGACAATTTAAAGTGGATATACTTTAGTATAGATCAGTGAATTTTATTACATAAATGAATGTGTTTACGGATGGAAAAACTGCTCACACATTGCAAATATACAAGCGCTGTATGGTGAATTAGGCCTACGATTAACTGGTTCAACCATTGTGCATTTAACACAATTTAATAGAGAACCAATATAGTAAATTTTTATCAACATAAGATAAGCAATTTATAACGTAGGAAACTGCATACAAATGAAGGCTACATAATCATTTGCATTAATGTAGTCTACCACAGCATTGGAAATTTGACTAGAATAGATGTGGAGTTGAACAAATACTTCAGAGATGACAAAGAATTTCAAGTGTGATCTGAGAAATATAGGTACCAAACCCACTGAGAAGAGCTGTCATCACCAGCTGCATCACGGGCACTGCACTATCTATCTATAATTCCAGAAATCTGTGTGTGTTACCAACATATTTGTGGGCACCGTGCCCTCTCTATAATTCCAGGAATCTGTATGTGTGTGCCACCAATTTTATCACATATAGTTCAAGGAATCAAAGGTATTTGTGTGTTCCCTGATATCTTAATCGTCGACATTACGGGCACTGCGCACTAGTATAGAAAATGCTTGGTGTGTGTGTATTTTCGTGAAGAGTGAAAGAGGGAAGGGGTATAGAATATGACAACCGTCTGGTGGTCCCATCGCTCAAGAGCGCCCAGTCCCAACACAAGCTCTTCTCCTGTCTGGCCCCCCAATGGTGGAATCAACTCCCCACCTCCATCAGAAGAATCAGAATCAGAATTCGGTTTATTCGCCATGTATGTTGTACAAACACGGAATTTACTGTGGCAGGGAGGTGCAAAACACTAAACATATACGGATCTTAAATTAAGTTAAAGTACAAAAGTTTAACTATTTCTAAGAACTAAACAATCTAAGAATACAACAATTTAAATATAAAATAAAATATATATAAAAATAAGAATAGAATGAGCAGCGTGAGTGGTCAACATGCAATCGGATACAGAGATAAGGTGGCTTATGCATACTGAATTGCCATTAGATGGACTTATAATAGTTAAATAAGTGGATGAATGTCAATGGGAGTCCTTGGCCTTGTTGAAGAGGCCAGTAGCAGATGGAAAGAAACTGTTCTTATGGCGTGAGGTTTTGGTCCTGATGGACTGCAGCCTTCTGCCAGAGGGGAGTAGCTGGAACAGGGAGTGACCAGGGTGGGAGGGGTCGGCCACAATCTTCCTCGCACGCCTCAGGGTCCTCGAGGTGTGCAGGTCCTCGAGGGTAGGCAGATTGCAGCCGATCACCTTCTCAGCAGTGCGGATGATACGCTGCAGTCTGCTCTTGTCCTTGGCAGTGGCAGCAGCGTACCAGATGGTGATGGAAGAGGTGAGGATGGACTCAATGATGGCTGTGTAGAAGTGCACCATCATTGTCTTTGGCAGGTTGAATTTCTTCAGCTGCCGTAGGAAGTACATCCTCTGTTGTGCTTTTTTGGTGAGGGAGCTGATGTTCAGTTCCCACTTGAGGTCCTGGGAGAGGATGGTGCCCAGGAAGCGGAAGGACTCCACAGTGTTGACTGGGGAGTCGCACAGGGTGATGGGGGTGAGTGGGGCTGTATTCTTCCTGAAGTCCACAACCATCTCCACTGTCTTAAGAGCATTGAGCTCTAAGTTGTTCTGGCTACACCAGGTCACCAGGTTGTCAGCTTCCCACCTATAGTCAGACTCATCCCCGTCAGAGATGAGCCCAATGAGGGTGGTGTCGTCCGCAAACTTCAGAAGTTTGCGGACGGATGACTGGAGGTGCAGCTGTTGGTGTACAGGGAGAAGAGCAGAGGGGAAAGGACGCAGCCCTGAGGAGATCCGGTGCTGATGGACCGGGAGTCAGAGACTTGTGTTCCCAGTTTAACGCACTGCTTCCTGTCAGACAGGAAGTCTGTGATCCATCTGCAGGTGGAGTCAGGCACGTTCAGCTGGGAGAGCTTGTCCTGAAGCAGGGCAGGGATGATGGTGTTGAAGGCAGAGCTGAAGTCCACAAACAGGATCCTGGCATAGGATGCTGGGGAGTCCAGGTGCTGTAGGGTGAAGTGGAGGGCCATGTTAACGGCGTCATCCACAGATCTGTTGGCTCTGTAGGCAAACTGCAGTGGGTCCAGGAAAGGGTCTGTGATGGCTTTGAGGTGTGCCAGCGCAAGGCGCTCAAAAGACTTAATTACCACAGAGGTCAGGGCGACGGATCTGTAGGGACATCAGGGACACTGACTGTCTCCCCACCTTCAAGAAAAGGTTCAAGACGCACTTGTTCCGGGAGTACAACGGCACTTAGGAATGCTTGGCTGGACCTGATGTTAGTTTCCTCCAGGATCACAATGACTCGTATTGAGAGACTTGTTGCTCTTGGTGGTTAGTTGTAACGGTTTCAAATTATTGTACTCACTGTGAAATATTTTACTGTTGTTATGGTTCTTCCCTTTGGCACTTATTTGGTTTTCCATAATGTATGCTTCATGTTTTGGCTGCTCGCAATGTTTGTGGCTATCTCGTTGTTATGATCAGTGACCTATGCTCTTTTGTAAAGCTCTCTCTTGGAAGTCGCTTTGGGTAAAAGTGTCTGCTAAATGCATAAATGTAATGTAGAATATCTCTCAACATTTGGAAGTGATTTCTAATAGGTCTGGGAACATGTTCTGTGAGCTGAGCCCCAAGACAAACAGAAACACGTCACTGTTTGAATATGGAGTTCCTTAATAGAGCTCTTAGTCTGAACACAAGGCCCTTCAGTTGGTGGACAATTGGTAGGGCCCTTGGTTAATTACCACAAAAAGGGCCTTACTGTGCAAGCCAATTACTATACCCTGACTTAATAAACTTAAGATCTGTTGGATATCAATGGGAAAAGGTTGCATTGGTGCTGTGTAGACAAAATCTAAATATGGGATTGACAAGCAAAATATGCTATGTGTGGAGGGTCTGTAAGCATAAACTATAAGATCAGGTGTAAGACATTAAGCATTTCTTTGGAGGTGGGCGTTTGGTTGGACCACAGTCAAACACACACTGTTATGATGCAGCATTACAAAAATGATCTCATGTCTTTAAACTAAAATGAACAAAGGATGTGAGCTTTTCATTGACACAAACTATCCATATTAAACACATTGAGTTGGATATTTCACAATCCACAAACATTGGTTTGGCATTGACAGATAAGTGGGGGAAAGCTCATTAACTATTCCTCTCATGTCCACGCATTGGCCAGGGTGTCATTACTGTATGTTTTGCCAACTTCTTGTTTTGGCCCCTCTTTAAGAGGAGTAAACACCCTCTGCATAGGAAACCCATCCCCACGAGCAAAGTGCAGGAGGGGGAGTAGCCAGCAGTGCTATGCTGTTCTGCCCTGTCATTGGTCTCCTCAAAACCTGCACCAATTTAAAACCAGACACCAGTTGTTCCCCTCCCGTCACATCCCCACAAGTCACAAACGATAGCACAGGAAGGAAAGAGAGTGTGTCCAAGTCTGAGTCAGTGATAGAGAGAGAGAGACAGTGAAAGAGAGAGAGAGAGAGAGAGAGAGAGAGAGAGAGAGAGAGAGAGAGAGAGAGAGAGAGAGAGAGAGAGAGAGAGAGAGAGAGAGAGAAGGCTTAGTAGAATGCCTGCATACGCCACAAACATGAGGCTGAAGTTTCCCATCCTGGCTCTGATTCTGGAGATAATCACTATCATCCTGTTTGCTATGTTTGTGGTTTACGAAGATGGCAAACCTGCACGCCATGATACTCCTGACAACTCCACACATGCAGAGTTGCCGCCAATGAACCTCTATCCCAGTAAGTATGCCTTTAACATGGGCTCCCTGGTGTGACTTAGCTTATAATAATGTAATTATTTAGCTGATGCTTTTATCCAAAGCAACATTGTAATATTGTATTTTGTGCAGTTAACAAACCAATGCTATTGACACATTTTGTACCACTTAACTACTCCTCCTGTCACCTTGTACACTCAACTGAATATTTGGCCCTGTAGAGAAACCCTTGCAAACAGGGTTTCAGGGTTTAGACTGTGAAACTGTATGAAAACCTTGTAATAAATATAAATAAGAAAGAAAGAATGCTTTGCCCCAACAATGTTTTACCTCAAGCGGTTGTGTTTGTCTTGGGAGTGCATATGTTCTATATTCTGTCGGTCCTTTAGATACTCCTAACATAAGTAATTGTTGAGTTATAGTATGGACATTTGTCCATGAATGGGTGTGGCAGGTATGACCCATAGAGATTAGCCAAGTACACTACTATAATATTCATCACATACAGAAGAAAATTATGGGAGAACTATTATAAACCTTTGACCTTCTTCAAAAGAAAATGGTGAAGAAGATGAATAATGTCTGGGCAATTTTCTAATTGCATTCTTCTTCTTTGAGAAAAACTCAAGGTTTGTTGTTGTTAAGTTGTCTTTGGACCATATGCTTAACAAGGGTATTTTCTGCCCAAAAGAAATTGCATCCACTTAGTCAAACACAGCTTGTACCCCTTACAAACTGGACAGACTGTGAGAAAATGGTCAGTTCCTGGCCTCTGTGATTAAGTTCAAAGCTAAGGAAAGGAGGAGGAATGTATTTCAGAAATAAAATTGGTCTGGTTTGGTGTTATCATCAAGGGACAAATAAGTGTTGACAAAATGAAACTGATAGGTAGCAAATTAGGTTTTGTCAGACATCCCTTGTTTCTCAGTGGACGGAGGAATTTCAGATTTTATCTTGCACAAAGTAGTTTAGCTGGATCTACAAGGCAAAATACATTTTCTGATTAAACCTCACAAATCAGACCAGCAATGGAATTTCAATGTCTGAATGAATGCAACCACCTGTAAACTAAAATGGAACTTGTGTTGAGTTGGTATTGAGTGGAGTGATTTATACTCTACAAGTCCTGGTCGGTATACTCTGCCCTGGGTCATGATTAGGTTTGATGCTGGTGCCCTTTAGGCAGAGAGGGTTTATCCCTGGGGGATTCTGTCTCCCTAGCACACCCCAAACCAGAGAGGAATCACACAGATAGTACAATGTGCCCACTAGTGGGCAACTTTCTAATTCCACTGCACTCTGCCTCTTCATTGGTGTGATTAAGTGACTAAAGGATCCTATAGTTAAGGTGGATGTATGGCATAGGGAGGGCGGGGGAGAACCCAGGGCACGCAACCAAAACTAATAAGACAAACTTTGCAGCAGACATGTTTCACCCCAAGGGGAAATTCCATGTGCAGTTTCATAGAGAAAAATGTCTCACAAAAGACTTGTTTATCCATTATTTTATGTGCTAATGGAGCCTCACATAAGTGGAATTCATGGAAGAGATAATAACCTATTCATTTAGCAATACAGCTAATTTGCATATTGCAAATTATCCCTTCCCCTGCCTCATGGGCTACTGGGAACTTTCAACTGCCAAACCTGAATAAAAAAGAAAGAAAAAGAAGAAAAAAAGTGCCAAAGAGTTGAATGCTTTCTGATGGCTAGCCCATGTGAGGTTTGCACATCTTAAACCTGAAGAAACCTATGTTCAATATCAGGAAGAAAATAACGGGCAGTGTTTGTTCATAGGTGGATGGGTGTGGGAGCCTAAACACATAGAGTGGGGTTCACTTCTCATACATTCTAGAACTACATCTGATTGGAAGCATGATGATGGAGATCTGATAAAGAGAGAGGAAATAATGGGTGTGTGATCTGATCATTTTTGTTTTTGAAGATACATTTTTGAAGATCCATCTTGGCTGCCTGTTATATGCACTAGACCGTTTGTAAGGTTCAGCAAAGCAATAACAGGGGGGTGCGGCGGATACAGATATAAATAGTTTACACACAAAAGACAATGCAATGATAATTGTGGGGTGGGGGGGTATTTTCCTTTATAAAGAAGACGGACCACATCCCAACACCACTCCAGCAGTCTCAGTAGGCCTTTTTGGTCCAACACCTATTAGTCTTCATGATGTTCACTAGCACCTTGGGAAATGACTAAAACCTGCAGCTCTATTGTTTCTCTGTGAGTAGTCGCATCTTGATGCACTTTCCAGATGAGGGGCCCCCATCATATGGAGACTAATGGCTTTGGGGAATTGAGTCTCTAACTTCCTGTGGCTGGACTTTTCAGCAAACCTTTTGTGAGCGACCGGCGGAGTCGGATGGGAGTGGAGCGTGGAGAATGAGGCCCAGGTCTCTTGGAGCTTAGGGAACCAGAAGCTCCAGTCTGTATCTATTGACACCATAATAGAGCTCATATCCTGTTCTCCACTGGAAGACATACAATACTTGAAATATATGCTTTACTATACCATCCTGCACTATTCTATACCAAACTACTGTTTGGTATAGAATATACCAATATACCAATAAAAATGACTAAATGTACTGTTTACTATACTTTCACAAGAAGTCCGTCCTTAAAATTGTATTAAGTGAAACTAATAGGGAGGAATGTTTTCAACTTCCTACTGTGGGAGTCTAACAAGCTTAGACTTATTGAGACCATGTGCCATGAATAGAGCTGCATGAGGCTAAAGATGCACAGGGTTAAGGAGGGCCATCTCTGTGTTCTATTCACAGCTAACTGAATTGCTCTTCCTTCAGATAAATTGGAATTTACAGTGAGACCTTATGGGAGGTTACCATGGCATAGTCCAATGACTGGTCAATGACTTCTGAAACAAGGAACCTGAGGTCCCTTGTCCTACATTTGCACTGTACAGTTAATAATGAGTAATCATGACAAATATGATTCTACAAAGGTTTGGATTTCTACAAAATAAATCCGCAATTTCTAAAGTACCTACTACTAACAGTTTTTCTCTCTTTGTCAAGGGCAAGTAAACCCTGCAGAGAATCTGAAGATGAACCCATTCAGACCGACAGTCATCCTCATCATTTTCACATTTTGTTTCAACATTAGAGGATGGATATCGCACAGTCAAATGTCCCTGAACTGTCCTGGCTTCCCTTCTGTTCCTAGTGTTCCAGGATGTCCATGTGATGATCTTCATTGGATTTGGATTCCTGATGACCTTCCTGAAGAGATATGGCTTCAGTAGTGTTGGAGTCAACCTGCTCTTGGCTGCCTTCGGACTGCAGTGGGGCCTGCTCATGCAGGGCTTCTGGCACATGGACCACGGAAAGATCAAAGTCTCCATTGAGAAGTAAATCCAATGCACTGTCACTCTGAATTTAGACAGGATAACCATACAAATAGCATCATACATTTCATGCAATTACAGTTCTAGTTAGTCAATGGAAATATAAAATTCAGCATATGTCTTTGCCGTCTTAAGTCTTTTTTCTTTCCTCGCCATGAAAGGATGATCAATGCGGACTTCAGCACGGCAACAGTTCTTATCTCTTTCGGGGCTGTGTTGGGCAAAACCAGTCCGGTCCAGCTTCTTATTATGACTATCCTGGAGATCACCATCTTTTCTATCAATGAGCACATCGTGATCACGATCTTAAAGGTTGGTGCATTTAAGTACACATGTGGAGGACAGGCAACCACTAGAATTTATATCCAAACGTACCCCAAAATAACTTTTCTTGGTCTTGTACAGGCCAATGATGTTGGAGCCTCCATGATCATCCATGCCTTCGGGGCCTACTTTGGCTTGGCGGTGGCTCGCATGCTGTACCGGCCAGCCCTCAGAAACGGCCATGAAAACAATGGGTCTGTCTACCACTCTGACCTGTTTGCCATGATTGGTGAGTCTCAGCCGTCACTTTTGCTGTAATCAGATAATATTGTTAACTCAATGTTATTGGTAAACACACTACATACAAGTACTGTAGACTACCACTGTAAGAAAGTATATCTATTCTCTGTCTGTTTTGGCATGTTTCATAGAGGGAGGTAGGGGGACAAGATATTCAAATGTTTGTGTCCTTAAAGTGACTTGCTCCACCTAGTGGATGGAAATAGTTTGACCTTAGAATGGTTTTGATGCTGGTGGTGGTGGTGTTGGTGGTGGTGGGGGGGGGTGTTACCAAATTGTGCTGTACCACACACAGCGGACTTAGTGTCAGTATAAATGAAAAATATCGAAGAAAAATCTTTCAATTACAGGAACCGTCTACTTGTGGATGTTCTGGCCGAGTTTCAACTCAGCCATTGCTGTACCTGGACTGACTCAGCTCAAGGCTGTGGTCAACACCTACTTCTCCCTGGCTGCCTGTGTACTGGCTGCCTACGCTATCTCCAGCCTTGTGGAGCACAAAGGGAAGCTGGACATGGTGAGACACCACACAGGTCACCTTTACAAAAGTAAAACAAACATGGAGGGGAACAAATGCCTCCTTTTTGCAGGACCCTCTGGTCATGAGCATCTTTCTCTCTTTAGATCATTTTTTTCATTTTTTCTTCCATTTTAGATGCACTGTTGCAGGCAGCACTCACTCATTGTTTTGATACACCGTAGGTCCACATTCAAAATGCCACACTGGCCGGTGGTGTTGCCGTGGGGACCTGTGCTGACATGGACATCGAGCCTTTTGGTGCAATGCTGATTGGACTCCTGGCTGGCATCATCTCCACTGTGGGCTTCAAGTACCTCACTGTGAGTTCAAATCACATTACTTGGTTTTACCTGCAACAAAGGTAGACCAGAACACAAGACAGACAACCATATTGTATGGCCAGATGGCTAGAAATATGGTGGAGCATTTTTAGCAGCTAACATGTTAATGACGTGCTTCTCTGTGTTACAGCCCATCCTTGCATCCAACCTGGGCATCCAGGACACGTGTGGCGTCCACAATCTGCACGGCATGCCTGGCATCCTGGGGGGTCTGGCTGGCATTGTGGCTGTGGCTCTAGGAAAGAAGGAAGGGTAAGCCACATCCAATAATACCACTTCAAACAGCTCTTAGGGCAGAATATGGACGCAAGTTAAGACTCTCTAAGAATATTGTGTGGGGTTTACTTGAAGAATGAATATTTCTTATATGGTTAAAATGCAAAAGTTTTTTGATGAAACAAGCATACCTTAACCTCCAGCTTTGTCCACAGGGGCGCGGCTACAATGCAGGCTGCAGCTCTGGCCTCGTCTCTCGGCTTCGCTCTGGTGGGAGGGGCCATCACAGGTGGGTGGACCTGCAGATAAACAACAAACAGAAAACAGTGACAAATTTCAAATGTTTCAGCATAGACTGCATAAAAATAGTATTATATTGCATTATATAGTTCCTGTAAATTAATGTATGAGTATTAAAACATCTCTCACATACTGTAAAAAAAATATATATATACTGTATATATATTTCTTCTTTTTTTTACAGGTCTGATAATGAAGCTTCCATTCTGGGGACAGCCTCCAGACCAAAACTGTTTCGATGACTCAATCTATTGGGAGGTAAGACAGATGAACAAAATATTTGTATCAGTGATCTTTTCTTTCCAACAGGAGAAAGTCCCACCCAAGCCATGCTTTATCTGTCCTAACTGGAGATTTACGGTCATGTGATTCTTCTCTAGGTACCTGAGGAAGAGGATGAGAATGAGGAGAGCCTGGCTCACGGAGACCATTCCAAGAACAAAGCTGAAGTGTAAAGTTCTGAGCTGTGAAAGGGAGGCATTGTGTACCAGAACAAATATTCCAGCAATAATCAATGCCAAGTATTATAGGGCATCCTTAACATCTTGAAGTTACACTGTGTCTTTGGTTCAGGCTAACTCACTGCAACTCTCCTCTTCAACCACATTTAGCAGGGAAATGTAATGTTCCACTTTTTGTGTAACCATACAGTGTATAACCTTCTTGTCTACTAATTTGGATTGAATTTGTATAGAATTTGGTTTTGGAGTCTTGTGTATTCTTCTTAAATACATGATGAGATATTATGATATCACATTGTGTATTATTTGATCTCCATAGGGATGTGATATAATAACTAAGACATTTCTCCCCTATGAGAAACCTTGTTCACACAAACAAATTTCAAACTTGCAATTATATGATTTGCTATGATTTAAACCTGACACAAAGTGTGTATTGGTTATTCACATATTTTGTTCCAACAAAGCGATATTATTGATCCCTTCATTTGAATTGACTCAACTGCCTTTCTTCTTTTCTCAAAATGGTGAAAAAGGTTGTTTTCAGGGATTTTATACGCTGAATTTGATTTAATTTACCATTGTGAGCCACTGCAAATGGTAAGTAGTTGATGAGTCAATCATATGAATACATTTCATAGTTTTTTCGTGTAGGTTTTGCCATTTACATGTGTATCTATTGTATCTATGTCATTTTGATTAAAAAAACGTGTGACCACGCCAAACCAACTGACAGAATCCATACAGACCTTCATTACATGGAGAGAATGAACTAACTACAGTCTGCAGAGGCAGGTTACCTCGCTGAAGCTCATTCCTGAGAGTCTGTGATCCTACACCGGTGCGACAAGCCTGTGGGTCTTGCATGGACCTGGTCAAGAAAATATCCTGTTTATACTACTTATGCATGTGAATACTACAGTGGCTCCACTTTCCAATGCTCCATACATATTCACATCAGAAGTTGCATTCATACTGTAGAATGAGAACATAAAGGTCATTAGAGAGAAAGTCACAGAGATTCAAACTTTTGGGGCTTATTTCACCTATAGTGTAATCATTTCTGTATAGTATGTATTACATGGATATAGTACATTTTTCTAGACACTGCAAAGTACTATAAGTGGGTGCTGGCTGTAACAGAAATTATTGGTTTGATTACAGCAGTCATAAACCATGATCTGAGGACAGGTCAGGATGAAGCTACAGATAGATAGGTTCATAGTGTTTTTTTTTCCTCATAGTTTAGTATGAGTGATTTAGAATTGGAGCTTTGAATGTGCTTGTAAAGACTTTGTATCTAGCTATACAATATTAGTATTTTGTTAAAGAAAATCCGTATTACTCTGTATATACAGTATACAATAGTATACTGTCATATAACAGTCATTCATAAATATGTTTTTATATTAACTCAGTGTCACTCTGAATTATTTTTCCCCACACATACTTATTCATACTATGCATAGCCTACTATTAAGTGAGAAATAAAATGTATCAACAATTTATTTGTATCAGTAGCGTAGCCACGAGGGGGCCTGGGGGGGCTTAGTACTCATTTACATGTACGGCCCACCCAGATGTCTGATTGTGTACAAAAACAAAATATGGAATTTGTATTTTTTTTGTGGCCCCTTCATTTTAAGATGCCCCCCCCAACAAAAAACCCCCCACAAATTTTGTGTCGGAAGCTTGCTAAAATGAAAATACTTAGTGTATATACTGAGTAACCAGGGGCCTGTTCCATAAAGCAAGTTTACAGAATGAGACAGGCTTATTACAGGCTTACAGAGCACCACAAGTTCGGTACAGGGTTCTCAAGTCTCACGTATTCACCGGCATTTTAACCAGTTCACATGCTCTCACGCAACACCTTGTATTTCTCACGCTGAGAAGGGATTATTTGTCCTGCTATATACAATTAATGGACAAGGCGCAGGAATACGGAGGTACGTTTTCTGCAGAGTTGATAGCTGTCTCGAGTTATACAGAGTTAAATGCCACCCACCAGCCAATCAGAAACACCAGTGACCCAGTTAAAAGTCTGTGAGCCGTGTCACCTGGGCAGAGGCCCCAATCTTGTTGTGACCCATCGCTGTGGCAGGCTAGTTTTTGAGGTGGGGAGTGTGCAGTATTATTTTAAAGCTCACACCAAATGTTCTTCGGCACTTTGACGCAAACAACGCAAGCAATCTTTCTGCATTCTTCCAGCCAAAAGTATCGCTGAAATTCCATCCCAAACAGGCGTAGTTCCATGACCAGGCGATGCTCCATGACGATTCCTGCTCTTTAGCAATGGGTGGACCCAGAAAGATCTAGGGTGCCGCTGGTTGCTGTCCTCAACAACGCGACGAGGCCTAAAACCTTTTAAAGTTTTGTTTTCATTGTTGTGTAAAATAAATTTAAAAAGGACACACTGTAGGTAGCCTATATATTTTTATTATGTACATATATATATATATATATATATATATATATATTATTATGCACAGATTTTTCAAGTATATATTTAGTGTAGCAGCTAGAGTTTCTCAATGCTATCCCAGCTAACAAGGGACATCCTGGGGACATTCGGTGACATTCCTATTTGGTCCCCTATAGACCTTTTTTGGAAGGTAAACAATAACAGATCAGTTTAGAACGCAAGGCCCTGAACTACATCCGGCTAGCGCGTTTCCTACATTATCGCTAGCTACTTTACCATCGAGTTAACATGACTTGCGCATATTACCATCAATTAACTGGCTGTGGATAGCAGCGATACATCGAATAGTGTCCCCTAACCGACCCACTGGATCAGAACGTTATTTATTTTAGGCTATAATTTATTTTAGGCTGATCTGAAATTGATAGCCTAAGGTAGAGCTAGAGCTAATCTATCCCGATGTCTACTGTACCACTATTTCAAATAGTAGCTACATTAGCCTACCAAATAGTATTTGGTAGAGTGCGTTTACAGTCAGTAAAGAGGTTATTGGAGCCTATAAAAGTCTGATGCCTACAACTATTTTTTAATGGGAGTCAACAAACAATGTACATGTATGTAGATATAGCATCTTTTTAAGCCGTCAAGACATGACGGCTTACCCCTTGTGCTACCTTCGGGTCACATGACCCAAAGGTTCATAACGAACCATCGTTGTGTTTACCCAATTTTACCCAATACAAAAACAAATAAAAATAATTTTCTTTTAACCTTCGCAATGTGGGGGGTCTGAGACAGGGGTCTGATACTAAAAGCAACGGTCGGGGAGGTGTGCATGGGCTCTGCTGGTTACTTGCTGTGAAATTGTAGTAATTAATAAACGCACCGATAAATGTTCAATATGATCGGCTGTTTTTACATCACCCACCTGTCATTTCTGAACCCAGTGTATGGTCGAGGGTTAAAAAAAACAAACAGGTGGATATGAGAGTTAGCCATAGCCTAGGACTAAGCATCAGATCCACAACCAAGTTATCTCTACTGAAGTATATTTATTGTTCAGGTGGATCCCTTGCCTGTTGCGCAAATTCATTTCAGTAACCTAAGAAAAGACACATCGCCACTGATGCTAGGCATGATTGGAAATTCCCTTCCATGACAAGTTATAGCTACACCTCAAACCACCTTTTTAAAGCACTAACCCAGATAGCAAACTTCATTGAAACTACGCTGAATCAACATCTGCTTTCAACGTCAGACTCTGATGTTGACCCATCATCATTTTGCACTCATTTATTGAAACAACGTTGAAAAACCAACGCGATTCTAACGGTATTTCCACCAATATTACTATTAAAACAACGTTGAAAAACCAACCAAAATCAACGCTATTGTAACGGTATTTCCACCAATATTACTATTAAAACAACGTTGAAAAACCAACCAAAATCAACGCTATTGTAACGGTATTTCCACCAATATTACTATTGAAACAACGTTGAAAAACCAACCAAAATCAACGCTATTGTAACGGTATTTCTACCAATATTACTATCCCTTACAAAAAAGAAGTAGGCTATATTAAAGTATAGGCCTACTATAAGTAGCTATACTAAAATATGGATAGTACACTTTTAGTTCACTTTTGATATAGGCTACTTTTAAGGAGTATACTTAGAAAATAGTTCACTTTTGATATACTTTTAAGTATGCTTTGAAAACAGTTCACTTTTGATATACTTTTAAGAAGTATACTTAGATAATAGTTCACTTTTGATGTACTTTTAAGTATGCTTTGAAAATAGTTCACTTTTGATATACTTTTAAGAACAGAAAATTGTATAAATTTCTTCTGGAGTAGGAAGTACGTTTTCTATTATTATACAGAAAAAACTGTCAAAATAATGTTTAAGTACATTACAGGTTAAATTCTTTAGATCCATCTCATTCTAATTATTCATGTCTAGGAAAATCTATTGTGCATTGCACATTGAATCTTTTTTCGTACTGAAGCTGTAACCTTAATTACTGCCAAAACATTTTGAAGCCCTATACTCTTATAGCCTACTAATAATTATCAATTGTAGTATTAATGGAAAAAACGAAAAAGCTACTTGAGAAAGAAGCAGACAGAAGGGTTGCATTGTGGTCCGTGTACCTTGTGGCCATTGGTTTTTCTATTTTGCAACCCGTGTTGACAAACGCAAAATAGGGCCGTAATATCGTTTTGTCACTTTAGTAAGTCGAACACACATTTAAGTATAACGGCTTGTTTTTGGTTGTTTCGTTTTTTTTTTAAATGAAATTGAATGAAATAACCATATAACACAAATGGTATAACGAGCCATTAATCGATGTTTTGATTATTCCATATCCTTTATGCTGATATCTGCAAAAGATGAAAAATAGTCTCGTAATATCGATTTGTCCATTTCGGATGTCAGACCCAGATGATTGGGAAATGCGTGGTTTTCGTTGTTTTGTTTTGGAATAACGGAATAACCATATAGGCCTAACACAAATGGTATTACGAGCCATTTACTCGTTTGTTTGATTATTGCATATCCTTTATGCTGGTATCTGCAAAAAATGAAAAATAGCCTCGTAATATCGTTTTGTCCATTTTGGATGTCAGAACCAGATTATGGGGAAAGGCTTGGTTTCCGTTGTTTTGTTTCATTTTGGAATTACGGAATAACCATATAACACAAACGGTATAACGAGCCATTTACTCAATTGTTTGATCGGCCGTATTATGCATACTGGCACAAGTGAAAAAGAGAGAGAGGGGGAGAGACGTGTAATAATTGGGGGTGTTATTACTTCCGAACACCAGAGGGCAGCAACGACTAGCTTTTTTTTTTTCCTGTGATCTGTAGGCCTACAATCTTTACGACATAGCAGCAGGTTCTTTAGTAGAAGACACACACACCAAAGTGGAGGCACATTTTGACGGAGTTTACTAGTTGATACTTAGTTAATAAATCTTTGATGAACCCTAGTTTCTTTAATATATATTAGAAACATTACAAGACGGGGCTCCAGTGTGTGTTCAAACAAGGCCAAAAGTGCCAGACGGTATCAGTTGAAAAAGACAACCACACCCGTGCAAGAAACACTCCCCAACCCTCCCTCCCCCCACCTAAATTATTGCTTTCAGTTCTGTTGTACGTTTTAATGAAGTGCATTGAGGCAATCATAGTAAGAAAGTTGAGGTCATGTGGGCTACCTTTGCAGTTAACATAGACACACAACTGACAGAGACTGTTGTGGATACTTTTTTCAAAGTTCTGATCATATTCTATGTCCAAATTCAACTTCTTCAAAGTCCAAAAACAGCACGAGAGGGTTCCCAGGAAAATCTGATTTCCTTTGTCTGTGTTACACCTTTTATATCCAACAAATTACACCCCTGGACTTTAATGAAGTGCATTGAGGCAATCATTGAGCAAATCTTCCCCTTTTTATTTATAAAAAACATAATATTATTTTCTCATGTAACTTTTATTCAGTTTGGATAAAATGTAGAGTTAACTTGACCCAAAACATTACATTAAATCTATTCAATTTTGCAAAAGGCCATTGTAGTGACAATACAATTGTTGTCCTTACATCGATCAATGTACAACACGTTTTAGCCTACATGAATGCATTCATACCCTGTTACACACAATTTAAAAATGTCCTTTGAACAGAAAATTGCTGTTCTGCTTGTGACGATTCGTATATCAGCCTACACTTCTGTGCTTAAGGTTAGTATACTAGCTTGAGACCACCATAGCTATGGGAATGAGAGTGAATGCAATTAGAGGGGTGGCTGTGTCTACATACAATTTTTCTTGTTGTTTGTTTATAATTTGCATATAAATGTTTACACAACAGTTAGTTCCAACCAAGTAGGTCTACTTTAATTGGACAGGAGGCATTCCATGAGTGCTGACATTTGACAGCCTCAGACAGCAGGGGGGGGGGGGGCAGTTACATTGGGGCCAGAGGTTCTGTTAGAGGGGCCAGTTACATTAAACATTATTGTTGTCATATAGTTTTCTTCACTGCAGTGCAGGCATTAACAGGCAAAAGCAGTGGCACCCCCAGAAATGTTTTATAGGAGTGGCCAGATGGGGCCACTGAAATCCTGGGGTGGCTTTCCAAAATCAAAAGCCATAACTGAATTTCAGCAATTGTATTATGCTGTTGTAGTATACATGTTAGTTGAAAACAGCAGCGGACTGGGGAAGGGTGACAGGATCTGAGTGTGGAGATACATGGATTTATATGCCGGAATGTTTTCTATACAGTACACAGTCATCTTTTGTGCAGAATACAGAGAGAATACAGTATAGAGACTTGTTTAAACAATTGGAAAGCGTGAGAAGGTAAAGAAGTGAGTGGAGAAAAGAGAAGCAGAAAAGTGCAACACCCTCCCATTACCGTTATCTCTAATTCACTCTTCTGAGTCCCATCTGTGTTGTATGTCTGCAAACTGCTATAGTATGGGCCTACACGAAAGTTATTAAGTCATTGGACTTGTGTGGGGAGGCTTTGACAAGTGTGATGACTGTATTCCTCCACAGATACCATGGGCTTGGACATGGAGTTGGACCAGTTACTATTCACTTTGACTTGATGGGTGTGACCTGTGAAGAATGAATGGCACCATGCAATGGTGAAAGGCTATAACGCAGGGTTGATTGCAACTGGTGTTGGAAAACACATGTAGTAGGGCAGAATAGAGGAACTGGGCACAAGGTACTGGTTTGGTCCCTGGTTAGTCCCCAAAAACGTGGCAGAAACAGCAGAAAATATTAGATGGCATTGCATCAAGGCCCAATTTGAGTCATAGGATATTTACAATTGTAGTAGGCCAATAGATCTGTTTTAAAAGTTCAGGGGTGTAATTTGTTACACCCCTGAACTCTCGTTGCTGCTCCGTGCTGTTTTTGGACTTTGAAGAAGTTGAATTTGGACATAGAATATGATCAGAACTTATAAAAGTATCCACAACAGTACCTCTGTCAGTTGTGTTTCTATGTAAACTGCAAAGGTAGCCCACATGACCTCAACTTGCTCACTATGATTGCCTCAAGGCACTTCATTAAAACGTACAACAGAGCTGAAAGCGGTAATTTAGGTGGAGGGAGGGAGGGAGGGTTGGGGCGTGTTTCTTGCACGGGTGTGATTGTCTTTTTCAACTGATACCGTCTGGCACTTTTGGCCTTGTTTGAACACACACTGGAGCCCCGTCTTGTAATGTTTCTAATATATATTAAAGAAACTTGGGTTCATCAAAGATGTATTATCTAAGTAGCAACTAGCAAACGCGGTCAACATGTGCCTTCAGTTTGGTGTGTGTGTCTTCTACTAAATAACCTGCTGCCAAGTCGTCAAGATTGTAGGCCTGCAGATCACAGGAACATTTTTTTTAAAGCTAGTCGTTGCTGTCCTCTGGTGTTCGCAAGTAATAACACCCCCAATAGTTTCACATCTCTCCCCCTCTCTCTCTTTTTCATTTGTGCCAGTATGCATAATACGGCCGATGAAACAAACGAGTAAATGGCTCGTAATACCATTTGTGTTATATGGTTATTCCGTTATTCCAAAATAAAACAAAACAACGGAAACCACGCATTTCCCCATCATCTGGTTCTGACATCCGAAATGGACAAATCGATATTACGAGCCTATTTTTCATCTTTTGCAGATATCAGCATAAAGGATATGGAATAATCAAAACATCGATTAATGGCTCGTTATACCATTTGTGTTATATGGTTATTTCATTCAATTTCATTTTTTTAAAAACGAAACAACCAAAAACAAGCCGTTATACTTAAATGTGTGTTCGACTTACTAAAGTGACAAAACGATATTACGGCCCTATTTTGCGTTTGTCAACACGGGTTGCAAAATAGAAAAACCAATGGCCACAAGGTACACGAACCGTACACGGACCGCTAAGGAAGAATTGTAATATTCTGTGATGACTTGTCTTTGGAAATGAAACTCTTAAGAGTCCTCTTAATGTGACCTTTTGGTCACATTTAACAATTTTGTATTACAAAATTATTGGAGCACAAATTTGCATTGTGTGTCATACAGCTTTGGTGTGCTATACAAAGAATGTTTGCTTAATCATGTTACACATCACACATTTATTGCTTTTGTACCTGTTTATAGTAAAGAATGAAAGACTAAATTATATTCCAAATTCAGTCTTTATTTATTAAAGCTATGTTTCTGCATATGAGAAAATTGATGACCAATGACATGCTGGGGCTGAGCTGCGCATGAATTACATGCATTGTCTACATTTATACGTGCTGGGTGCAACATTTAATATTGTGTGTGATTGAAATTCATGTAGACTATGGCTACATTGCAAAAGTGTCAGAACTGAGAGCAGTCCAGTGTGATCTCTCCATCTCTGGGTAAACCACTTATAATGCATTTGAGATCCGTTGTCCTGCGACCAAAGAGCGACTTAACGGCAAGTTAACCCATGGTACCAAAATTAATGTATCCAGCCTCCGACCAAGGTACAACGTCACGGCAACGTTGTCCACGGGACCAAAAAATAACGTAACCAGCCGACCAAGGAACGACGTCGCGACAACGTTGTCCACGGGTCTAAAAATAAGGTAACCAGCCAACCAAGGTACAACGTTGCAGCAACGTTGTCCATGGGACTAAAAAATTACGTAACCAGCTGACCAAGGTACAACGTCACGGCAACGTTGCCCACGGGTCTAAAAATAACGTAACCAGCCGTTTGTTATCAACGTCAGAGATGTCGGTATGCCACTGCATACTTCTATTCTATTTTTTTTTAAATTACATAATTATTAAGTATGCAGTGGCATACCGACATCTCTGACGCTGATAACAAACCAAACCGTTTCCAAATTGGTTGAAAATTGAGCAAGTTATGGTCATTTAAAAAGTACATGTAGATTCAACACAATGTTATGGGTGAGCGAATTGACTGTAGCAAGATGGCCGCCATGTGCGGACGTTCTAGACTCCGCCGTAAGACATCTAGGCTGTGTCTACTACCGCGCACTTGTGCACTTCGAGCACTGACTTTCAGTGCTTAGGGCGCTTACACTGACAGAACCAGCAGAATTCAGTGCACTGAAAGTACCCGGATAACGCACTGCAAACGGTCAAAAAATGCAGTGTACAACGATGGACACTACTCGCCCTAAACGGGCGCCATATTGGCTATGTAGCGGAAGAGGAGGAGCCCTTTCGGCAGCTTTTCATTTCATTTCTAAAATAATGGCGGACGAAATGACTCGCGAGCAGATTCGCCTTAGATTCGCGGGTGTCACAATCAGATTTGCGTCCGTCACTTCCCGCCAAGTGGTTAACTTAAGTGTTCCATTTGAGACAGCACTACTCAGCGACGGAGTGCACTACAGATGTAAGTGCACTGTATTGCAGTGCACTGTATTGCAGTGTACTTAGTAAAGTGCGCGGTAGTAGACACAGCCCTAGTGTTTATATTTATCTATGGGGAGAACTGCCACTCTCGGGAAAATTCCGGGTTCTGAACTGGTTGCGGTTCCATGTGAGGGCGCTAACGAGCGAGTGCAGAATGAATGGAGGTCTATGGTGCTATACCCCTCAAAATCCACTTTTCTCAGGATATAATTTTTTGTCTAGTAATTTGAATTCTGAATTCGAAAGGGAAGGCAAAAAAAATACACACTGCTGGCTGTTAGATTTTTTTTTAAGTCGCCTTTCTGTTCTAAAAAGCCTTTGAAAATGTAATTGACGTCATACACATCGTACGACCAGAGCTACTGCTTTACGACAAGCTCTGGTCACTTCCTTTTTTCTCTCAAGGCATCGACAACACAGCTGACAGGTTATAGGCTCTCCCTGTCAATACAAGAGTTTTGGCTTGCTAATGTTCTTGCTAATGTTGCTAATGCTCTGACATTCTGATTCCGCTTCGGATGCCATCAAGCGGGTGCTCTGGTCGTATCAGTCCTTCACTAACCAATCAGCATTCATTAGCAGAATGCTAGCGTGTTATGGGCAACAACGACTCACCTTGTAAGAAATCAAAAGGACATAAGTACTCGTTCATTCAACTTTCGACCTATAATCCATGTTGAACATGCAAAAACTACAATCAAATCGCAGATTTCTCAACGACAATCAGGCGAAAGAGACAAATTTAGCCGTTTAGCTCCATGGACTCCCATTCAACATGCACTCGCTCGCGATCACCCCCAGTGGAACTCTGGTGGAACTGCAGCCAAATTCGGTACAATGGGGCTTAATAGGGAGTGGCAAGGCTCTCCTAAACAGGCTCTGGTACAACGTCGCGGCAACGTTGTCCATGGGACCAAAAAATAACGTAACCAGCCGACCAAGGTACGACGTTGCGGCAACGTTGTCCACGGGTCTAAAAATAACGTAACCAGCCGACCAAGGTACGACGTCGCGGCAACGTTGTCCATGGGACCAACTGGCAACATTCCCTTTATGACGTTGCTACGACGTTGCCACAACGTTGTCAGAAGGTAACGTCACGGGTTACCAGCCGCAACGTCATGTGTTAGCTGGGATACGTTCTTCCTCAAGCGACTGGACTTGACTCTCTAACAGAGTCAACTTTTCTAGCAAAATGACACATGTAGGACAATGTGAGTGGGTGTGAGACATTATAGTTAACTTACGTTAATAGTTTATGCCAGCCAGGATAATCCGTCAAGAGCGTTGAGTTGGCTAGTTCAACAGGAACAGTAGCGTCGGGCTCCAAGGAAGAAAGCCGCGCCGAGTAAACCTATAAGTAAGGCCCCGTCCACACTAGCTCGGGTAAATACAAATACGCGTATTCGAATTGAAAACGATCTCCGTCCACACTAGCGTTTTCATATTGTTTTCCAAATGTTTGCCGTCCACACTAACACGGGTACATGACAATCGTTGTCATGGTTACGCCACTCCTGCCCCTCCCGCCACGCTGCTCTGTTTACATACTCCTCGGGCAATACTATTTGGTGTTGTATAACTTAAAATTGTCCCACCAGCTAGCTGTTCAGCCAGGTCTCACCCAGAATCGCCGCTCTATGTTTGGTTTAAACCGTCTTCTCTGCCTTGTCCCCCTATCGTTCAGGCACACAGAGTACCATGCTCGCCTTCTGCGTAGCAGTAACGCGTATCTATTAAGTGATAATACTTGTACCTGAAGTACACTAACTAAACTGGTAAATAAATTATAGAGATGGAGCAGCATATTTCTTTCACCTTCCATGTTCATCTTGACATTATAGCTAGTGCTATGGTCTAGAACGCAAGCTAACCCCAGTGCCATGGCAACTTAACGTCATCATATCTGAAAAGCTCCGTGGACCCCGTCCACACTACTACGCGAACCCGGCGTTTTCAAATGTCTCCGGCTAGGGGAGCGTATTCGAAAAGCTCAGTTTTAAGTGTCCGAATACGCCGTATTAGTGTGGACGGGAGGTGCAAACGCAGACATACGGTATGTATGCGTTTCTAAATTTACCCGGGCTAGTGTGGACGGGGCCTTAAGACAGTAAATGTGTAGATTAAATCGGGAAGGACAAAATAAATGAATAAATTAAGTAATATATATATAACGATTAACAACAAGCAAGAACAAAAGCTTGGGAAAAGTTTGGAGCAGCAGCTCAGGTGCAGCGTAGCAAGTCGTATAATAATGTATGGCTTTTTCCTGTGCCTGTCCCACCAGTGACAAAAAGTTATATTTGTTTGTTTTTGTCCATATATTGTTTCTAAACTCTACTGACGTATTTTGTAAAATATGCGCGCTTGCTCTATATTTAAAGATATCATTATGTTCCATGCTGCTTCTTTAGTCATGAATGTTTTTCTAACTTCTATGTTACCAGTCATAGGAAAAGTTTCTGTCAGGTCTGGACTATTTTCAGAAATGGGCTGTAAATCATTTTCATCATGAATAATGTCCTGTGATTGTAAACATTGAAGGCATTCCATTTCAGACTGGGGACAAATCTGTGCCCATGCATCATCCAAATCACCCTGTTGTTCCATAACAAGTTGAGCATCATCTAGTTTGTCAGAATTTTGTTCATACAAGGACCTATTATTCTTAACAATTTCTTTAACTGTGTCTATGTCAGCACTTAAATCACGTACAATTCCAACATTGTAAAACTCTTTGTATGATAGAAAAGGATGTGGTTTCAACTGTCTTCATAGTGGGGCAAAAACAATTGGAGCTGGCTATGATGGTATTTTTCTGGATCTTTTGTGGATGACAGTCTTGCATATCTAATAACAGCTGGTTCTGTGCGTGATCTTTTTTTAATGTAGCCATAGTTGTCCTGAAGTTGAACGACAGATTCGCTTGGATTAGCTGGGACTTCACTTTGACTCAAGACTTGATATTCTGAGCAAAATGAGGCAAGGCACATATTTTGAAATGGTGGTGATTGTGGTCTATGTTTATACCTGTCTATTACACTTGTCATCCATAGAGTGTTTTGTTCATTGTTGTCATTTAGTTTTCTGTCTCGCAATACACTGAGAGGTAAACTTATGCGCATAGGGTGTTCTCTTGTCGGCAGAACCGTTGCATGGGTTGTGCCAACTGTGCGACAGGGCCTCGCGCCACTGGGGGCCTTGCACCTGCCTGGTTTAATTTTGAATTTTATTTTCTACTTTTAATATTTTTTTATTCCTGTTCTTGACTCGATGTGCTCTAAAATGAAATGACCGTTTTACAGTTTCTCACAATTGTTAACACACAAAAAGCAAAAATTTGGCACAATTTTCACAACCTTCACTTCATGTACCAATTGCTCGACCCAATTTGGCACTACTTCACACTCCCTTATCTGCATTAGACTCTGACTTTCCTTGCTTACACACTGATGTCAATTACACATCACCTTGTTGTCAAAACACTACACACAATGTTCAGTTGTTGCACACACTTCTCAAGTAAAATCTTGAAGTATCAACCTACAACACACAACTATTCACATCTCTAAACACTCAGGTCTGGTGAGCAATTTGCAATCAGGACTGCAGCATAAAAAGGGCCTTGGGCCTCTGTTTTGTTTGGTGAACAATGGAGAACTTAGAACATATTGACAACCAGAGAAGGAGAGGGGTAAGAGTGAGAGGAGGAAGAGGAAGAGGAGGACAAGAAGGAGGGGACAAGGGGGAGGAGGAGTAGGAGGACAGAGAGAAGGAAGAGGAGGAGGAGGAGGACAAGGATGAAGAAGAGGACAAGGATGAGGATAAGGAATAGGAGGAGAAGTACAAGGAGAAGAAGAAGGAGGAGAAAGAGAAAGAAGGAGAACGGTCGTCTCTAATGAGATTGGGGCCACTGTGGTAGACCATGTGCTCAACCATGGTTTGAGCATGAGGGAGGCTGGCCAGAGGGTCCAACCAAATCTCAGCCGCTTCACAGTTGCTGCTGTAGCGGGGTTTGCTCGTTTAAAGATAGAAATACTTAATTTATCATAAAGTCTCGTTCTTGGGGCCACCACCCTAATATTGGTTTAGGACATTAGGGAATCCTATGTTTAATAATCATAATCATAATCAGTCTCATCTTTAGGAATGAATTCGTTCTAAGTGTAGAGCCAATCGTAACCTTAGTGAACACGCACGTCAAAATATTTTTACAATTAATTTATTCAAGTAAGGTAAACAGATCTTATGAACAAGTTAGATTATGGGTTTGATATGAAAGATTGGTTTCAATGAACAGAATGAAATGGTCTAACTTAAAGAAAGACAGAAATTGTACAGTCAATGATTACATCCTTACAAATCATGAACAGAGCTCACGCCAATGCCATGTCGAGGAGGAAAGAGCGTTAGCCATAGTTACGTTTGATCAGGGTTGTTCACTGAGGTTGAGGGCGGTGTGCGCCAAAGGTCCATTTGAAGAATCTGAGGTCAAAGCGTGGCTGCGCTGGGTCATGTGACTGAGTCTGCGGGATCTCAGTGAAGTCGCAATTCGAATTGCGTTTTTGGTTCTTCTGTTGAAACGTCCAGATAGTGACGCGTTCACCATGAAGTTGAATCTCAGGAGAAGCTTGGCGACGTCCTTTGGAACGCCGATCCTGATGGCGTTCATGCCATGGTTGGTTTCGCTGGAGTCCGAGATTGATGGTCATCTTAGGGCTTTATACAGTCCAGAGTTCGAGGGAGGACCCGTCTGGGGTCAGATGTGGATTGGGGGAAGCTGGGTTCTCAACTCCCCCCTCCTTCCTTCACACCTACCAAAGGTGTGATCTGATCTCTGGCTGGTTCATTCGATTGTTCAAATATTGTTCTGGACATCTTGGTACAGTTACAAAATATAGTTGAATGATTGTTTTATTATGATAGCTTTGTGTAGATACCAAGAATGACGTGGTTATCTTTCAGGAAGAAGGAGTTGTTACTAGAATCAAGATTTCAGTGAACACAACATTAAAACAAAGTAACAAACATGACACAAATATCGATCTCATAATTCTCCACCTTGTACTCTTGTGGTAAAGGTGAAGTCTCAAGAACTTTCCTCAAAAGTTCTGATCAAGGTATGTTCTTTGTTCAAATCGCCGCCGAAACGGATAGCAAATGGTGGCTGGAGACGTGTTGTCTAGATCAGCGGAGTATGTAGCATCGTCAGCCAGGATCCTAGTTTGTATTTGTCGGAGTGTGATAGCATTGTTTTCACAAACCATATTTATATAACCATATTTCAGTCTCCTGTTCGGCTGTGAAAGTGTGTGTTCTTCCTCCAGGGTGTGGTTCTTTTTCAGTCCTGCAAAATACAAATACTGTGAGCACACTGTATTCTATTGATATGCAGTATTACAGCACACAAGGCAAATAGATTTCATACTTGTTCTCCATCCTGAAGATTCTAATGATGGCAGTGTAGTGAGGTCAGCAGACCACACAGAGCCAACATCTTGCCACACCTGAAAAGTGATTCAATCACATCAGACAAACCTAATCAGCCCTCGTGACACCCATTTTTTTAACTTGTCCTCTTTTTTTCAAAACTTAACACACAAATCCAACAACTGCACACACAAAATAAAAATAAATAAAAAATAAATAAAATGTTTTTATAAGCTGTGCTTGAAGCTGTTTCCAATAGGAGCAGCTGGAGACATAATTACATCTTTTAGGAAACTGTGCCATCTGTGGTCAAACATTCTTGCAGCTGTAACTGGGTTTTGTTTTAACAATGCACATTTTTACTGACCAAATCAGTTCATCTATAGGCACATTTTAATTTTGTTCATTATCATTTCAAGCCAGCGCATGTCAGCTGAGGAAAATGAACAAAACCATGTTGGGATTTCGAGTTGTCGTATCATAGCAAACAGATCTTTTTGTGCAGATTGCCAAAAGGGGGGTGTTCCACGTATAGGTCGTAAGAACTTGTAACCTTCGTTATTTTTTAACACTCGTTTTAAAGATTCTGCATCAGTTAGAAAATTGGGTTACTGTTTGCGCATGGCAATTGAAACATTTGAAAGAACTTGTTGCACTTCTGATATGTACTGGGCATAGAATATACAGTCTGTGTTTTTAGCAAATCTGCCATCAGCATTTAGTAGACGTGTGTTTAAATATCTTGCCAGGGTTATTTTTTCTTCGTGAGGGTCATGAAAAGTAGGAGCTCCCGTGGGGTATAACATAGGAAAACATTTTCCTTCATTAGTAGCATCTTCTAACAGTTTAATTGGATGATTTTTCTCAGCAGGGGCAACTGATAACACAGAGTCAAAATGTTGATCCAAAACTTCTTGAGCAATATCTACTGGTTGTAAACATGTGTCTAGAAACATTTACATTTAGTCATTTAGCAGACGCTCTTATCCAGAGCGACTTACAGTAAGTACAGGGACATTCCCCCCGAGGCAAGTAGGGTGAAGTGCCTTGCCCAAGGACACAACGTCATTTTTCACACAGCCGGGAATCGAACTGGCAACCTTCAGATTACTAGCCCGATTCCCTAACCGCTCAGCCACCTGACTCCATTCCATGTGTTTGTTCAGTGTATGTCAACTCTTCTTCAGGATCATCACTTTCTGAATCATTTTCAGTTTTGTTCTTTTTTCTTTCATTAGCAACGCTTGTTGTATGCATTGGTTCACTAACCATTTCTATCGGCACAGCATTATCACATATTTCACTGGTTTATTTACAACTCCAACAGTTGCATCAACTTGAGATGTGTTATTATTATTGCAAATTTCTGTGTATGATCAGGATTTTCAGAATTTTTGAGTGTGTCACTGATGACATTTTGTTGATGATCACTGACTTGCACATTGTCAATTTTGTCCAGAGGGTTAACCCATTCATTATTAATGCTAATGTCATGATACCATTTGTTATTTAACTTTAAGTACTACAAGGAATTGTAGACATGGTTTGTATGGACATGTTTATATTCATAATACCCTTTGTATGTTCATTTGAGTTTTGGTTTGATTCGTAACATTAAATCATTTCCATCATTTTGTGGGAGCATGTTTGTTACTTGATTGCAGGGCCGTACACTAACCTACACTGCCTACACTAACTGTAGCTGAGGTGAGGCATTGCTTCAAAAAGATAAACCCTCGCAAGGCACCTGGCCCAGATGGCATATCAGGTAGGGCCTTCAGGGGCTGCGCTGACCAGCTAGCAGGGGTCTTCAGTGACATCTTCAACCTCTCCCTCAGCCTGTCAGTTACCTGCTTCAAGAGGACCACCATTGTCCCTGTGCCAAGAACACCAAGGTCACCTGCATGAACGACTATCGCCCGATAGCACTGACCTCTGTCATCATTAAGTGCTTCGAGCGGCTAGTCAAATCATTCATCTGCTCCTCGTTGCCTCCCACCCTGGACCCTATGCAGTTTGCATACCGGTCCAACAGGTCTACAGACGATGCCATCGCCCTGACTATGCACACCGCTCTCTCCCACCTGGACAAAGGCAATACGTATGTGAGGATGCTGTTCATTGACTACAGCTCAGCATTCAACACCATCATCCCCTCCAGACTTGTCTCCAAGCTTGTGGACCTGGGACTAAGGACCTTCCTATGCAAGTGAATCTTCCACTTCCTGACGGGGAGGCCACAGGTGGTGAGACTCGGTGACCGCACCTCATCCACACTGATCACCAACACAGGCACCCCCCAGGGCTGTGTGCTCAGCCCTCTCCTGTTCTCCTTGTTCAACTGTGCAGCAACGCACAGCTCCAACCTCCTTGTTAAGTTTGCTGACTACACAACCATTGTGGGCCTTATCTCTGACAGTGACCAGTCAGCCTACAGAGAGGAGGTTGATACCCTGACGTCATGGTGTCAGGACAATAACCTCTCTCTCAACGTCAGCAAGACCAAGGAGATGATTGAGGACTACAGGAGGCGGCAGGAGGAGGAGCATGCACTCCTACACAGAAGTGGAGAAGGTCAGCTGCTTCAGGTTCCTCGTGGTGAACATCAGCAATGATCTCACCTGGTCTGCTCACACAGACAGGTGGTCAAAGCGGTCCATATCAATGGACATTGATATGGACACTGATACACTTCTCACTATTCACTACTACACACTGTTACTTTCAGCCACTGGTTGCACTATCAGCAATATTGCACTATTGTACATTTAGTCATTTAGCAGACGCTCTTATCCAGAGTACTTCACTTGTCTTAGGTTAGTATAGGTTTATAAGGTTAGTATAGGTTTATAAGGTTAGTATAGGTTATTATGTGTATTTGAGGTTTAGTATACAGCTGAATATTGTATATTATCTGTATATTATCTGTATATTTAGGAGGTTTATTTAGGAGGTTTACTATATTTTAGCCCATCATAGATGTAATCTATGTTCTGTTTACTTATGTTATGTTATGCCAGCCAGGTTGCTTTGCGTTGTCTTGTCCTAAGAATTTTAGTGCCCAGTCTGACCTTGTGTTGTTCTGTGCATCTGACAATAAAAAACTTGAACTTGTAATCATAATATATATTGGGGGGACACATCCAATATTCAAATCTGGTCAAAATGTCCCCCCCCAATATATTGATATAAAAATAGAAATAAAATATAAATGTACTACGCTACGACAGGCAACCACGCACGCTGTCCGAAATGATCATAAAAATGTAATCATATTCATAACTAAATGTAAAAGGTTTTCATGGGGGGACCCTCAGACTCCCCAGCAGATTTCATCCCCCCCAATGTTGACTCCATGGCTACGGCCTTGGTAGCCATGAAGTCAGATGAACTCATCACCATGGTCGGAGAGAGCTTGGACCTACTACAGTTTGCTTATAAATCAAAGCAAGGTATAGAGCAGAGGTCGCCAACCTGTCGATCGCGATCGACGTGTCGATCTCGGAGACTTTCCCTGTCGATCTCCAAAATAATTTCAGAAATACTGATCTCCGACTAATTCATGAACGCGGAGGATTCTTAAACTGAACGCGCGTTCTCTTGTACCTGGATTTGCATATTGGCCTGTGCGTGTTGCAAAGCAATTCACCGACAGAATAAATGGGCGTTTTTTCCCGAATACGACCTTTGAGAGACCTGCTATCCCAGGATACCTGTGGGCGTGGTTGCCGTTGGTTTGTTTATTTACCCGGCCGTGTTGTCCACATAGTGTTAGCAAGCATGGCAGAGGCACCACGAAAGAGGGCGAAAAACTACAGTTTCCATCATGAATGGGAGGAGGAATTCATCTTTACCTTGGTAAAAGACAAGAGTGTGTGTATGTTGTGCCACCAGCCACAGGCACTGTCTAAGCGAGGGAATTTGGAGCGGCACCACAACACTAACCATCCGAAATTCAAAGACTGCTATCCACCAAAGAGCGCAATCCGCGCCAAAAAAGTTCAGGAGCTGAAAGTGGAGTTGAAGGCTCAACAGTCGCTTTTCTCACAACCTACGTCTCAAAGTAAGGCTGCAACTGAGGCGTCATTTCGTATTAGCCACATTTTGGCTAAACACAAGAGACCTTTTACAGATGGGGATTTGTTTAAGGAACTATTGACCGTCACCGCAGAGACTGTTTGCAGCACCTTCAAAAACAAAGAGGACATAAAAGCTGCATTCCGTGCTGTGCCTCTTGGTCCTACAACAGTGACACGAAGGATCGAGTTACTGTCGGATAACGTTGGTCAACAGGTGTTGGAGGACTTGTCACTCTGTGAATATTTTTCACTGCAGTTTGATGAATCGCTGGATGTAATGGACACGGCTCAGCTTGTTGTATTTGTCAGAATGGCTTTCCAGGACTTTACAACAAAGGAGGACTTCCTCACTCTTCTCCAATTAAAAGAGAGAACGAGAGGTGAGGATATTTACAACGTTTTTAAAAGCTATGTCCGTGAAAAGAACATCCCCATTCAGAAACTGGTGGCAATCACTACCGATGGGGCACCGGCAATGTGCGGTGTGCACGCTGGTTTTATAGCACTGTGCCGTAATGATCCGGATTTCCCCGACTTCATGAAGTATCACTGTGTGATTCATCAGCAAGCCTTGGCTGGGAAAGTTGTGGACTTTTCTCATGTCATGTCACTGGTGGTCAAAGTGGTAAACTCGATTCGAGCAAAAGCGCTTCAGCATCGCTTATTCAAGGCGTTATTGGATGAGCTCGATTCGGCGTATGGAGACCTGCTTCTGCATGCTGATGTCAGGTGGTTGAGTCGCGGAAAAGTGCTGCAGCGATTTGTTGACTTGCTGCCTGAGATTAAGACGTTTCTGTCGAAAAGGAACGAGGAGCACGAGGAACTTTCAACGGATGCGTGGCTACTGGACCTGGGGTTTCTGACGGACCTAACCGGAAAACTGAACTCGCTCAACCACGAACTCCAGGGAAAAGACCGGCACCTCCTCCACATGATCAGCGCAGTGAATGCGTTCAAGGCCAAACTCTGTGTCTGGACCACGAATCTGAGGAAAGGGACGCTGACACACTTTACAAACCTGGAAAAAATGTCACAGTCCATCAAAGACTCTTCTGACTTTCACCCTGAGCAGTACTGTGTGCACCTGGACAAACTGGCAGCGGAGTTCAGTCGACGTTTTGGTGAGTTAGAAATCATGAAGGATATTGCTGCATTTCTTTCAAACCCATTCCTGCCTATTAATACAGAGGAGGTTGCAGACCAATTCGAGAAAGCATTTGCTTTGCCAAGTGGAGTGGACATGGAGATGCTTGATTTGCAAAATGACATTGAGCTGAAAGCCAGGTCAAGGGACAGTGACTTTTGGGGACTTGTCAGCCGAGAGAAGTTTCCTCTCCTCAGTGCATGTGCACTAAAAGTGAGTGCCTACTTTGGATCGACCTACCTCTGTGAAATGGCATTTTCACAGATGAAAATCACCAAATCCAAGTACAGGAGCCGGCTTACTGACAGACACCTCACAGACTGCCTCAGACTGGCTGTCTCTGCTTATGAGCCAAACTACAAGGCACTCACAGACAGTGTTCAGTCACAGCCATCACACTGACTTGTCACATGAGAAATTTGTCAGTGTTGTGTTGTAACTTCAGTTTATAAATAAAACCGTTCATATCCAGCCTGCTCATTGCAAAAGTGTTTTTTCTTGTTCATATTGTTCACAAAGTGTTTGATTTCATTCAATTACAATAAGGCCAAATATAAAGTTAAGTTGTAAGTTCAGTCTGGAGTCTGTTCTGTCTCTCAACGCCTCAATAGGTAGATCTTCGGGTCACCAAGGCAAAGGTCGGTGATCTTTGGCCTAAAAAGGTTGGTGACCACTGGTATAGAGGATGCCGCCTGACTCTTCTGGACACTGTAACAAGAAACCTTGACTCTCCCAACTCCTTTGTGAGGATCTTATTTATGGATTTCTCATCAAGTTAATCTCATCATGCAAGTTAACCCAACTCTGACACTTTGGATTAAGGAGTTTTTAAAGGACAGACCACAGCATGTGAGGGTAAAGGGGTTTAAGTCCACTAACACTATTTTAAACACCGGAGTGCCTCAGGGCTGTGTGTTGTCACCTGTTCTATTCTGCATCTATACAAATGAGATCACCTGCAGCAGCAATGGCCTCAAGCTATTTAAGTATGCGGATGACATGGCCTTGGTGGCCAACCTTACTGATGATGACTCCCTATCCACTTACAAGCAGTATGTCAACACAATGGCAGTTTGGTTACGTTTAGGTATTTAGCAGACGCTCTTATCCAGAGTGACTTGCAGTAAGTACAGGGACATTCTCCCCGAGGCAAGTAGGGTGAACTGCCTTGCCCAAGGACACAATGTTACAACAAGTCCAAAGACGGTCTGGACCTCGATAAGTATCACTCCCTCCTCAAATCCTTCTCTGCCTGCATAACTGTTGCTAAAACCCACTACTTCCTTAACAAAATTAACTCTGCCTCAAACCCTCACAAACTTTTCTCTACCTTCTCCACCCTTCTTAACCCACCTCCCCCACCCTCCCCCTCCACCCTGACAGCAGACGACTTCTCCTCCTTCTTTGAGAAAAAAGTTGCTGACATTAGCAGTCGGTTCCCTGAACCCACCTTTCCTACCCACTCGCCCTCTATGACTGACCCAACTAAATGTCTAAACTCTTTCTCTCCCCTGTCCGAGGCAGAGATCTCTGACCTCATTCTCTCTCATCGCCCCACCTCCTGTCCCCTTGATCCAGTCCCATCCCCTCTCTTTCAAACCATCTCTCCCTCCATCATAACTTTTCTTCTCCATGTCCTTAACTCTTCTCTTACTTCCGGCACTTTCCCCTCTGCCTTCAAACAGGCCAGAGTTAGCCCTCTACTAAAAAAACCCTCCCTTAACCCTGCCGTCCTCCAGAACTACAGACCGGTATCACTACTACCCTTCTTTTCTAAAACAATTGAACGTGCTGTATCTAACCAACTGTCAAACTTCCTCTCTCAGAACAACCTGCTTGACCCCAACCAATCAAGGCTTCACTCCACTGAAACTGCCCTCCTGTCAGTCACCTCTGCCCTTCAGTCTGCCAGAGCGGCGTCGAGGTCATCCGTCATCATTCTGCTGGACCTTTCTGCAGCATTTGATACGGTTAACCATCAGATCCTGCTGGCCAGACTTTCTGAGATGGGCATCACTGGCACTGCACTTCAGTGGATCTCATCCTACCTGTCGGGAAGATCCTACCAGGTCTCCTGGGGAGGCAAAGTGTCAGGCCCCCGCCAGCTCTCCACTGGTGTCCCACAGGGCTCTGTCCTTGGACCGCTCCTCTTCTCCCTCTACACCACCTCGCTTGGACCAATCATCACCTCCCATGGCTTCTCCTACCACTGCTATGCTGACGACACGCAGCTGTACCTGTCGTTCCCCCCCTGCCTCACAGACATCTCCGCCTGGATGACCGAGCACCACCTCCAGCTGAACCTCGCCAAAACAGAACTCCTCATTATCCCGGCCAAACCCTCCATCTCCCACGATCTCTCAATCACCCTGGGATCGGCGACGGTGACCCCTTCATCCTCTGCCAGGAACCTCGGGGTGACCATGGATGACGAGCTCTCCCTCACAGCCCACATTGCTGCGGTCTCCCGGTCGTGTAGATTCACCCTCTACAACATCCGGAAGATCAGGAGATACCTGTCTGAGCATTCCACCCAGCTGCTAGTCCAAGCACTTGTCCTCTCAAAGCTGGACTACTGCAACTCGCTGCTCGCCGGTCTCCCAGCATGCGCAACCCGCCCTCTCCAGAGGATTCAGAATGCGGCAGCCCGTCTGGTCTTCAATCTACCCAGACGCTCCCATGTTACCCCGCTCCTCATCTCCCTCCACTGGCTTCCCGTCACGGCCCGTATCAGATTCAAGACTCTGGTACTGACCTTCCGAGCGGTGAACGGGACTGCACCCGACTACATCAAGTCTCTCCTGCAGCCTTACACCCCCACCCGCCACCTACGGTCTTCTTCTGACAACCGTCTGGTGGTCCCACCGCTCAAGAGCGCCCGGTCTCAACACAAGCTCTTCTCCTGTCTGGCCCCCCAATGTTGGAATCAACTCCCCACCTCCATCAGGGACACTGACTGTCTCCCCACCTTCAAGAAAAGGCTCAAGACACACTTGTTCCGGGAGTACAACGGCACTTAGGAATGCTTGGCTGGACCTGATGTTAATTTCCTCCAGGATCACAATGACTCGTATTGAGAGAATTGTTGCTCCTGTTGGTTAGTTGTGACGGTTTTAAATTCTTGTACTCGCTGTGAAATATTTTACTGTTGACTGTTGTTTTTGTCTTCTTCTTTACAGGTACACTCTTGCACTTTTTTGAGTTTCATGTTGTTTAATTGTAACTTGTTTAATGGTTCTTCCCCTTGGCACTTATTTGGTTTTTCACAATGTATACTTCATGTTTTGGCTGCTTGCAATGTTTGGGGCTATCTCGTTGTTATGATCAGTGACCTATGCTCTTTTGTAATGCTCTCTCTTGGAAGTCGCTTTGGATAAAAGCGTCTGCTAAATGCATAAATGTAAATAAATGTTATTTGGCATGGCTGGGAATCGAACCAACAACCTTCTGATTAATAGCCCAACTCCCTAACCGCTCAGCCATCTGACAAGCAGTATGTCAACACAATGGCACTTTGGTTCAAGAGAAGCTCACTGGAGCTCAACATCACCAAGACCAAGGAACTGTGTTGCCATAGGGGCCGACTGCTTGATACTCCTCATCCACTATCCACACCATTGAGACTGGAAGGGCAAGTAGTGGAACGGGTTGAAAGTTTCAAGTACCTTGGTACTTTCATTGACCACCGTCAGACCTCCACCCTGCATGTTGACACAATTTACAAAAAGGCCCAACAGCGCATGTGTCTCCTCAGAAGGCTTTACAGGATTTGAAGTGAAACAGGTCATTCCATCCAGAGTTTACCAGTCACTGATAGTCTGTCATCGCTTTCAACATCACATCTTGGTACAGCTTCCTACCATACAAATGCAAGAGAAACCTGGCTAGGATAGCCAGGCAAGCCGTTAAGATCATAGGCATTCCACAAAAACAGCCATCTGATCTTTATATTCAAGCAGTGGAAAGAAAATCCAACTTCATCATCCAGGATGCCTCCCACCCCCTCCATTATTCATTTGCAGTGTTATTAAATATCTTTAACTTCACCTTCCTTGGACCAGTCTTGCTCTAACAGTCATTGGAATAACTATTTCCATATTTGGTTAATATTAATACTGTTTAGTTTAACCCTCTTCCTTTAAATCTAGGGGAATAGTTTTGGTTGTTTGGCAAATAATTAAACCCCCTACACAATCATGCATCAGTTGACGGCTTTCTGAAAGTGCAAATGCCATGGTCAGCTACATGTATTTTCACTTTATGTAGATATTTTAGGCCAATCAATATTCAGGAATTGTAAAAAGCCTCTATTTAAAATTTCTGTTGGAATTATGTTGAGGAAATAAAGTGTAGAACACAAATATCAAATGTTAGAAGAATGGTTTAATCATACATAGTCACAATTCTGCTTCCAAAAAAATGAGTTATTTTTTTCTTCATCTAACATCTGGAAATGTACATAAGGCCACCTGAAAATGTACATGACTTTGACAGTGTGACAAAACTCATATGTTCATATTTATATAATTGACAATATCTTACATTTCTTTTGCTTACAAGGTAGTAGCTGTTCCAAAATACAGCACTCTTCTGTACAAAAATAATTCTGTCATATCCTGTGTAGTTTCCATGGTAGCATAGAGGACTGGAAGCAGCCTCATTTTAAGTACAGAGCATAGTTGTTTTTAACCTGTCACACGTCAGAAAGACTATCAACAGAGGCTCTTGCAGTTCCAAGTACAAATCGAGGCTGACCTTTCCCATAACAGATTAAAAGCAACAACAAAAAAGTCAGATTGTGAAGCCATAAAAAGATTGGTTTAAAATAACGCTTGATCAAATAAAACTGTATACATTATATTCGCAGGGAAAGGAGTGATGAATATACACACATCAAAATGCACGTTTGTTTTTTTCCCCTAAAGTGTAAAAGACATCCCATTTACAGCATCAACGTTTACAAATGTACAACTGTACAGACGAAATAAAAGCATCACTACCAATTTAGCAAGGCCTGTCAAACATCACAATTAGACATTTCAATAAACTAATAAACTTACACTTATTAACTGCACATATACTACAGGTATTCTACAATTATTCTTTTGAAGCCAAAAAAAGAGCCAACACTATTAGCATTACAGATGAGTTGTGTAGCATCAGATGGCCCCCACCAGCCTCCACTTTTCACTTGCATATTCAGACCCAAAATAAAAGAAACTAAGGAAACTGAAGAAAATCTAACCTCTTTTGGGTCTTGCAATACCATAACGACCCTTTAATTCCACTCATTTGACTCCTCTCCTCAAAGATTTTGAAACCTCCAAAAAACAAAAACGTCCTACTGCTCTGAACTGCAAGGCGGTGGGGGTACCATCATTTTACCCCAATCTCCCAATCCAAAAAGCAACAGTTTAATATTTACTCATACATAAAGATGCTATACATTGCTAAACTACTTCTATGCAAGAGATGATATTCAGTACATAAACATACCATTTCTAGGGCAGTGTTCATCTCAAACTACAGGACAGATAAGATGTTCCACAAAACATGATAAAGAAAAATCATTCCAAGTATTTAAAACCTGTCACAGCATGCCAATGCTTACCCGCTAACACCCCCCCCCCCCCCCTCCCCAAAAAGTCCCTCTACAGTTTTAATTTCATGTAAATATTACAGCCGGTGAACTATACTCCAGACCATCAACCCTACCTACATCCTTTACCTCGAAAGAAAATAGTTTCTGGTTGTTACACCAAGCAACTACAAAAAAAAACAAGACTGTTTGGATGGGGCTCAGTTGGAAACATCACTGTAAGTGGATGCAACAGCATAGCAGTTTGTTAATCTGCATTGTTTAGTACCTACACTGTCCACTGAGTAGTCGGCAGATCACAAACTGTTCCAAAGAAGGAGGCAACAAAATGTAGACAACAGTAAGCCACTGCCTGGATAACACTACCCAATTTGAAGCACAGATTTTTCCAAAGCAAAGAACTCTAGTTGGTCCAGAAGACCTATGGATGACTTAACTCATTGGCACAAGAGACATAGTAATCGTCTGTGGACAGGAGTATTGTATCCATCCATACCATGTGGTACAAGTAAAAATGAATCAATCAGCTGCTTTGGCATAGGTACTATCGCTTGTGCATGGGAAAGTGTGTATATATATATATATATATATATATTCAAAGCCTGACTTATAATCAGAACAGCTGACATAGTAAGTCTGGGTACAAAAACTAATGGAAAATTTAAAAGGATCACTCAGTTTGGCCTTATAAAGTCACTTGCTGGTATCATTGTAAGAATTGTAAGTTTCAGCAAATGTGGGGGGTTTTTTTCTACAGAGAATTTACAAGGTAAAAAACCCCAAAATGTACAAGATTATATATGAAAACCAGTCAATTACATCATAAACAAATGGGTTTGTGCTTTACCCTGGAGATCCCTGAAGACTGTGCGCCCCCCAGTGGCCACACAAGGGAATAGCAAGCCAGGGGTAGCAGAGAGGCAGGGCCAGATGTCACAGCATTCTTAGGTGAAAGTTAAACTCTTCTCTTTTTTTGGGAGGGGGGGGATTCCTCAGTGGGACAAAACAGAGGTGCCGAAGGTGACCCCTGATGGCTCAGGAGTGCCTGGTAATAAACAATAAAAGAAGGGGGGGGGGGGGGGGGGGGGGGGGTCTTGTTGGAGGGGGTTCCTCCGGTGTTGTTGAAGGGATGGGGTTTGCCTACATGAGGCCGTTGGTGGGCCCTCCGATGGGTCCAAGGTCAGCTCCGCTCTTCATGTAGTACTTCTCTAGCTTGGCCAGGATGTGCTTTCCGTAGGTGTACTTACGCAAGGTGGCAATATGAGGCCGAATCTAGGTGTAGGAAAGACCAAAGATTGGAAGGTTACTAGGTGTGGATTATAAGGACTTCACGTTAAATTTAATTAAGATGGGGGAGAAAAAAAAACATTGGGATCCTGATCACAACCCTGATCCAGGCTGACCATCTGAGAAGAGAGGTGTCTGATGGGGGCGGGGATGCTTACCTTGTGCATGATGATTTTGCGCTGGGCGGGCTCAGCCATGTCGATCATCCTCTGCACCACGTAGTTGGCATACTGGTCCTTCATCATGGTGTACAGGGCGCTGTGGGGGCCGTCCTTCTGGCAGCACACCTCGTCGATCAACAGCGCTCGCTCCGCACGAGACGAGTGGATCACACACTTCTCCACTACGTTGCTGAGGACGAGAGGGGAGGCTTCAGTATAAAGATCTGGTTGAATCTGTGCATGTGTGAACATCCTAAACAAACTCTTGAAACAAAACGGCTCTAAAGTTGAACATTAAAAAACAAGGGTATTTGAGAAGGCAACAAAACCAACTAGAGAGGGTAAGATTTCTGGGGAAATTGTAGGGTGTGCTTGCTTGCGTCGTTTGCAGAGGGGTCCGTTTTTTAATGACATTTTTACAACTGATATGTCTGTATATTTTATATAAAAATGCATACTTACTATTTATAAAGATCACATAGTTTTAAAAGCATAATTTTTGTGCTGCTCATTTACAACTCAAAATACTAAGAGTAAAGTGTAGAATGAAATAGTTGTCTTCTCATTTCCCCTGCAAGAGGGAATGATGATCAGCAGCCTAATAGTTGAATCAAAACGAATAGATTTGGCAGACCGGTGTAAATATTGACCTAATAACTTAAACGTCCTTTTAAGTTTTTCCCTTCTGGTGATATTTTCAGGCATTTAGCCTACTCATATTACATTCATTCATTAATAAAGAACCCCCTTTGAATATTATTCTAACAACGACGTTACCGGCAGTAGCTATCTCAGAAGGAATTGCGATTCAAACAGTACCATCTGCTAACTGAAAATATGCCCCCCAAAACGTAAACAAGCTTGACATTTATTTAGTGGAAAATTGCTCATTCATAAAAAGCTCACTGGTAGCGATCATTGTCAGTAACAATGCAAAATGCGATACAGCCCTGTGTGGAGAAGCTGCCCCGGTAAATTGTACTACTAGCTAGCTACTAGACTACAGTACTGCTGTGTTCGTCTTGGTAGCGATTGCGTTGGTTGAATTCGATTTAACATTCCGTTGTACGGTTTAGGCTGAAATTAATTATTTTCATGAACAGATTGACAATGTTTAGGCTGTGGCAATGAAGTTCAGGTTAGTAGTCAGATAGTTTTGAGTAAGGGGAGTGCCGAACATGTTCTGTCGCCGTTTGACTTCCTAAACAGCTGTGGAGATGTTTTTGTTAGCTACTCACTAGTGTCTCGGGTAGGCTACAGCGTTGCAGTGAGCTACACTGGTTTGAAACCACAGGTAATGGTAATTTCACCAACAAATCGTTTACTAATGTCATAATAAATCCTACAACGAAAATGTATTTGTGAGGAATGTTTATTTTAACGATTGAAAACTGACATATCTTAGACCACTGTAGTATGTGTTGCCCGGGCAACACAGGCTAATGTCAAGATGCTAATACTTCAGTGAAATAGTAGACTACTGTTTCCGAAAGTAGATGTGCTTTAGGGCTGCAACAACGAATCGATTAAAATCGATTATTAAAAGCGTTGGCAACGAATTTCATTTATCGATTTGTTGTGTCACGCGATTATTACGCCACTCAATAAGTCAAGGAGATGTTTGAGTATTTTAAAAAAAGTTTAGTTGAGCGCGGAGGTAGAGGAAAGGCCATCGGAGAGACGTTGTTGAGTAACGTTGTTCTGAAACACATGGCGGAGGCAGATAAATTAGTACGACCCAAGTCAACCAAGGTGTGGGAGCATTTCACACTAAATACATTGAAAAAGTGTGTTAATTGACCGAGGTGAAGTTAGTTTCATATTCGACATTTGTCTCACAATCGGAAGACGTTACTTTGCAGCATCGCGTTAGGGACCGGGTGAAAACAACCCATAGCATTTTGAAAAATTTAGACTTTTATAATATTTTTAGGAATATAAAACCTCAAACAGACACCAGAGTATCTTAATGTCTGGTATACGTCCACAGCCTTTACTTTTTCAGTGAAGTTTCAAATACAATGATAGAAAATCACTCTTTTGAAAATAGCCTAATCCTGGCAAATCTTAACTTTTTTCAAAATTGTGTCAAAAAATCGTAAATATACACCAGATTATTCTAACAAAGTCTGGCCTATAAAGACTTATAGGCCAGACTTTTATCAAGGTGACCTATTATCACCTTGATAAAATATGATTTGCCTTAAGTAACCATATATTTATTCACATCTTAAAAATCCCCTAGTTCTCTTCTTCAATATGGTATCAACAGTTAAGGTGTATGATTTAATATGAAAATTCATAAAATATTAATATTAATATCATATGGAATTTTTGGAATGTTGGTTTAGGCAGTAAAGGGCTAGCTATCCCCCAAGTTAACAGATGCGAAACGAATGTTCTGCTACAGGTGGTCACGCGTGTTTTCGTGACGTTAGTGATGTTTGTAACGTCAGTGACTGTGGCTAACAAATTAGCCACCGTTAGCTTCACTTTTCGCCACAAAAACTTAACTTGAGCCTAAACCATGCAACGGAACGTAGATAAAAATACAAGCAACTCAATCGCTACCAACACGAAACTTTTGACACCTAGGTTGTCTATCTAGTCCAAATATTGACTGAAACTTAGGGGAGCAAAAATAAATAGAACAAAGGTTGTGCCCTTGCCGAAGGCAAAGCACACCCAACTAGAAAAGGCTGTTCCTGCGAAACAGCAGTGAGAATGCTGAAAACCTGAATGGGGATAGCTGACCATGCTAAAAAAGCTGAAAATAGCGAAAATTTTGTAGAAAGTTATAAGCTGAAGCTTCAAAGCGCCCGAAAGGTATTTTTGAAAGGGGCTGGAGCTGGACGAAGGCATAAAACTACAGTAAAGAGAAGAAAAAATGCAAGAAGAGAAATAATTCAGAAGAATTAGAAAATGTTGTAGAAAGTTATTTGCTCAGGTTTCAAAAGGTCTGAAATGTATTTTAGAGAGGACCTGGAGCTAACTCTGATTAAAATGCTGCCGCAAAAAAGCTGAACTATTGTGGGTAGTAAATAAGATCATGCTACATCTAACCAGTGGATCATCTTGCAAGTGTGTCAAAGTGGTATTTTTACAGACTGTATTAACACCTTAGGCTTGAATAATGCATGCATCGTCATTGTCGTCCATCTGTAGCCGAAGCGAAGCTAGAGAGAGGATGCAATGGGAGACTTTCTACAGTAAGCTATATCTACTGCTTCAAATTGAAAACGGAGACCATCTTTTGATTAGACGACAAGTTCCTTAACCTCTGTTGTCAATATCGCCAATAAAAAGTAAATACTCTTCAGTTACGAAGCATTTGTTTGTAGCTAGGTAACGAATAATATGTCTGGAAAAACGTAGCTAGCTATGTGACCTGGTTTCGCCATATGTAGACAGTCGTAGCGTCACTAGAATGGCCATAACTTTAAAACAAAAGATCATATTTCAAATCTGTCTGCTGTTCTACATTGCCCACACAATTATGTGTGTGTGTAACTCTAACATGGCCTGTATCTTGTATTGAAAGTGCTCGAAAATTAGCTTGTCTAATGTATGGTGGACTGAGAAAACATATTTGTTAGTCAAAGCGGAGCGAGCAGATGTCGTGGGAGAATTCTTACTGGGTTAGATTTACTGCTTCAAATTGAAAACGACAAGTTACTTAACATCTGTGTTCAATATCGTCAATTAAAAGTAAAAACTTTCCAGTTACGAAGCGTTTGTTCATAGGATTAACGCCAACTGCAGCAAACACTTACGCGACCCCGGTTTGGCTGTTCGTGACGGTCAGCTATGACAGTCTTGAGCCTCGATTTTTGCAGATTTCTGTAAAACTTGCTCAAATAAAAACTATCTAGCTAGATAATGTACACATTAAGCTCAATGTACATACTTTGTTTGGCCAATTGTGGAAAAAAAGTCCAACCGTTTTTAGTTATGGAGAGCCATCGCGCTAGCTCGATAAGAGAGAATAACAGAAATGTAGCTAGAATCCACAACTCAAACAAGTTAACCTAGACGCAAAACTGTACATCCAATCCCCAAGAGAGACCCAAGACCCGAAACCAGAGATGTCCTTTATATGTCTGTGCGGTCAGAAATGCGACTCTACCGGCAGTTTCAAAATCTTCTTCCTTCTGCTTTCTCTGACGAATTTTACCCACCTCTCCATTGAAGTTAGTGAGAGAATTTGAAAGGCTGCTCTCGCTTCAAGGCTCATAGCTGAAAATCTGTTAATGTGAGCTCTTTAGTAGTTACATTGGCTGGAAAAATAAAGGTATAACTTGTTTCTGTAAGTTAAACTATATGAAAGTTATAGGAATTTGTTTTGACAATTTAGTTGAACAGCCAGCCAGCAGTGTGCCACTCTGCTGGCTGCTCATTCATAAAAATCAAGGAGCAAAAATGTTCATGTATTTGAAACTGTCATAATTCAAAATTGGCTAAATATTTGACAAAACTGAATCATTTGGGAATAGCTGAATGTCTTGTGAACATTTTAAAGGTTGAATGGTGTCTCTAGCTGAAAGTATGCTGAAGTAGTTACGTTTGAAAGAGGAGGAAGCTTTTTTAATGATTTGAAAGGATTTACCATTACTTTTAAAGGGAGAATAATTTGCACAAAAACCTTATCATTTTAAAAAGTATAAAAGTGAGAAATACCAAAAGACATAGCACACATCTCCTGAAGGAGCTGAACGTTTTGATACAAAGATTGTAAGAATCGGTGAAAGTATGCAGGAGTAGTTAAAGGACAAAAAACCTACGGAAGAACTAAGAAGTTGGAAAAACAATAGTGAGAATGCTTAACAGCATTCTCACAATAATAATATATATGTGAGAGAACAAAGGTTGTGCCCTTGCCGAAGGCAAAGCACACCCAATTAGTAGGAAACATACATAATACATATAAAACATTGAGACGTGAATCAAACTACATGCATGAAACCAACCTCTAAAAAGACAAACATCTGAAAAGAACCATACCTTGCAAATTTGTGCTGGCTCAGGACAAGGACCTTGCCACGGACCTCAGCCACGATCTTGCTCTTGTCCTCGGGTCTGCCATGCTCCAGAACATGCTGGATGACGTAGTTACCATACTGATCCTGCAGGGGGGAGGGGGTGGAAAGGGGAAATGCAATTATGACAACCACATTTGCCTGAGAGAGAAAATCACAGGCCCAGAAGCGAAATTATTCGCTTCTGGGCCTGTGATTAAATTAAGTTCTCATATTACTCATGCACCGATTTAAGACAAGGGAACTGTAGATCGTGTGATAAAACAGGGTAAGCCTATGACATACAAATTCTAGACCAAATAAATCCTGCAGGTCAAAAACCTGAGAGATGCTGTTGGCTGGAGTGTCATCAACAAACATGACAATCAACCAACAACATCTTGGCCCCTTCAAGAATGGGTCTTAAGGGCAGGTACTAGCATCTAAAGCATTGCCAGGCTAAAACTCACCTGACCAGGTAGCATTTAAACCCTTTATTGGAATATTGACTGAAATGCATGTATACTATAGTCTTTACTTTGACCTTATTAGATAACTTATAATACCGGAAAATCAGTTTTCCGGTCTGGTTGCTATATTACACAGACTATATAGCTTTGGTTCCAAGGTCAGGTTAGATGGCTTCTGACAGAGAAAACAACCTTAATGGTGAAAGGTTCTTTAGGGGAGAACATCTACCAAGCATTGAGCTGAAAACTGAAGAAAGAAGAAAAGAAGGGGGGGTGGGGGTTAGGACACCCTGGACCCAAGAGGGGGTATTATTAATCAGGAAAAAGACGTGAGCTGTGGGAATCCTTTTCCATGACAGAGGTAGGCTTTAAAAGGCAGCAGAGAGGGAGGGAGGGTGAGATGTGGTGGCGTGCTCTGTGAGTTAAAAGGTCTGAAAGTGTGTGTGTGGGGGGGGTCTTTGCGTGTTATAGCAGAATCTTCATTTAGGAGAGGGAGAAAGAAAGAAAGAAAGAGAGAGAGAGAGGGAGGGAGGCAACACGAAGATGTCCGGGTGTGAGGGAGGTAAATTCTCTGACCTTGAACAGTGCATCGCTGGACACTGTATAATATGTTTTGGGTGTCATCTCCAATGAAACGCCTTGATATTTCTAGATGGAATAAGTGGGGGGGCAGGTTGGGGTGTTTTTAATCATCATAGCATAGGTCAGATGTAGAAACACCACATCATTACACTTAACATTAGGCTTGACAACCAAACAAACAGTGAGACGAGCACATACACAAACACAATGGAGCTAAACAAATGACGCAAACACTTCTCAAAACACACATGCACAAAGCCTCCAGAACCCCACAGAGGAGGATGTGGGGGGCTGGCTGGAAGCGTACCTGGCCCAGTTGCTCAGAGTGCTGGTGCAGCTCCTCCAGGAGGGGAAGGGTCTGGTCCTGGGTGCAGTGCTCCAGGATCCTCTGGATCACCCTGCAGCCATACGGGTGGGTGGACAGCACAAACACCTGGGGACGGGAGACACACGGCAGTCACACCACCACACCCTGGCTTCACATACAGGCTATAGCGGGGGTACTCAAATAGGCGGACCGCAGTCCGGATCCAGAACCAGACGCAATACAATTTGGATCTAAACCAAATTCAACATTTTTATTTAGTCATGATCCAAGCGAGTTTTCATTGGTGCGTGATTTCACGCTATAGCCTATATTTTGTTCCTACTAGATGTGGTTTCTATCTTCCGTGTCCAATCAGGAGCTGTAATAACTGTAATCACCATGACAACTCACTCAACGTTGGCCGCAACCTCTGTGGGTCATGCAGGTTGTGTGTGTCATTCGCAGGCTAACCGGTTTGCTAACGGTACCCGTTTCTTCCTTAGCGAAAATCATGCCGTGTGAAACGTCACTATGACACAAAGCATAGACACTTTGAACAGAATTACCCCCAGAACTCTGAGGTAAGGGCCAGAAAAATAAACCATCACTGTTCCCGACCCTGGACTGAATGGAAATTTGGTGAGTGGACCTTTTAGGTTTCTAATTGAGTACCCCTGGGCTATAGGATACCCCATGGTCCACATACGTGTGAACTTGAACATTTTAATTGAGGAGTCACAGTGATGCATGTGGGTACAATGCATCACTGTACAATGTACCCACCCACCCATGGTGGGTGGGTACAATTAGTGGGCACATGGGTTCTGTGGTACCAGACAATGATCAAGCGCAATAAGTAAATTGACAAGATACACTATGTACAATATGACTTACTTAAATAGATAAACCTCAAAAAATATTTGAGAGCATTTGTGCAAGTACAAATAATTGTTATGGTGCTACCCGTTTACATTTCTTTACAAAACTTCGAAGCCTACTTCACAGTAGGTGCCTGCTGTGAGCTGATACAGTGACCGGTCACATACACACAAGGCTCTCAGGTATCATGCATTCGCCGTGATTCAACGCATTTCAAACATTTCTCACGCAACACCTTGTATTTCTCACGCTGGGTTAGGGTTAGGGAAGGGATTATTTGTCCTGCTAAAAATAATGGATGAGGCGCAGGCATAGAGCACATTTTTCTGCAGATCAGAAATACCCCTTTTTTTTATTGCCAAATCAGCACGCACACTGTGTCCATATGCTATCAAAATGTGTTCCTACCAGTGTAAGTGCGCATCTTTTACTGTCACTTGCAATCAGGAATAGAAATGGACAGCAGATATACCATTGCTAGGAAAAAACATCAACACTTGTAGTTTGGAAATACATAATCATTGTTCAAGAAAAAATCAAGAAAATTTCAAAAAAGAGGCTGTCTGGTTACAAATATATGGTAGTACTTTTCCTCAAAAACTTACAGTCAACATGACTGCAACATATGAAAACCACTGGAAATACATAGTTATTACAAAGTTAAAAAAAGAGGCTGTCTAGTTACAAACATACATGTACTAGTACTATCACTTTTCCTAAAACAGCTTACAGTCAACATGACAACCACTACCAAATAAAGCATTGCTAGGAAAATACTTCAATGCCTGTAGCTTGGAAATACATAGTTACAAATCTGTCAAATAACCATGACTACAGGTATACCTCAACAAACTTATAGTAGACACGACTGCCACGGAGCACAATCATCTCGCAGCACCTCATATTCCGCGTCTTGTGCGGCATGCAATCCTGAAAGACGCACTGGTAACCATGGAAATACCCTGGGATTTTTATTTGACGATGAGAGGCTCGTTGTTTATAGGTTGTGACTGTCATGCTGGTGTGCTGAATGGGAACCGTTATGTGAGTGTACAGTAGCTAGAGCTAACATCAGAGCCATAATGAGGCTCTCGCTAACATTTACTAGCTTGCACTGACAACCTTCAGTTGGTAGCTAACGTCGTTAGCTAATGTAAGCTACTTGCCAGTAGCTAGCTAGCTAAGGTAGCTAACGTTTTCACATCAACGAGTTCAAAATTTATCTTCCCTTACGAAAAAAAATTCATGGAATTTTCTAAAATTATGTCTCGATTTCCCCCCCAAAAAATAAACGTACCGTCCAAAATAAGAACGTACCGGGTGGATTTTTCAGGTAAAAAAAAATAAACGTACCGGTACGTTTATTTGGGAGATAAGAGTATTAGCTTAACATGCTGAACTGTGCAGCTCTTGCTGTAATGCTCGTATCAGCAGAGGCAGTACCCCAGCGGGTGATGTTTCCTGTCTGTAGATGAGCGAGGGACTCACCTGGCCTTGGAAGGCGTCGATGATGAACTGCAGGGCCTGAGGTTGGACACACTCGATACACTTCTGAACCACATGGTTACCGTTCTGATCCTTCACACACTTCAGCACGTGGCCGTCCAGCTCCCGGACTATGTCACTCTGAGGGAGAGTTGTCCGAAAAGTAGACCGTCAACGCAACATTGTCCTCATTTGAGAACGTTTCAATTTTACAAATGACGGTGAATGAGTGATACTCCACCAAAAAAATTACATTATGATTATCATAACACTGGTTTTATAAATGTAAATTAAAACTAAACATAAAACTAAATCCAGGACATTCAACACCACATCACACAACCCAACGAGTAGAGAAGTGAAAGCCTACTTACAATTACCTGCTGGTCGGAGGAGATAGACTCCAGGGCTTTCTGGATGACCCGGCAGCCATACATCTGCAGGGCCAGGGGTAGCACATGGCCGCGAATACGAGTGGCCAGGGCCAGCTTCTGGTCGGCACTCCCAAACTGGAAGAGATGGGAAGGCCAGAGCATGTGTTCACTCCACTTGAAACCTCACCCCCCTTCTAGCCTACTAAAATCTCACCCAGGAAAAAAAAATATATATATATATATATATATATGTCTGATGCACTATATATATATATATATAGTGCATCAGACTTTTGCACAGTACTGTTACTGTTTCTACTAGGGCTGAACGATTAATTGCATTTGCGATTATATCGCGATGTGACAAAACAAGATTTTGTAATCGCAAAGGCTGCGATTTTACTTAGGTGCACGTTACACTTTACCTTGACCTGTACGATGGCCTCAGGCTCGACAGAACCTGACGCTACAGACACTTTTGTCTGTAGCAATTTTGCCTTTAAAAAACGTGCTGCGCAGTGTCAAGCATGGTGCAAAACCTGCCTGGCTAACGTTGCTACCTCACGGGGCAACACAACCAACCTAATTCGGCCCTAAAAAAACACCACAAAGCCATGTAAAATGTATAGCAAAAATGCTGAACACCAGTGTCAAATAAGCCAAATAACACCCGACAGTATCACTGATGGAAATGTTTCAAAGCCTAAGTTAGCTAACTCCATATTCATGTACGAAATTACTCAAGCAGTATAGTAACCGCGTTCATCACGAAAGATATGATGCCCCTCGGTGATACACATAGGCCTACAGTAGGATCACAATTGCTGTCAGTGCCAGTAGGCTACTGACTGGATCAGAAATGTTCAGACAGTGTTTCTTTTTCTTTTAAGATTTAACCTTTAGATGCGTGAGTTCTAAATATTTCCGACGGCCCCCACAGCGCAAGTTTTTTTCTCCAAAACGGTAGCTAGGTAGTTAGCTAGTTAGGAAAGTGCAACGCACATGTTATTAGCCTACGTTTAGCTTTGATTCACCAAAATATTTTCAAAGAGGTACAGGCGGGTATGTTTTCCTTAATTTTTCTGAACTTTGTGTGTTATGTTGCTGATCAGTAATATCTATAACTGTATAGGTCAGTTATTTGCCTGTCTCTGTTGAATATTACAGAACATATATATTTTTATATATAAAATATATAAATATAAAATATATAATCGCAAATATCATTTTTTCCATAATCGTTCAGCCCTAGTTTCTACCAGCATACCTTTTTTTTTTAGGGAGCCACTTTCTGCTGTCATCCAGGTTTTTTAACTACCGCACTAACCTCAAAGAACTTCTGGATGACGTAGTTCCCAAACACGTCCGTCATGAGCTGGTAGGCTGCCTGCAGGATCTCCCCAAACACCATCTGTCTCTCCGCTGGAGTGGCCCTCTCCAGCTTCTGCTGGATGAACCTGCAGTAAGGGGACATGTTGGCGCTCAACTATCAAGTTCAACATTTGACACTCTCTTTTAAAAGAAAATATCTGACCTTGTGTGGATTCTGATATAATTGAAAAAGATATCTTTGAAGAAAGACTGTTTTCACTAATACTCGCTTCTGTGTGATCTACTTCCAGGGACCTGACGGATGTATAGCCAGTAACACACAATGCTGCTGCTCTGTGCCACAACACAACAGTCCTAGAGTGGACACAATGCTTGGGACGGTTTCTAGTGTATCTGAGCATGAAAGAGAATGACTGACAACATGGTTGAAGAGAGCAGGATGTGTTCCGAACCTGGAACCGTGCTGGTCCTGGGAGAACTCCACCATGTGTCCCGGCAGGTCACGGAGCTGCAGGTTGGGGAAGCGGTTGTTGCGGAAGTCCTCCAGCAGCCGGCTGCGTCCAGATGGCATTACGTCTGAGCGGCTGTAGCGCGGGCGGGACGGTGGGAACAGCTGGCTGGAGGAGCTGAACAGGCTAGAGGTGCCCCCAGCGCTGCGGTACTTGGCCTCGGCTCCGGGAGCGGCCGAGATGTAGCGCCCACTCCCATTGGTCAGGCCGCCTGGGGTCGAGAGGAGGCATCAGGGATTTAATCAGTGTGACTGGGCACGGGGAAAAACCTTCCTCTGGACCCTTAACCATGCGGCTTACCTAGGTGAAGACTGGAGGACGATCCATGGGAGGAGGGTAGAGAGGGCGGGGGGGTGAGGGGGGAGTGTCCCGGGGTCAGGCCAATGGGGCTGGGTGAGGAGGAGTAGCCCAGGCTGTTGTAAAAGGGCTGGCCGATGGGAGTGAGGCTGCTGCCGCCACGCTTGTACAGGTCGGAGCTGGCCAACAGGGAGTCCCTGCGAGACACGCTGCTAGAGCTGGAGCTGGACACTGGATGGGAGGAGAGACGGAAACACAGATGGAGGAAAAACAGGAGGAATGAGGGAAGGGCAAAAACATGAGGAAAGGTTAGAGGGAAAATAAAGGCTAGAACCATTAGAGAATACACCAGGATCAAAGAATGCAAATCCTGAAAAGAAACACTAGTACTGAAAAGGACTAGTATGTGCTAAAAGCACATACTAGTCCCTCCTCAAAGCAAACATTAGTCTCTCCTCAAACACTAGTCCCTCCTCAAAGCACACACTAGTTCCTCCTGAAAACAAACCCTAGTCTCTGTGACTGACCTGAGGAGCCGAAGCCTCCTAGTGCCGAGCCAAGCCCCACCCCCAGGGAGCCCCCGGTGCTGCTGAAGCCCAGAGAGGAGCTGGGTGGCGGGGCTGCGCTGGTGTGGGAGAACAGGGAGCTGCTCTGGGAGCTGGCGGGCACAGAGCCAGAGCCGTAGAAGGAGCTGGCGGGCAGGCCGCTGTTCTGGGACTGCTGGGGCTGCTGAGGCTGCTGGGGCTGTTGGGGCATGGAGCGGTACATCCCGTTGGCCGGTGGGCCAGACATGTTGTTGCCAGAGCCGGACGCTGACGCTGCAGCTGCTGAGAGAGAGACGAACAGAGGAGGAGAGAGAAACAGAGAGAGAAGGAGAGACAGAAGTATAGAGAAAGACACACAAAAGGAGAGGCACAGATAAGGCAAGGAAGAGGGAACACACAAGAAGAGCATGACAGAGAGGGAGAGTGACACCACGTTAAGCGGGCTTGTGGAGGTGCACACCTGCAGGGGGGGACAGCGTTACACAACAGCATGGTTGGGTTACAATGGAAAAACTCTTCTGGAACTGGCACACTGGACCACTTACTTGCTTTCACTACAAATAGCAGCCATTGTCATGCTCCAATATGATCAAGCTCATTCAATTCACAAAGTACCAAAGAACCAGATTTCCAGTAGCTCATAGCCCCCTACTTGCCAGTCTCCTTTAGAAGTAACGCGCACTACAAGCTAGGGGTGGAACGGTACACTGAAGTCACGGTTCGGTTTATACATCACGGTTCGGTACGAGTTCGGTACAACGGAGGGAAAAGCAAAACAAACCAGGTTCCTCTACGAGTGAATGTGGCGCATTGAAGATGACATGTAAATTCCGATTGCGTCAGTAATTTATTTGGCCCTATTTGTATGTGTATCTAATGGCTGGTCAAGCACTGTAGGGAGAAGTTGAATTTTGTAATTATTTTTTTTGTCTCGTTCCAGTGATTGGCACACTGTGATGGCGTCGGATATTTTTTGTCATTTAGCACACGCCAGATGCGTTATATGTGTTAGCATGTTAGATGTATTTCCAGTCACATACCCCACAACCAGTGACGTGCAGTGATGTCAGTAAGAGGCTAGGCACTTAAATGGGAAAATGTGTCCAAACTTTTGACTGGTACTGTACATGTTGAAGAATACAGGATCGAAGTGCGCAAGTGAGTTTTTCGCTTGTCGTCCGCAGTGAACGGACAGTAAAAGCACTGCTTATTCTACAATTTTTTATTTGATTTGATTATGCGTAACTGCTACATTCGTCATCGTAACGTCTAAACAATTGCAATAACACACTTATTGCATATATAAATCACAAGAATAAACAGTAAAAATACAAATACAAGTTTAATAAAAATGTTTACGTTTGAATTTTGGCAGGGTAGGCAGTGACTACCTTGCCTACCTTGCCTACCCAGACTGCACGTCACTGCCCACAACTGCTGAACAACGCCGACACACAGTGCTCGTCTTATCCACCACTCTCTCGCCTGTACTACTGTAACTGAATGGGAAACCAAAGTTGGCTCGCCACCACTCGCCATACTCGTCCTTAGTGCTGCTAGCTAGCCTATCTCTGACTCACGGCGGCGCCAATCAGACCTTCAGAGCTACAGATTAGATGTCCCGAAAGAACACGAGTATCTAACAGTAGTTCCGCATTACATTAATTAATTAATTTGCATGCAAGTTTTATTTATTTTTATACCGTGTATTCTCTGTGTAATTTCATGCACCAAACCGTGACGCCCGTACCGTACGGTTCTGTACGAATACCTGTACCGTTCCACCCCTACTACGAGCGAGATGGGCTGAACTCACCGGCCTGTGCTGCTGCAGGGTTGATGAGCAGGGGGGTCTGGACCAGACGAACAGGCCCCCCAAGGCCGCTGCGGGCCCCAGGCCCCATGACCAGGGCCCCGGTCTGGTCGTAGTATGCTGCAGGGGCCAGAACTTGGTAACCTGGGGAGGACAACACAGGCAACGTTCCAGAAGAGAGCAGACAGCCAGTTCCTCAGACATCTGGCTACTGTCTAAGTATCAGTACAGCGGCTGTGGGAATATAACTGACGGCTTAACAGCACTACGCAGGCTCGCTTAGCCTAGAGGGCAATTAAATCAGCCATGGCTTGGGGGCAAGTCTCGTTAAAGTCACTTAAAAAAATGGCTTCCTAATAGTCAGATCCCGAGATTTTTGTGGATTTAAATGTGTCAGACCCCATACGAGTGGTCTTCTATTGTGTGACCCGCTGAGCAATACGTTTGAAGTGGGAGGTTGGAGGTGAATGGCCTGTTCTCCTGACCTGACATCCCAGCGTAGGCTAGGGCTGGGTTTGCTGCCGCAGCCAGGGACTCCTGCTGGCTCTGCTGGCCCTGCCCTGGGGTGAGGGGACGCTGGCTGCTGCCAGCACGCATCACCTGCGGGGCAGTCCACACAAAGCACTCTTTATTATTTCTAATTTAGAAAGGGAGGGACAAAAACAAAGCAAAAACACCATACATGCAAATGTATGGTGACAATAATATTTAAGACACCCCTACCTGTTGCTGTCCAGGTCCTGGCCCCTGATTGGATGCCTGCTGGTTAGCGGAGTGACTGGCGGCGGCAGCGGCCTGTTGTTGGAAGAGGTTTGCGGGGTACACGCCCCAGGGAACGCCGTAGTACTGCGGGGGGACTACTGTAGGCCCTTGAAGGGAAATTCAAATCCTTGTCACATACATTGGTATTGAAGCGGATTAGTCACTTGCATGACGTTGACGGGGTGAATACAACTTAATGTTTCCACGTACACCAAAAATAGTATGAAATGAAGCCTGTGTGCTTTTAAATCACATTGAAAATGAAAATGCACAAATAAGTGGTTGGGAAATGTGTGTGTGTGAGACTGCAAACCTGCGAGAGTGGCAGCTGCTGCTAGCCCAGCAGCAGTGTAGGGGTCTGCTCCAGGGGGCGCAGCGTTGATGATGTAGGGGTTTGGCACAAACGCTGGAGCAAGGCCTGCTGGAAAAACAACATGATTATTATAGCATAAAATAAAAAGAATTGCATCCTTGACTACATCACTTTCCCAGCTTAGACAAGATAGAATCACCCAAGGCACTGAAGAGCACACACACAGCGTGAAGACTCGAATGATCAATTTGTTCTGAGATAGCACAGCGGATCATGTTTTCTGAGTCAACATCCGTCAAGCCTAAATATGTCGAGGCTACATAATTTAGACTGCTATGCTTAATTACTCAGCTGTTTTTTGGATTAGTAAACTCACATGGAGACGATTTTTGGGGGCTACTTCCAGAATGTTGTGTGTGCAACCTGTATTGACCCAATTGGTAGCTAAAAACAATACGTGTGTAGTGGACAGAATTAATGTCCAGAAAAACTGAATGAACTGTAAGGCTGAATGTTAGCTTATGAACCATGTTTACTTAGTTCTAGTTAGAGGCAGCTCTCATACCATTGAAGTCAATGACAGTGAATGGCATTAGATTCTGACAGTACACAGCTCCCTGTGCTTTGGCAACCTAAGAAACACACAGGACTAACCAAGGTGTTGCTGCTGGGCAGCCGCAAGGGCATATTGCTGCTGCTGAGCAGCAGTGAGTTGCTGAACAGCCAAATGGTTGGACCTCTGGAACAACTGCAAAACAAAACCAAGACACAGACAGGTCAAGTCAATGAGCAGAAAGGCTTGGTCCGTCCCTACGCTAAACGCAGTTTTGTAGTATAACTGACCTGCTGCTGGGAGTTGTAGTCAAACAGCCCCACCGGAGTGCCGGAGGAGTCCACCTGGATCTGGTTCCCGGCGTAGTCAAACTGGAGGGACTCCACGCCGGCCTGATGCTCCATGCTACCCATGTTCTGGGCCTCCTGGTTCTGGAAGTCCTCTGCCAGGGGCTTGTTCTGGGCTGGGTTCTGGGGCTGGAGGACATGGGTGTGGTGCTGACCCATCATTTCCAGACCGGCCTGGGTTGGGCCCATCCTCTCCACCGCCTCAGTGGGAGATGCCTGGCGACTGCCTGGGGTGGGACTAGTTAAGCAAAAACACCATTCATGAAACAGCAACTCTAATGCCTTCATTCTAAACATGCCTGGTTGGGTGAGAATAGTAACCTCACAAAAAATCTCGTTCTTATAGATTGTTATCCAGCAAGTAAATTAAACAATTAAAAAAGCACCGGTCTAACCACCAACATTTTTACAATGGTACATTAGAAGATGGTTTTAGTATCCTGTTTCAAAATTCAAATTTGAGCATGTCTCTTTCAAAACCACCTAAATATAGGACCCATACTTGAAGTCTTTGACATCACGGTCCATTCCATTGAGTAGGCCTCTCCCGTTAGATTTGGAGGTGTCGCTCTCTTCTCCAACCTTCATCTCTGGGCTTTTGTCCTCTTCAAAAGGAGACGTTTTCTCTTGGGTGTCATTCTTTTCTCTCCCGTCTGGGTCAGGGTCCACAACACACTGTGACCATGAACAAAGTGTGTTTCTATGAACAATTGACAGCAGGGGCCCTAAGCTCAGACTAATCACTCGACCACTAAAAAGAAATAACTAGAAATATTGCATTACTACTGAGAATGCAGGGCAGAGGGCTCCACTCACATAGCCACCGTTCCTGTAGCGGCCATCCAGCTTGTCTCCGGGGGAGGAGCTCAGGACATACTCTACCATGCTCACCCCCAGCCCACCGCCTTCAGAACGGGGGGACAGCACAGAGCTGGCGTCTCCGTTTCCATGGAAACCCTGCCCTGGCCTTCGCTGCACCATGATTGGCTGGGACACGGAGTGATCTAGTCATCATCGGAGCAGGTGTGGCATCATTGCAAAAATGAGAGAAAACAATAGTGCAAAGTCAATACGTGTACGTCTCGCATTAGCAGTAGGAACTTGCACTCAACAAACTTCCATACAATTACAGACGGGGTAAATCAACAGAAAGTAAACTAATCAATTACATTACATAGAAACCGGCATCAGGCATCTAGTCACTAATGTTACATAAATAGATGAAATTATTAACTTATAAGATATTGTAAAAAAATATATAATAATTATGTAGGAAACTGATCAATCGATCCTACAATACTCACGAGAAGAACCCCACGCATTCTCTCTCCACTCTTCTCCAAGAAGCAGCCCTTTCCTTCCATCCTTGGCCAGTTCATCAGAATCCCAGAGTTTTTTTGCAGGCAGTAGCTGTCAAAAAAAGACCAAATAAATAAGAGAAAAAAAGAGAAAGACAATAGATGGCATCAATTTGTATGAGATGTTATATAATATTGCACTGTTCACATCTTTATTTTACTGTGTTTTGTAAATATCCAAAAAATAATATTTAGGCGAAGGACATTTCTGCATTAATTGCAACAATATGTGAATAACTGAGCATTCATTTAACTGACTTGAATGACAAACAATAGAACTAATTAATGTACTTGTGCTTTAAGTGAAAAAGCTCAGCCTACCTCCCCCATGCCTCTAGACTCCAAAGCCAGAGCTTGGAAATCATAGTTCATCTCATCCACAGCACGAACCTGGTAAAGCATTTTAAGCATAAAAAAAAGGTTTATTCCATACATATTTTAGCTGTTGTCAGATGGGTTAATAATAATAGTATTTGTAATGCACTTTATATTTAGGTAAAATCTCAAAGTGCTACAGGTTAAAAACAAGAAAGGGCACAATCTTTTTTTTTTTTTTATGTTTTAAGACTGCTAAAAAAAAAAGTTACTGTGTTTGTCATCTCAGTACAGCCCATTTCATTTGTGAGAGAACAAGAACTTTGTGAAATAACTTCCAAAAAATTATACAACAGGCTAATTTGTGACACGCTCTGGTGAAAATAGTTGAAGATATGCGTATCTGAATGTTGGTAAACCTAGAATGCCCTAGCAGAGAAATCCCCCTTGAAAGATTCTAGACATTTTCACACCTTCAGACAGGGTGTGATTGTTTTTGTGTTCATCATTAGCGGTGAGCGCCAGTCATTTCCCTGCAGTGAAGAGAGAAATATAAGGGTACTTGACTCAAGACCAAATCTGCCGATTTCCTTGGTATTTGGAGGGGGGGATGGGATGTTGCACTTTGTACAGACAAACACAGCCTAGCCTACATACGAAACATTAGCCTACAGATATTATAGGCTGATCCGACTTCTATGGGAACTGCGCTAGAAAGATAGCCTACTGAATGGAGTTGGGAAATAGAGGTAGAGTTTGCTTCTGTTATACAGAATGTTCACTGTCTATCATCTGTCCTTCTAGTTGTTGTAGATAGGCTGCCTGCCAACTTAATGCAAATGTTGTTTGCACACAATGCGCTACTGCTCATTGTGTGCTCCTAATGTTACAGTAATAAATAAAAGGACGAATTTCAGAAGAAATTTGAGAATTTCCAAACAAGTACCACACCTCAAAATCAATCATTAATCAAAAAGTAATTGAAGGGCTAGACAACAATATTTCTAATGAAATAGCCACAGACTATCAACAGACATTAATGACAGATTGCCGAAGGCCACTTCAGTTTCCAACCTTGCCTTGAATGCGTGCAAGAAGCGCCATCTAGCGCTCATTAGGGCACCATTGACCAACTATCTGCGCTAAAAGTAGCCCAGGGATAACCGGCTGCACCGTGATGCAAATAAAATTACATCACGCCCATAACTTAACTGGAAGCTTACAAGAAAAGAAAGCAAAGTATTTAGTGATCCTACATATGTTGTTTCTTATATTGACTGACTTATTCAACACTAACTTTTGTAATATGCAAGAAAAGGAAAACTGTAAAAAAATAATTAAAAATAAGCTTTTTCGGCTCCTAGCGGAAAATATGGAATGCAGACAACAGCCCCTTTTCACCAGAGCGTGTCACATTTGGTAAAAAATTTGACAACAAATCGTTGACAGAGCATACATTACTTGACATACTTAAAACATGTCAGAAATCAGCTACGCCTGTTAAAATTGTGTGAATGATACCGAATACGACCCCCCCCCCCCCCCCCCCCAAGTCTTCAGAAAGGAAGAACGTTGTACCTGATCAACATGGTTGCCGTCACCAGTAGGCCAGCGGTGCTTACTGGGGGCACAGCCTCCCAGCTGCTCCCCAGGCTGCCGCTGAAAAAAGTACCCCACTGTGGCATCGTCCTGAGATCGGCCACTCAGAGGAGGCTGTGGGATACCTGGGGTGGGGTTGGGGCCCCTGTCCATGCCCTGTAGAGTATGTGGCCCCCCTGGACCCTGGCCTGCTCCCCCGACGGAGGCAAGGGAACTGCCTCCATGAACTCGACCCCGCCCTGCTTCAGGAGCACCGTTTGTGTGCAGCATCCCACCTCTCGATTCCTGCCAGGCCACGTCATTCATACCTAGGATGCTGCATGGAACGCTCATTCCACGGGGAAACCTGTGAAATTGATTATTATGGACAGCAAGGTTAGCTAAAATTGGTCTGAATTACAAATGAGCTAGTGATATTACTATCAGATTTAACTCAATTAAATAGTAATATCATTGCTAAGATCATTAATAAAGCATACATGCTTCCAGAGATGACCAATTAGATACAAGTATGAACTGTACTCATAGCCAGGCTATCTTGTTTCTGGACCAGGAAGATATGCCCACGTTTCATTGCAATCTACATTGTGGTGTGAGCCACGTCAATAAAATAGCATGGCAACAATAGGATTTTAGCCAAGGAAATATGATAGGATCAGACCCATCGATTAGCTTGCATAGTCTGTTAACTAATAATTCCCTACTAGCAGAGATCGTGTCATTTCATGCAAGGATACTGCTCAAAATTAGCTAGCTACGCGCTAGTTGGTTGAGACGAACTAGTACTAGGTAACAACAACATGTTTGCTCGGCAGCCATCAAATTCAAAAAGTGGAGGGGGGTCGTCGCTAGCTATGCTAATACTACTGCGATACGCATCATCGAGGTAGACTAGCTACTGTAGCTAACTGTGAGGCTGGCTAGTCCAACGATATTCTGTACAACCATACCAACGCATTAATTGGTTAAGTCAATTTACTAGAATGTGTACAGCAACATGTACGTCAGATAGTTATGACAAGCCAACGATACTACTAGCTAGGCTGACTACACTACATTGACATTATTATTAGGTTGCTAGCTAGCTACAGATTAGCGCTTCTACAGTCTAGCTATGTAATGTTGTTGAATTGAACATACAAAATGTTTCGCCTTCAGCCAAACAAAGGGCTATACTGCTATCTCGCATTGATGCTTCTATTTACAGACTATAATTATTGTCTCCAGATATTAGGCTAACCAGTTAACTGCTAAATTGTTCCTATACGGTAGACATCGGCCTCACTTGTAGCTAGCCTAGTGCTAGCCTAGATACCATAGGATAGCAATGCTGCTAGCTACCTAGTAGCAGCTAGCTAGTCAGTTACCAACATGATGAGAGGAGAAAGGCCTTGTACCCCTTCAGCTAGCTAGCTACAGTAGTCAAGCTATCAAAATCGGTGGAAAAAAATTCGAACTTATGATTTTTTAGCAAATAATTAATAAGAACAGTGGAGATCACACGGCAGCTACTCAATTATATTACATCGAATAAAACAAGAACGTCGTCAGATGTCGTTACAAATAAAACACAATTGCTGCTGGGTAGCTAACTAGCTTAGCTAACACAGCTAGTTTGTAAGACACTCACCGAGCTAACAACATGGCCCCCCTCCAAGTCCCAAACAGACTGAGGGCCTTACACGCTAAACAAAAGGGGGAAATACTAAGAAACCACGGCTACAACAATCCACGCTTAACCAAAATATGCACAGCACAGTTTTTATGTAAAGACTTCTGGCAGATACTCACGCACAATCTCAAGCGATGGTCGATGTTTTTGTAAAACGTCAGGCCTAAAATGTTGTATTGTTTTGTTTCCGTGGAGATCGGTGTTTTAATGATTTAGCTAGCTGTAGCTAGTAGCCTACGATTGAACATGCAATGTAGTTTGACTAGCTATCACGCCAGTGCCTCCCTGCAGTGTGCATATTATCCGTAGACCTGCGCAGTAAGATGTCTATCAAGCCAACATATTGGAAAGTCTTCATTATGAAACCCTTATGTAATTTAAACCAGAAAAACTCACTAGACCTCAACTTTTGCCTTAATAGAGAAGATACAATGTGATAGTTAAGTAATGCAACCTACACGGCATTAGGAATGATTTCACACGCCTGGGATCTTTCCGAATACGAATTGTAACCTACCTTTCTTTTAATTATAGGTCTACAAAAATATAGGCAATATTCCCAGATATAAAAATAAATCCCCAGTCCAATAGGCATACGTCATACCTTTCATAGGATTGCCCCCATTCACAACTGAATTGAAATAAACCTTTTTTTATTTTGAGGCTATAGACCTAAACATTAGCAAACAACTGCAATTTAACCTACCACGAAACCGCAATATTCTAACTTTGATTTATTATGATCTTAAACAATTAGCCTAATATAGGCGCTGTTAGGCAGCATGCGAACTATAGGAGGCAATGCAGTGTGTAGAACACTATGTCTGTCAATGCAATGCAGTGTGTAGAACATTATGTCTGTCACGATAGGCGTTTCAACACCAACATTTAACCTCTCAGACTTTGTCACATTATCCTTTTAATTCCTTGTCCACAGTAGAGCCTGAAGACCCTCGTCTCTGTAAGAATGTATTCGGCTGATTCAGAGTCAGATGGTGTAAATCATTTTCCTCGTGGTACACGACCCTCCCCTACTAACCAAACAGACTGTCCAGATCCAATCACATTCTCCCTTAGAAATAGTGATCTCACCTCCCCACTTCCGATTGGGTTGCTATATTAAGAAAGCGTCCGTGTGCTTTATAAAGGAAGCGCCTCAGCTGTTACTATTGCATCTACTTGGAAAAAGAGACTGGTGTTTGCAGAGCACAACGTTCAGTGCTCAAGAATTGTCACCATAGGCCTATTGCGACCAAGCGGCGAATAGTCTGGGATTCATAGTTTTCATCGAATTTTGTATTTTGTCACAATTAAGTTTATATAAGTTTATAGTCCTTCTCTTTTCCAGAGCAACAAATGGCAGATATACGTAAGAAACTTGTCGTGGTTGGCGACGGCGCGTGTGGAAAAACCTGCTTGCTTATTGTATTTAGCAAAGACGAGTTTCCAGAGGTGTATGTTCCAACTGTGTTTGAGAACTATGTGGCTGACATTGAAGTGGACACTAAGCAAGTCCAACTAGCATTGTGGGACACAGCCGGCCAGGAGGACTATGACCGCCTTCGCCCACTGTCCTATCCGGACACTGATGTAATTTTGATGTGCTTCTCAGTGGATAGTCCAGATTCACTTGAAAATATTCCTGAGAAATGGGTACCAGAGGTTAAACACTTTTGTCCAAATGTGCCCATTATTCTTGTAGCGAACAAAAGGGATTTGCGTAACGATGAGAATGTCAGAAACGAGTTGTCCAGAATGAAGCAAGAACCTGTAAAAACCGAGGACGGGCGAGCCATGGCCATGCGCATTGGCGCATATGACTATTTGGAGTGCTCTGCGAAAACTAAGGACGGTATACGGGAAGTGTTTGAGACTGCGACACGCGCTGCTTTACAGAAGAGATCCAGTCCATCTACAGGTTGTGCCAATTGCTGTCTGTTGTTATGAATAAACGACGACGACGAGCAACGACCACTGTAGACTACTCCGTTAACACCACTAAGATCGGTTTTCTTTCCCTGAGAATCATCATTGAAGAACGGTGGATCCATAGCATGGACCTATTCGACAATTCAGTTGACCTAGATTGAGTCTGCCAAGTCCACCATTAATAATAGTTAGAGGTCCTATGCCAAATAAGTTATTTCTAATGCGAGGGTATCCTACAGGTTTACTAAAGAATGCTGCTTCAGAGGGCTTGCACAGGTCTTAATTGGCACACGGCATTTGATGGACATCATAATGGAATTGTGATGGTAACACAAACGAGTGGTTTCAAGGACAAAACCCAACGCATCTTCATTACTACAGACTACTTAATCTACCAGTGTTGTCAAGTTTTATTTATATGAAAGACTCAAGCTTACAAGCCAAGTTTTATTGCACAATGAAAGGGTTGAATCTTTCATTAGACGTTCTGTTTTTTAATGTATCTGAACACTTTTGCCACAGGTTCATTTGTTCTGGTCAAGCTGCTTTCACAAAGACTTCCTCCAAAAGGCTGTGTATTCCTGCCTACTGTTTGGTTTGTGTCAGTATTTCATAGGCACTTGACTATCAGGTCAGGGAATATGTATAGCAGCTACAATGTGTATTTCACATTTACATTTAGTCATTTAGCAGACGCTCTTATCCAGAGCGACTTACAGTAAGTACAGGGACATTCCCCCGAGGCAAGTAGGGTGAAGTGCCTTGCCCAAGGACACACCATCATTTTGCACGGCCGGGGAATCGAACCAGCAACCTTCTGATTACTAGTCCGATTCCCTAACCGCTCAGCCATCTGACTCCCATACTGTATTGTGAATGTCATATGACATAAAAAGTGCAATATTTGTATGTCCTCAAGAATTTGCTAGTTGAAAACATATATACATTCTTTTGTGCTTTTAAAAATATACTATGATTTTATTACAGCCTGTTTAGTCACGTTGAATGCCTTGATGATCCCAAAAGTGGAATAACGTAAAAATGTTAGGAAAGTCCTGATGGCATCAATGAAACCACCATATTTACTGTATTCTACTTAGCACAGGATCTTACAACTTGGTTTCTAAATAAAATTCTTAATAACCTGATTATTACTATGTCAACTATGAGGAAGTGTTTGGTGTATATTAGTTACAGATAGAGCATGTTTATATTTGTCTTTTCAACAGCAAAGTGGATATGAAGTGTATTTTTACAGAAACTGTGTAAATAGGATTGCACCACAATAAGAGGAAACTAACCCAAAACCCAGAAAGCACACATAAAGCACTGTACTATATTATGGACTGGACAAACAGGAAAGCAGGAAGACTGTTTTTTGTCACAGCCCACCAACACAAAAAGTAACTGGAAGTACAAAGTTGGATTTCATATCAAGGGCTTTAACTACAGAATAAGAGTTTAATCAAATTATGTTTGTCTAATTTAATGCAAACATGTTGCATTCGTGTAATGTAATGGACAGTGTTTCATGACAGCATTTAACGTCATTGTTACAATTGATTTCCTTTGGTCCCTTACCAATAGGGGATTTCTTTGGGATGTAAAAAACTCGGTCTTGATTTGGGTTCAATCATTTAAAAGGCACATTCTTTCTAAATGTCTGTTGCTGGGCTCTTTGTTGACAGGAACAAAATGTTCCCTCTCTTTCTTTCTCTCTCTCTCTCTCTCTCTCTCTCTCTCTCTCTCTCTCTCTCTCTCTCTCTCTCTCTCTCTCTCTCTCTCTCTCTCTCTCTGTCACATCACATACGTGCAATCAATCTTGTGTCATTTTGTATCATACAAAAGTGTTAGTACACTGTGTTGTATGTGTGTTATACTGCAGAAAATGGACATTAAGCCAGAAAATGTATTGTTAGAAACTAAACAGTGTTATGTAATATTTTCTCATACATTCAGGACAATGGCACTAGAAGGGGTCAACTGAAACCACAGTGAAGTCATTCGAGTGGACTATGTATCTTGGAATTACACTGAGAGGGAAACAAATGGAAAGTTTTAAATAGAAAAGCGATGCAGAATACAGCCAACAGCAGTCCAATCAATAAATAAATCCATACATTTCTCCATCACTGGCTTTCTGTTTTCCATTTTCCCAACCAAGAGGAACTATTAATAGTAGGGGTATACCAATATATTGTGGAATAATATATCACAATACAACATTTTTACAATATGTATCGTAGAGTTATGGCAATATTTTTACAATATGACGTCCATTTGATCCTATTGGTTGAGCTACCAGCACGCGACCTACTCTGCACCTGCGTTATGTGTGCATTCATTGCATTCACAGAAATCGCTTGAACGGAGTTAACTAAAATGTATGTACAACAAAGAAAATTATTATGTTTAATGTTTTGGAAATAAATCTGTTAATTGAATTTCAGTTTAATTTAAAATGTTGTTCAAAATATCATGATACGTATTGTATTTTACACCCAGTATCGTGATACGTATCGAATCGTGAGCTGAGTGTATCGTTACACCCCTAATTAATAGGGCAGTTTCGTGCCTCATTAAATTTGTATAGGCCTCACTAATCCAGAAGCAGTATTTCATGTCTGTGCATACACGTTTTGAGAGCTATTAAAATAGACTTTAAATGTGAAATATCCTGTCATGTTCTGTTGTGCTTTGGTACCCATTTATAGATGCCTACCTTTTATCTCCATCAAAGGATGTGCTTACGCTCTGCCAACAGAAAGTCAGCAACCAAGAATGCCTTTGCTTTCTGTTGTCATGAATTACTTTGTTAATAGCTGATGTCATGCTGTGGACTGTGGAACATTTTTAAGGGGATGGACACTTTAGCCTGCTCTGTATTTAGCTTGAGAGATGAAAATGACACAATGCTAAACTTATAAAGGGTGTTTTCTTTATTCTGTCCATAAACAAAATACAGTTTAAGTAGAGTACATACATTTGATCAAGTAAAGTAAGTTTTGCAGTGAGTAACAATGAATTTGGAAAATGTCTTCATTTCTGTTGCTGTGAGGCTTACGTGTATAATCTTACTTGATGATATTCTCTGTTGTTGAACACTTAGTAAGTGCAAGGGTAACTAAAATATTTCATTTCATGTGGAACTTAATTTCAATTTTTGTTAATTCAAAGAGAATGACTGTAACACTAAAGTGTGTAGAAGGAGTTAAAAAATTAACTTGCATTCCGAATGGTCTTTATTTATGTGTTTAGGTTTTTAAATACAGACACAAGGGGGACATAGTAATATCAGCTGAGGTGGTAGACATCTGAATAATTAATACTAAAACAAAATAAGCAATTTACAAAAAAAAATGCGGGGAAAAACATGGAAACATGCCTTTGCCTGAATAACTAGGACTGTTGCATACAGAATGACAACAATGTAGGTTTAGTTGTTTTCCATGTCTAGCTGTTTCAGACATACTTAAGTTAGATTTAAAAACATTCTTTGACTGAATAGCATTGGTTACAGGTGACTGGTTCAATCTGCCTGGTCAGAAAATGGAATAGGAATGTCAATTTCTATCCTTCTATCATACACTCTCACATACGACTCTGCATGCTTGGATATCTCCTTAAGGAACTCTATAACCATGTTGTGGAAAGCATTCAGGCGCTTCACCATTGAGCCAATCCATGACTGGATGTCAGCGTTCAGCTGCTCAATAGACATGTCAGCAAAAATAGCCTGGACATTGGTATGGATATCACTGAAGTAGGCCTCAGCCATGTTCCTAAAGTTTTCAACCTGGGTGTTAATGGAAGACAATCCACGAGAGTTGACAACATCAGTATAAATGTCGCTCATCCAATTGAGCCCCTCCAGTTTCTGAATACAAAAACGATTTGATTTATTCACAATTTCCACAATGTCCTCCAGTGTTATAGTCCTGATTGTCTGAACAATGTCAATGAGAATACGTTGGAGTTCTTCAAATGTGATGGAGGACACAAATCCTTCCTTTCTGAAATCAGGAATGGGAATTTGGATAATTGTAATAAAATTATGAACAGTTTCACTGCGGGCAGCAACAAATTCTGGAACCTTTGTGATAGCCTCTTCAGTTACATCAGTAATGAAGCTAGTGAATTTCCGGTAGACTTCAAGCCCAGACAGTTTGTCTTCAAATCCAGGGAGTTGGAACTGTGTTTCCCTCAGGAACTCAATGACAGCATTGAGAAGAATCTGAATCTTCTCCTCATACTCTCTGAGGACATAGATCATGCTCTCTGAAACCTTTTCGGTCAAGTCAGCAAGACCTAAAGCTTCAAAATTGTCAGCAGCCCTCTTGAACAATACTCTGCCCTCTTCCTTAATCTGCTCAAGTGGACCCTCAAGATTGCTGGCTAGCCTGGTGATTTCATTATATGCTTTACCAATGGGATTGGTCACAATATCCTGCAGAGTAACTGTGGACACAATGGTCGGTATGTTCTCCTTTAGTCCCAACATCATCTCATTGGGAACCTCCATATTCCAGGTTGTCTGAATGTTAAGCATAGCTGAGTCGATCACAGACATCTTGATGGACATGATATCCACATCATTTGTTGGATCAGACTACATGAGAGAGAAATAATTATGTTTCAGTAAAATGTAAAACAAAAAAAAGGTATTTACTGCCATGCACATTTTATATCATTATGTCAGATATTTTTCTAAATTATTCTGTCAGGGTGTGGTAAGGTGTGCTTTAAGTCAGCCCAATTCTGTCAATTACTTAATAATAAAATTGTAAACCAAACTAGACCCTATTTAGATTCTACCTGAGAACATGCAACAACAGATCTTACACAAAATATATATAGGTCTTACCGGATAGCGGCTGTAGAGCCTTCCTTTCACTTGAGCTGGGTGCTTTGTCAACAACTGGAGTCCAAGGAGACCAGAAGATGGACTGGACAGAGATATAATGAGCCCATCCTGTGCATTTGCAAACAATTCCTGGTTGGCTTCGATCATCAGGGCGGACATGCCAACCTTAGCTGAATTGGTGATAGAAGCATCCACAGCCTCGTTACTGAAGATGATGGTGCTGTCGTGATTGCTGTCAATGATCATGTGCTTCACAGACAGGACAGATGACAGTTTCACTCCGTTATCTCTGTTTAAAGTGCTGGTACCCTCGATCTTGCCTGTCAGGACCTTAAAGTCAGAGGTGGAGGTGGCATCAAGTTTGACTACGATTTCATGCTGATTGATGATGCTAGCATCAGTTTTAAGTGTGACCACAGGTGTCTTCATGGAGAACTCATATGTCAGGTCACCCATGACAGGGATCTTGATGCTCCTCTGCATTTTGGGCAGAGTGATTTTTGGAAGAGTCAGCTTGCTGAAGGCAGATGGAACATGCAGAGCCGGCATGGTTATGAGACTGGCGTCAGGCAGAGGGATGGTGAAAGAAGACACCTCAATATTCATCACTGGAACTTTGTATGCTGGAACTGTGAGGGTTTTTGGCAGCTCAATATTGTATTTCTCATATTCTGCCTTTGCTTGATCCAAGGAGATTGTGAGTAAGGCAACAACCTTATCCTTACCAATGATTATGTTTTTGTTCAGCATTCTGGCATTCTTATTGATGGCACTGACAACAGGCTGCAAGTCAAGGTCAATGGTTAACATATCAGGGTTCTTTTTATAAACAATTTTGGACTCCATGTCAAAGGTCTGCTGAGTTGTTGTCAAGAGCATGCTCAGGCCGGTGTCCTCCCACAGAGAGTAGTCCTCAACTGCGGATGTCTTCACACTGAGGAATGGCACAGACATTTCAGGAATGGTGATGGGCTCCTTCAACACATCAAGGTTGGCTTCTCCATTAATCTGTGCAAAGATGTGAATTTCCTTTTCACCATTGTCCATCGTGAAGTAATGGGAGTACTTGTACTGATTGAATCGAGCACGACCCACCCAGCTGCACTGCTGCACTCCAGAATTGAGGGTAACGGCAAAGTCATTCTGAAGATCAATCTTTCCAGACAACTTGAAAGGTAGTTTCACCTTGGTATTTTCCTTGTTCTTGATGTCAAACATGAGCTCATACGGTGTGATCAATGCAGTGAGAGAGTTGGAGATAGTTCCCTCAACATTGCCTACCAGCTCAGTGTTGTGGGAAGCAGTTATCTCAATTTTCATATCCTGTACCTTAGCCTCTCCTTTCAGCTCAGCAACACTGCTTGTGATGAAGGGTGTTTTTGTCTCAGCAGATGCCTCAATGTTGATTTGACCGTAAATGCAGAACTCAGCCTGAACATTTTGCTTCATCTGAACATGATTTGTGTTTGTTTCTCCAGTGAAGGTCAGTTTGATGTCATGGAAATTAATAGTTATCTCCATGTCACTCTTCTGGGTTCCCTCATCTCCATACTCCTGGATGGCAAATTTACCCCTGCCTTCATGACCTAGGGTCAGAGTAATGACCCCATTCTCCAGGAAGGCAAAAGTCTTCTGGGTGTGGGAAGTTTCGCTAAAGATTTCAAGTAGGGGCATGTTCACCTCATGGTTGTAGGCAGTCTCCAGTGTGGCTGAGACTCCATTCCCTGTTGTAAAGATCGCACTGTTGACAAGTTCAGCTTTGTATGGCTCGGTCGTGGCCTTGGCAGTGGTCTTGGAGGATGCCTCTGCAGAAGTACCATAGAAACCCACTGTTCCCTCGTGGTCAAAGGAGAAAGAGGTGTGCACAACTTTGATGGTCTCAGAGAGAGAAAGCTGACTCGTTCTGCGTACAACATGTGCAGTGGCATCCAGAGTGTAGGCAATGAGGTCAAAGGTAGATGTGACCTGAGAGTTGAGGTTGACAGTGAGCTCTGGAGACTCAGAGGCAGTGGTAGAGTTCTGCAGCTCAGCAGTCGTTCTGAGGCTGTAGTCAGGTGAGATGAGTCTGAACTCACCATTAAGTTTTCCAAAACAAGGAATCTTGCTCATGTCAGTGATTTTTTCTTTAAGCTCCTCAGTGAATGTTTCATAATCAAAAGATTTGATCTTCTGGACCAATCGTGAAAAATAGACATTCATGTCTTTGAACATGTGCTTGAAGTCAAATGTGCTTAGTTGATTCACAAACTCCTTCACTGGTGTCATGACTTTGTTTAGGAATGGTTGGATGTCAATAGACTTGAGAGCAGCAATTGCTGACTGAATGTGTTCCCTGAGCTGGAGGTGCTTCATGATTTCCACAGCTTCATCCATAACATTCTCAACCATCTTGTCAACCTCATAGTTGGTAAGAATCTCCTCAAGTTTGGTATTTGTTATATTAAATTCCACGAAGAAGTCGGAAATGGTGTCCTTAACGGATTTGATCACATTTTTGAATTCTTCATGGGGAAGCTTAGATATCAGACCAGTCATGTGATTTACCATGGAGTTGATGAAGTGTTTCAAGTCTTGAATGAACAAATTAATGTCAAAAGTGGCAATGACTTGTTTTAATCCATTTACTTTCTCCTGAAGGTTGACCCTGATTTCATACTTTGAGTCAATGTCCTTCAGCAGCTCAATGCTATTGTCCATAACTCCCATAATTGTAGCCTTCACTTGCTCAATGACTGCAGGCAGATGCTCAATGAAAGGGATCTGGAGGAGATGGCTGTCACTGTTCTTGTCATACTTTACAAATCCGGAGATGGAGTAGTCCTGGTTCTCACTAGCTTTGCTCAACACAGTGGTGGAGAAAGTTCCAGTCATTTCAACTCCCAGCTTTTCAGGTTTGTTGTAGGCCGTAATTTCCTGGTCAAATGCATGTTTGTTCAGTTTGGATGTAGTCTTGAATGTGACACTCTGCTCTTTAGTGGTTATCAAGCTGTTGAACTTGTTGTCCATATTTGTCTCAATAGAGGTGCCACTTTCCAGCTCGTGGGTAGTTGAGGCTCTGCATTCATGGGAGTAGGAGAAAGACAGGGGCTCTGCCTTCAGGAGGAACTTGCTGTACACTTCACCAGTCTGCTTTCCATAGAAATTCAGGTCAGAATTTGAGTTGAAGATTGCATCAACATTCAGAGTGAAGGGTTCAGCAACAGTGTGGATAGTGCTATCCAGACGAAGCGACGGAGAGTTGAAGTTTGCCAAGCTGTTGAACTTCATGGTCAGACCAGAAAGTTCCATGTCTGTGTTATGAGAAATCTGTGATCCCATGAGTTTTCCATTGGTGTTGCACTTAGCAGTGGATGTCATATCAGCAAAGCTGATCTCGTAGGTGTGCTTCAGCTCGTCTTCTGAGTAGGTGCCCTTTACACTGCCAGTCAGGTCCATATTGTAAGGCTCTGCCTTGAACTCGGCTTCATTGACAAAGTGGACATCCATAATCTTTAGGTCATTGTTTACAACCACAGAGGCAGTGAAACGTTCAATGTCAATGGTAATGTCATGCTTGTAGGAATTACTGTCACTAAGGAAGTTATCAGTTTTGGAGCGGACAGCCAGAGATCCAAGAGTAAGAGTCATGGAGTGTTTGTTGTCAGTTTTCATGTCCTGCAGAGAGGCTACCAGGCTGTTAGAGATGGTCAAACCATCTTCATTCATTCTGAGATTTACTCTATTTCTGGTGTTGGCATCAAATAGGTTACCTTTGTACATGCTGTTCATGTATAGCTCAGAGGTGCTGACTTTCCCCTCCACATTTAACTCAGCTGTGTTCTCTTGGATGGCGCCCTTAGTGTTGATGCTCATACTGGCCCCGGTGGTGTCAAATCCACCATGAATAATGTTCTCGAAGGTCACTGGGCTACTCTGTGCAGTTGTGGTGCAGCTGGTGGCCAGGCTGTCCTTATTCAGGGTCAATGTGGCTTTGTGGGAGGCACGGCTAGCAAATACATTAATAGAGGCATCTGCATTAATCTCAAGGCTAGACGGATTCAGGGATGCGGAGACCAAGGAATATACACGATTCTGGGTATCATCTGCCTGGTTCTCCATCCTTATGCTGGCCTCATTTCTGGTCGCAGTGAAGTCGACCTGGCTACGGAGCATTCTTTCATCAGCCTTGGTCACAGAGTCAGACTGAATAGTGAGCTGAGCTTCCTTGTAGCCAATGCTGAACTTGGTGGTGTGCTTGATTGGGTCGTTGTTCATGTTGGTGTTGGACTCGATGAGAAGCTGCTCATCAGCATATCCTGCCTTGATCTTATTGACAAATTCTAGCATTGGAGCATCCATCCTCAATGTAGACTCAGCTCTTGCTTCTTTCTTCATTGGCTCAACAGAGAATGACTGGGAGTAGGTGGTGCTGGCAGTCAGGGATCCCACGGTCAGACTTCCGTCCATGTTGGCGTCACCAATGAAAATGTCGGCGGCCAGGGAACACTGGGAGGTGATGTCCAGGGATGTCTGCAATCCCAGGGGGCTAAATGCCTGGATCTTGTAGTTGCCTGTTGCTTTAACTTTGTCTGAAACACTGACACTCTCCATGATCCCAAAACTTGCGTCAATAAGCTTGTGGCTAAGGGAAGCATTAACAATGGCCTTCATTGTGTCCTCTGGGATGTCAGTAATCAGCGCAGTTCCTGTAATAAGATGCACAAGGTAAATTAAACCTCCTAAATGTCCTCTAGAGCAGACATCAGAGCTGATGCATAAAATGTCCTGTTAGTTTAATGCCAGACACTTGAGCTTAATTCTTGAACTTAAATCGAATGTCAAATTGCTACGTTTATGAGAGAGGTACTTACCTTCAGTTGTGTAGGAGAACAGCTCGATGGGACTGTCAGCCATCACTTTGTACTGGACCATGTAGCTTGGATCCTCTACACTGTTGTTGCCAGCTGAGATCATAGCTTCCCAGTTGTAATAGTTGCTGTTGACCTTAGCAGATACTTCCACCATTCCCATGAGTGGCAGAGTAAGATCATAGTTGGAGGGGATGGAGAAGGTGGGGACCTGGATCTCCTTAGAGGGAAGGTCTAGACCCATCTGGGGCACTGCCAGGTGTGGTGTGGTCAGCAGGGCTGGGATCCTGAGTTCCTCAGATGACTTTCCTCCAAGAGGTATGGGGATGATGATGATGACACGGTCCTTGTTGAACTGGTATCTGAATGTGCTCTCACTGGTGAATGAATGACAGAAAGTTTAGTCTAAAAGTAAAAATACATTATTTTGATAACAAATTCAAAAGAAAATATAGCTGCAAGCCGCAATGAGGGGCCAAACAGGTCAAATGACCCCCAAAACTTTTTTTGGCATCCTCCTGAGTACATATAGAAAGTTTTGTGTGAATCCATCAAAGATTTTCTGAGATACGACCCAACTTCCTGTTTAATGGCTAGGCTGCCGATTTTGATAGACTGTAAAGGAGAAATGGTGTAGAAAATCATAAATCCATGTGAAACCTTTTGTAAGGCTTGGTCTGAAGATAATATGTGCCAGATTTGGTGAAGATTGGACAAATTATTTCATGAATTCAAAATGGCGGCCGCATCAATTCAGCTGGTTAACATGTGTCAGACATGGGATCTCCCAACATATCACAAGACAAAGGAATCACTTAAATAAGGCAAACAAATCAACAGTTATTAGCCAAAACGCATTTTTGCTTCCTGCGGCCCAAACAAACGCATGAACTCACAATTATCCCAGACAACTCAATCCAGCTATACGAATCATAAACAACAGGGGTGTTCGAAGAACCTAATTAGCCAGATCCTGATTAGCAAGATGATGTCATCTTGGATGTGTCATTTTGATCTCGGATGTAATAAGCAACGTGCAAAGTACGGACCCCTAGTACAAAGTTTGGTGTTGATTTCTCAAAGAGTTGATGAGATATGACCCAACTTCCTGTTTGGTTGCTTTACTACTGATTTTGATTGGCTGTACCAAACAAATGGTTTCAAAAATCTAAAATCTGTTGATGATTCATTTGAGGCTTGTTCTGAAGATGATCTCCTTTTTGAAAATCGGACATACAGTTCCAACGTTACGTGTGTAAACGCACCTCCAAATTATACCTATTGGTGGCGCTAGAGTTCTCCAATGGGAGACATGAAACTCGGTGAAAATGATAAGGGGTCTGTCCTCAAAGAGTGTGCAAAATGTCACAACTTTTGACCATAGGCTGCCATAGACTCCAATGGCAAAAGAAGATGCGTAATAATAATATGAAAAGGTAGAAACACAATAGTTGGCTTTGTATCTTTGCTGCTTGGCCCCCAATAATAATAACAAGAGAGGGTTGCATCGGTGGCAGATGGGTCCATTTTTTAACTTACATTTTATAACTGATATTTCTGTATATTATAAATAAGTATGCATACTTATTATATAAGATTATTATACTCATTATATAAGATTGCATAGATTAAAAAGCATACATTTGTTGCTGCTTATTTACACTTCAAAATACTAAGAGTGAAGTGTAGAATGAAACAGGGTTCTCTTGTCATTTCCTTAGTGGAAGAGGGAATGGTGATAGGCTATGTGGCAGTTGCATCAAAATGAAGAAATTGGGCAATCCTGTGTAAAAATGGTCCTAACCTATTTTATGATTTAAACTTTCCATCAAGTTTTTTCGTCCTAGTGATACTTTTAAACATTTACTCAAATTGCATTTCATTAATAAAGAACTCCCTTTGAAACAAGCTGATTCTAACAATGTTGTCAGTAACAACGCCCTTTCTGAAGACTTGAGTATTCGCGTTGTAAGTAGGGAAAGCGCATTCAACTTTATCAGCTTCTCTTATACTCCCTCTATATCAGCCTCTCTCAATCCTGGTCATTGATCCTGGTCCCTGGGTCTACTGTAGCCATGCATGTTTTTAGATGTTTATCTACTCCAAATGACTGGGTTATCAAAACAAAAGTTGGAAGCAAGATAGATAGCCTACAACTAATAAGTGTGCCCTTTGTGCACCTCTCCCCACCTGTCACTGAAGGTCAGTCACTGACACTGCTGCTGTTGCTAGCCAACCTTAACCGAGGGGATTGTTTGAATGCGCCGGAATTGGAAAATGTGTCCTTATGTATATTTGAGTCCACACATTCGTAGATAGAGGCTTACGTTTCAACTATATGGAAACGGATGATGTGGTCGATTGGATTAAATGAACGAAAACGAGGGACAATTTTCCCACATCTGTCCATATTTTTTTTGTGCTGCAGACGGAGAGAAATGCCCGTGGCAAGCTAACTAGCTAGATAGAACGAAGGGCAGTTTGTAACACTCAGAATTAGTGATGGGAAGTTCAGATCATTTTACTGACTCGGTTATTTGAATCTCGTTCAGTAAAATGAACAAATCTTTTTTCGAGTCATTCGTTCATTTCAACGCCCCCCCCCCCCCCCCCCCCCCCGTTGAAATGAACAGGGGGGGGGGGGAACCTTTGTAGCCAATTCCCTGGCCTAAATACGTCCACTGCAAACATTTATCATATTCTCATGTTGGCCTGCATGTAAACCAGAAGATACTATTTTAAAATAAATTCCTGGATTAAAATAATGCATCATTACAGTTTGTATGATTCAAAATGGTCATTTCACACTAGCATTTAATTATCGCGGAAAACAATAACACTGCACTTAACTGTAAGTAAAGTACAAAAAAGTCAAAATAATGAAACCTATAATTATTACTTGTGAACAAATATCATTCACGTCTTACTAAACCTAGTCACGCGAAAGTGAACGAGGTAAACAAATCCTTTCTGTTTCCTCTTCTGAGCCTATACAGGTCACCGGCAGATGAACGAATCGTTCACCTCCCAACCGTGTCTTCGGATCAATGTTTCGTTCTTCTGACAACCGAGTCTTCGGATCAATGTTTCGTTCTTCTGACAACCGAGTCTTCAGATCAATGTTTCGTTCTTCTGACAACCTAGTCTTCGGATCAATGATTCGTTCATCTGCCGGGTATGAGTCTTTGGATCATTTTTCACGTGACCTGCTCAGTACTGCCTAGCTAGAGGAAACAGAAATGATTCGTTTATATTGACTGGGTCTTTGGGTACGAGTCTTTGGATCATTTTTCACGTGACTTGCATAGGCTCAGAAAAGGAAACAGAAAGTATTTGTTTCATTCACTTTCGCGTGACTAGGTTTAGTAAGACGTGAATGATATTCGTTCACAAGTGATAATTATAGGTTTTGTTATTTTAACTTTTTTTCGGCCACGAGAAAGTGAACAAATCGCTCTCTGAGACTACTTTAGTTACTCCCTAGTCATACTAATGATTTGTTCAAAATGAATGAATCGTTCACGAACGACACATCACTACTCAGAATGTACAGTAGCTTTAAAACAGGGGCACTTGTCGGACATTAATCCCATATTTGAAAATGTTAGCTGTTTTCAAAGCCTTGTAGAGGAGACCTTCATGAACAGATTGACATAAAGTTTAGGCTGTGCCATTGAAGTTCAGGTTAGTAGTCAGATAGTTTCACCAAATGAAAAACTAATCTGGGACCCCTTTAAGTAAGGGGAATGCCGAAAATGTACTGTTGCCGTTTGGCTTCCTAGACAGCAGTGGAATTGTTTTTCTTACCAGTGTGTCGCGTACAGTGTTGCAGTGAGCTAACTGGTTTAAAACCACAGGTAATGAATTTCACCAACGAATCGTTTACTTGTAATCTAATGACATAAGAAATCCGAAAACAAACATTTATTTGTGAGGAATGTTTATTTTAACGATTGAAAACGGATGTATCACAGACCACTGTCGTATGTGTCAGGCAACAGAGGCTAATGTCTTGATGCTAACGCCTCAGTGAAATAGCAGACTACTGTTTCCGAAAGTAGATGTACAAGCTTAATAATATCAGCGTATATCATATTGTACATTACTATTTCACAATTGTGTTTTTTTTATCACATTGTTAAATTAGTAAATAGTTAACACCCTGGCCTTTGCCTGTGGCATTTCTGCAGCTGTCTTGCTGTTTTAGGTAGTTAGAACTATCTCCCAGAAGTTAACAATCTGCAAAACTAATGTTCTACTATAGATAGTCACGCGTGTGTTAGTGGCGTTTCTGACTGTGGCTAGCTACTTAGCCACTGTTAGCTTCACTTTTTGCCACTAAAACGTATATTAAGCCTAAACCGTGCAACGGAATGTAAATTCCAATATAAGCAATACATTTGTGACCATGACAAACATTTTGACACCAACGTTGTCTATGTAGTGCAAGTATTGAGGGAGGAGTTAGGGTGGGAAAAGAAATTATAAGAAATAATAATTATATATGTGAGATAACATAGTGTGTGCCTTGCTGACGCAAGCACACCAAATAAATATATATATGAGAGAGAATATAAGTTGATCCTTGTCAAAGGCAAGCACACCCAATAAGAAGAAAAGGTTGAAACCCAATAGGTGGCTTAGCAGCTTTGCTGCTTGGTCCAATAATATATTAAGTTGCCTGGTGTTTTTAATGATTTAATTATTGGATTCATTCTTTGAGTGACATAGTTGAACGCTCTTGATTTATGTTGCAAATTAAATTTAAAATATTCACTTCAGGTGTGTCTATATTGCATGCTTTAATACATTTTGTTTCTAAAGCTTATATATTTCCGGTGCGCCTGCAGGATGGTCGCACTGACGAGAGCTCCGCGACTACCTAGCATTTTGTTTTTTATGTTAGTGTTCGAAATTTGTTTTGTCCATGTTGCATTGTCACTCATTCAGTACGACCGGCAGACACTTCTGGATATTAGGTTGTCACTTGGAAAGGATTATTTTACTGTTTTAGGTTAGCATAGGTTTATAAGGTTAGTATAGGTTATTTCAGCTACAGGTTGCACTATCAGCAATACTGCACTATTGTACTTCACTTGTCTTAGGTTAGTATAGGTTTATAAGGTTAGTATAGGTTATTATGTATATTATGTGTATTTATAGGTTTAGTATACTGTATTGAATATTGTATATTTTTTGTATATTAGGAGGTTTACTATATTTTAGCTTATCATAGATGTAATCTATGTTCTGTGTGCTTATATGTTATGTTATGCCAGGTTGCTTTGTATTGTCTTGTCCTAAGAATTTCAGTGTCCAGTCTGTGTTGTTCTGTGCATCTGACAATAAAAGACTTGAACTTGAACTTCTTCATTTATACTTACGATTTCAGGAACAGCTTCTCAGGCATGGAGGGCATTACTATCTCTGGCATGTTGTTCTTAAGTGTCTCAAAGGCAGGGACATCAGTTGTGATCTTGTCCAGCCACATGCTGCTTGCCTGTAAATTTTACGATCTTGTAAGTCTTATTCTCATGAGAATGAGAAAGCTGAAAAATGGACAAAGGTTTACCTCAAGAGCCTTTGTGTAAATGTGACGCAGTTTCATGTCAGTCTTGGCCACCTTATGGTCCATGATGTCCTCAGAAAGCAGTATGAGCCAGTTCTGGATGTCTTCAGTGTAAGGTAAGAGCTTATGGATTTCAGAGTTCATGTCAGACATCAGTTGTACCTGAACCTGGTCCTCTCCTAAAAATGGGTATTGTCAAACGTTGAACATTTCACTTCATAATGACAACCTTAGAATGAACATAAACTAGGCTTTCTCCCAAAAAGTTGTTGAAATGAAATGTTGGTGTACCATATTTGAAGATGACTCCCTGCACAGAGGAGGTCTCTGGGAGTTTGACGTCACTCTTAATCTCCAGAGTGAGTCCTTCTACATTCCTCAGTGTGGCAGTGACAGCTGCATCTGTCTGAAGTGAGGGCACCACCAGTTGCACCTGGAGCATCCCATCAGTCATGGCCTCAAGCCTGTAGGAAAGACATTTTCAATGAAACAAAGATACAGAACTAAATGTACTCAAGGATAGAAAAAATTGGGCCAATTAAAAATGTTCCCTCTGAATGTGTGCCCATGTTAACTTACTTGGCGCGACCAATCAGAGACAGCTGGGGAATGTTCTTGTTGGAGATTTCGATGGTAATGGACTTGCCCTTGGTGCTGCTGTCAGTGAGGCCCACCCTGACTCCAGCCTCCACATCATAGTCAGGAATATGGACATTGGTGGTGAAGACGTTCTTGTTCCTGTTGTACTTCATTGTGGCTGTGGCCTCAGTGGGTTCGGAACCTAAAAGCAGGAAGAGTGATTGAGAAGCTGCTCGTTTACACCAAATTATTTCAAAATAAAAGGGAATCAAGGTGGAATCGATTGGAGTATGTATGGAAATGCTCATACCTTCTGCTTTCATAATCATCTTCAGAGAATCAACCTTCTGGCGTCCATCTTTTCCCTCACTGACGAGCTCATAGGAAAAGGTGGCTGTGTATTCAGTCACCTCTCCAGTGGGCTGGATGTCCACAGCAAACCTACAGAGACAGGTGATACGGTGTTAAAGTATAATCAAGCATGACACATATCCAAAACATTTCTGTCTTTACTGAAATTACTTACTTAGTCTCTCCATTAAGTGGGAAGTAGGGAGCAACAGCGTTGACACCAGCTATGGAGTAACGGGCTGTGGTGCAGTACTTAACTCCAGAGAAGAGAGGACTGCAGTTGACAACATTAGTCCTGGAGTAGTCCTCCATGGGAGGGACCAGGGAAACATGACCAGTGGTCACTGTCAGAACTCTGTTGCTATTAATGGGAAGTGCAGATGATACAAAATTAACTATACACAGTGGTGCCTTTGGTAATTTTCCCAAACCTTAATATTATGAATAATTATTAATATGTGTTTGCGTTTGGAGTTCCAATGTTTCTTTACCTAAGTCTGAAGAGCTGTGTGGTTCCCTGAGGGGCAGGTATGGCCAGCTTGACCTGGTTTTGTTCCATGGTGATCTTGGCATTAAAAGTACTCTCGTGGTACATGTTTGTGTGCATCTCAATGGCGGAGACAACAAATTCAGGCATGTGTACTCCCATCTGTGTCACAAACTCCACCCCCAGAGAGGGCATGAAGGATACTTCCTGCTGTTGTAAGAAGAAGTAAAGATTAAAAGTTCATGATGAAATTATGGAGGAATGTACAACAAAGAGTGTGCTATTTACCATGTTTGGTGCAATGTGCAGTCCCCCTTTAGCTCCAGGTACAAAAGTCCCAGACAGAGCGAACTTCAGAGGCAATCCAGCAGCAGTTGGCAGGCTAAAACTGTTGTCCATGAAGATGTAATGGGCGAAAAGTTCATTATCAGTGCTTGACATCAGTTGTTGCAAGGTCTGGAAAAGAAAACCCATGTTATGAGGAACATCAATCATCTTGGTAGGAAGAAACTAACACAAGTGTTCATCCCAGAATGAGATGTACCTTTGTGGGGATGATCTTGAAGAGGATTTCGGCATACATCACTGCTGTATAGAAGATGCCCTTCAGATCGGTGCCCTTGATGTAGCCAAGCTCAGCTCCCATAATCCTCAGGTAAGCTGTGGCCTCAGGGGACTCCTGAGTCTGCAGCTCCTTGGCTAGCTTGTTAAAGTTACGGACAATTTCTCTCACAATGTTCTCAGGGACCTAAAATGAAGGTTTAGTTCATAATTATGACAGTGGCACAGCTAATGCTAAAGTGTTATAAAGCAACTCGAATGCAATTATTGTTGCAGGTAAACACAAAATAAATGTACAGTCAAGTCTCACCTGTCTCTTCAGCTTCTCACTCATCAAAGGCCCAATCCATTTCTCTAAAACCTCATTGATCTTGTTTGGCATTTTATCTTCAGCCCAGTACATGGTCTTGGACAACGTGTCTGGGAAGAACCCATTCTTTCCAAACAGAGCCTCAATGGTTGGTTCAAAGCCTTTTCCCTCCATGCCAACCTTTAAACAAATTAAATCATTTATGAATGTCGGGGGATATGATAGTGAATAAAACCTAGAAGGGACCTTTCTATCATGGACTTCTGGATTTATTTTTAAACATACCTCCCACATATCCATTGAATAGCCAAAGGCATTCAGTGTCATCTCAAGCATGACTTCTCTAGGCAATTGGCTGGTTGGATCAAATACCATGTTGCCCCTCATGTCAGTTTGCATGTAATTGGCACCAGTCTCCATCTTGTAGTTGCGGGATTTCGTGTAGTCAAAATCAGTAGTCACATCATTTTCTCCCATGACATCCAAAATCTTCTTTCCCATCCTGAGGAAGAAGACAAATCATGGACAATTAGGTTACAAGATTAGATTGTGTGACTCATGTTGCTTAATTTGACAGTAAATCCGTTCAAGTGGGAATATTGTCCTTACTTTTGTGTTTCTGGGTCCTTAGAGGAAATAATGTTGTAGATGTGGGAGGCCACAAAGGCCTTGACCTGCATGTTCTGATCCTGGGTCAGCACCTTCTTTACCAGTTCTAGGTCACTGTCCTCAGGTGCTCTCATCAGAATGAGATAGGCGGCTATGCGCTTTTGCACGGCTCCCTTGGCATACTGGCTGACCCTCTGGAGGTTCGAGCGCACCTAAAGAAGACAAGAAAGTCTATTGACCATGGAAGTCCCAAATGTGTCGTATAGCCGTTGTGATGTTATTTTATGTGTTTTACCCAGTATGCCAGACTTTGGAGCATTAGTGTTTTTTTACATAAATACAGTTTGTACAGCTATCTCTAAAAGAAAGTGCAAATGCATGTAGCTGACCTCATTAGTCACAGACATGCGTCTAAAGGCCTGGATGGCTGCCAGTTGGACAGACAGGGTTGTGGCAGGCTGTCTCATGCACTTTACTAGGGTAGTCTTTACACTGGCATCTGCAGCCTCCATGGCCTCTCCCATGTTACCAACAACCTGGACACATTGAAAAATAACATATTCACAGTCAGCAAAGAAACAAGACCTTGGAGGTTTGTGTATTGCGACAATATGGAATGCAAAAGATAAGAATGTAAAAAGAGGTCTCATACCCTCAGGGTCAAGAAAGTCTGCTCCTTTTCACCTGCACAGTCACTGCCCAGAATTGAGGCCATGAACTCAGACACAGCAGTGATCTCAGGGGTGACCTTGCCCTTGGCCTGGTAGAGCCTGGCAACACAGGAGGGGACAGTAATGAACACTTGAAAACATAGCTTTCATATTGGGGGTCTGATGACTGAGCGGTTAGGGAGTCGGGCTATTAATCAGAAGGTTGTTGGTTCGATTCCCGGCCATGCATAATGACGTTGTGTCCTTGGGCAAGGCACTTCACCCTACTTGCCTTGGGAGAATGTCCCTGTACTTCCTGTAAGTCGCTCTGGATAAGAGCGTCTGCTAAAAATGACTAAAAAAAATATTAAGCTTCTGAGAGGAAAACTCTGAATGTAAAAACATTTTACTTACTTTCTGACGACGTTGCTAAGAGCATACATGATGGGCTTGCTCTGCTTGTACTGAGCCATAGCCAGCATGTCCTTGACAAGAAGACGGGATGGATTAGGTAACAGGCCCAAAGCATATACGGCAGCATCGACCTCCATGGCGTCAACATCGAAGGTCCTCAGGACCTGGAGCATGGTACTGCTGCACTCTGGGGTGCCGCACTGGGCCAGCGCTTGCCAGGTCAGGGCACCAGACACATCCATCATGTGAACCACGGCATCGCTCATAACCTCAGCCTTTAAGCCACGGAGCTGCATTACGAGTTTCTGGAAAGTGCTGGCACGCTGGTGACCCTGGTTTGTCTGGGACAGGGAGGTGAGCTCACCCATGGTGGCAATAATGCTATCCTTAGTCTGGACAGGGTTCTTCTCTTCAACAGTCTCCATGGGCAGGAACTTGAGGTTGGCCTCAACTTTAGAGAAGAAGTAGAAAATTATCAACTGATATCAGCAGTCTGCTACAATTTTTTTTATTACTCTTGGCTACTTACTTGGGTCAAAGACCCTGTCGTTAATATTCTCAGACTCCACCAGAGTCATAATCTGTTTCACCACTGTTGAAACTCCATACTCATTCCTGTAATCAGAAAAGAACATAAAAGAAATGACAAACTGGCCATGCTCTGTAAAGTATTCTGTAAAACTCTGGCTACTGCTTTTTCTAGACTTACTGGTGAGAGAAAGGAAGGAAGATGTGCTTCTCAGTGCAGGCTCCTGAAAGTATATGACTTTCCTCATTGGAAAACTGGTAGTTGCAAGTCTGAGTGCTGCTGATTAGTTTGGACAGAGGGAAGTGCTGTTGAGAGGGAAATAGTGCATTTTAATAGGTATTATACATCATCAGGTTAGGATTAGTGGAGAAATTCAACTCATCATAAACTCAACTCAAATGTTGAGTTTAGTTGAGTTTATGGTGTTCTTTTCACACAAAATAATTTTCGTCTTGGTATCATGTACTATACAGTTTGAAGGTCATCATGTAGACACCTACCATGCCAGAGATTAGGGCCAGAGGGCTGGTGTGGTCTTTATGGGCAGTAAAACTGTCACATCTGGACAGATCCCTGGTGAGGGTGAGGTCGGTGACATTATTTTCCCTGGCATTGACAGTGTTATCAGTGTCACAGACTCCATGCAGTGTGGCCTGAAAAATGTTTACAATTAAAAATGAGCTCAGACCACATGCGTTTCAATTCCAGGAAAGGAAAGATTTTAAATAATATAATTAACTGTTTACAGTTTCATTTGCTGATTATCTTAATAAGGCTGTGATACTAAGCTGGAAATTCCCAATTGACACAACATGTGAATCCACACCTAAAGATAAAGTTGTTTTTATGAACTTTGACCTGGCAATGAGGACAGTCACTTTAAGGACACAATGTTTGGTGCAGCATTTATCACCCCAGATTGGGGCTTCTTATCTCTGTATTATCTAACCTGTTATTATTGATTTAATCTGCATCACAAACAACCTTGATGACACATATTTCAGGAATAAAGGATTTAGAGATCTAAAACAAAAACTCGTACCATTTTCATGTTTTTCTCCACTTTCAATGAAGGCATGAGAAGAGCAGAAACAATTCCCCTCTTGATGTTGAGGATGGTGGCTGGCTCATTCTCCTCAGGGAAAAGTTTCACACCTGTCTCTCCCTCAACCATGACCTTCAGGGGGTTCCTGGTACAAAAAGCAAACTTGGTGTTATTAATTGTGTGGTTCTACTAATGTTTTTAAAACACATTGTCTGACTTAATCACATTGAAGTACAGGGAACTGGTTTGAGACCTTTTAGGACAAAGTTATATAATGACATACTTTTCCATGGCAAACTGGAAGGTCTCAGCATTGGCGGAAGGCTCATACACAGGAGAACCCACAGAGTCTACAGCTGATACCTCACTTAAAGAGCACTCTGAGGTACGCACAATGAAGTTGCAGGTCTGGACAACATCAATCTCAACCTGTAAGATGGAGATAGGGATTGGTCAGGCTATTCTATGTTGTGAGAAAGTTTTTGTGAGGAGTTAGTTAATATTTCTGTTAGTCATGACACTTACTTTACAGTACACTTTAGGGCCATTCTTGAGGCTGGTTGCCCCATGCACACCGTTATGGGTCTCAGCTTCATAGTTATACACATATCTCCTGAAGTTCTGGAACCTCTTGGCCACTAAAAAGTTAAAAGGAATGAGACATTATGTAATTAAAATAAAGATCATTAAGTTCAGGTCAGTCCAAAGACATCTTATCTCCTAGATAAGTAGGTCTGGACTCTGATATAGCATTTTACATAATAAACAGGATAGTGTTGACTCAGAGAACTTGACAAACTGATATGAAATAGTATTCTCGGTACGGGGTTCAAAGGTAAACTTTTCAGCTAAGAGTGGCACAAGTTGAGTAGGTGAATTTTGCCAGTGTCTGTGTAACTTAAGTTATTTTGTACACACTTTGGTCACTGAAACAATTAAAATAGGTCCCTTGATGATGATTTTCTGTTTCTATTCTTTTAACATGGCTTTTTGTCTTTTCATTTGATCCATTTAGCAGACATAGTTTTTTATACAGTACACTAAATTACTGTACTGTATGTTCAACTATAAACATTCGGAGTGTGTTTCACCTACTACTAGTTACTTACAATTGTACTGTACTTAAGTAAAAAAAAATATATATATATTTTGACGTTAATTACTTAATATATCTTGATTCACAATTCAAATTAAAGTTTAGTATTAAACACTTACCAAGACATGTTGGAGAGCGCCCTTCGGAATCTACTTGCTCTGTAAATGATAGGGTCATGAACAGTTAAAAGAACATACAAATACAAAGGCTGTTGGTAGTTTCGATTAATGCCATTAATTGATTGTGTCTGATATGAAGACCATTGTACAGAACATCAACCATCATAAAAACGGGATAGATTAATATCTGTGAGCTGTTAAATTATTGTCATTTATTAACAGATACACATATTTGATATCCAATACATGAATAAATAACATTAATATTCAATTAAAATATATCAAACTTAGCTCTATACAAACATCATTAATAGTCACAAAAGTGTCAATTTAGTTTAAGTTGAGTAGTACTTACGGGCCAAGGCATAGGTGCTTAGCAGCAGCAAAAGGCAGAGCTTAGTATCCACCATGATGGGTTGGATATAACTTTGAAAGCCTTTGGAGAAAGGGAGTCTACGCTCAGTGAAGACTGAGTCCTTGTAATGAATTTAGCCTTTTTATAGTTCCCACATCTCACTTTGTGAGACTAATCAGAGTTGCAAATGTGTTAAACTAATTCCAAAGTTCAGACAGTCCTTGTGGCAGGCCAAAGGTACGCCATTTCACAAACCCTTATAAGACTTGTCAGTCAGCACTGGATTGGACTGCGATTGCATTAGATTAGCATTTGTTTCAAACTCATGATTCCCTTTGTCATGTTGCGAATACCAGTCAAAATCAGATCACAATCAATATTTTGGCTCATTTGACTCTGGTGTTTATTGTATATTACTGAGAGAACATCTGGTTTCTGGTTTGTCTACAACTGAGAATTATTAATTATTAATATTATTATTAATTAATTACTATTACATTTTCAACATCTTCTATACTGCATTTTAATTATATCCTTTAATTAACATGTTATTGTGATATATACAAAATAATGTAATATATAGTATAATAAATACTGAGGTACAATATATTATTGAATAGACTAACACAGTGTAAGCCACTATACTTTTTAGTGGCCAACAAGACTAATTGCATACACAAATCTTCCCGTCTGGTGATTCATAAAGTGTTATTGTATGGACATTTTTTGGTGTATTAAAAAATTTGATTAAATTAAGTGTAATTGTACCGCAGACATCACTACAAGTTTCTACAAGTAAGTGTTTCTTCTTTCTGAATGTTTGAAGTTTGATGTTATTTATTTATTGTCTGTAAATTTGTGAAAAGTTAAAATATTTTGTGTTTCTTTGTCAAGATATGGTATGTTTTGCAGACAGGTATGAAACAATCCATCAATTTCAATATTGAATTAAAGCTGTTGAAAAACTACATTTATTTATTTATTCTAGAGAATACTTTTGAAATACACTGTGACTTAAGAAGACTTGCAGCTACTGTCATGTTAAATATGCACTTGTAACCCCAAAAGAAATAATTTATGATAAGCAGCAATCTTAACACAGTAATATATTTATATTTTTGAAAGAGTCTGAACATGATGACATAATCAATACCATCATGTAACTTGTGTCTACACCATAACGCCTTTGCTAAAATCCAATTTTCTAAAGATAAAAGTGGTCCTTAGTCCCGCTGTTACTCTTTTATGACTTGCAAAATCAGCTGTGTTCTTCTGCATGATTAAGTTATCTACTCACTGTACGTGATCGCTGACAGAGACCACTTCTGTTGGTCATTTATTGATTTATGTTTGGAAGTAAAAGGCATGTCTACATGATTTAAGATAAGTTGTGTGAGCAAAATGTGGAAATAAACAGTTAGGTTTCTTCAACTCATGACAAGGTTTGAGTTTTGGGTAAATGTGATCTTGAAATATAGTTCCCTTTATATAACAAGCCAGGACACAATGTTCTACATTACGCAATAATTCACTTTCAAGGTTTATTGAAAATAACAAAGAAAATAACTGCAAAATATCGACATTTCTAAAGGATTAGGCCAGTGCAAAGCCTATTAAAATGCTTATTATTAAATGAATAAAGATACATTTTTACTGGATTAGGCTACAAAGATCATAGGTAATACTGGATGTGAAAGAAATGTGAAAATACTTTATACTTTATAAATATAAAAGTCTAACATTGCTTCATAATCTAATATTTTAAATTATTCTCAAATCTTCTCACTGTGTTGAAAGGTACAGATGTAATAAAAAATGTGGACAGAAAAAACATGGTAATTTACATTTTCACAATACATTTGACATTACAGGAAGAATGTTTTATTGTAAATTTGTAACTTGAAGATTTTATGTTTTTCCACTTAAGCCTTTCATGTCCTTGTATAAGTTCAGCAATGGCTTTCTGTGGCAGATAACTGAAATATCTCTCTTATAATGCCAGTAATTTCTGTCTGTCTATTTGTGTACTTTTTAGAATGGTATTTCAGGGCAGCGAGTTTCCCACGATTGCTGTTGAGTTTATATTTATTATTCAATAATCTCTTATTCAACACTAAGACGAATACATTTACTATATATTTGTATAGTAAATCTTTATTTGAAATATCCATTTGTATGAATGGCCATTTCACACCCTTTGATTATATATTTTTAAAACTGTTGTAATACTATTTTCTTTATTCAAAGGTTACCATCCCTTAACACATGTAAGTCGTACCTGTCTTTCAATGATTGACACTTCCTGTCAATTCTGTTAGTGTGGTCCTGCTAGTGCCTCTGCTAGTCCCCCCATTTGGGCCTTTGAAGAAGGACATCAGTTAGAATACCTCTTGTGATCATGTCAAAGGAGCTTAGTGAGGCAAAATGAGAAGTTGCTTTCCTGTGTGGTTTCCCCAGCACTCAACTGTAGTGCTGGGGAATTGCCTTTTTTAAATGGTAAGTAGAATTCACAAGACATTTTCTGAAATCAAAGCAAGATAAGCCAGACCAAGTGACCACACTACAAGACCACTAGCTCCTACCAGGCTACCACCAAAGTAAAATAACAGTCAAAATACGACAGACTAAAGTTCTGGAGTATGTTGCACCAACAGTACATAAATCCTCTCTTCAGTTAGAGTGCAAAGTCCACACAAAACGATACGTTGAAACATGTTAGTTTGATACTAAAGCTTTGTTGATTTTTGGTTGCACCACGGAGACTTAAAGTTAGGTTAATTACACTGGGGTAAGGTCCACACCCAGCCCCCACCCCCAGCTCCTCAGCTTGAAGCAAAGGCGCCAATGGATTTCTGTTTTGGCACCTGGCTCATTCTGGTGATTGAATTTTATGAACTCCAGTTGTACTGTCCTCCAGGTGTGTTTCTTAACACATGTCGACAGCCAGCCTAACTCCTTTCATAAAGACGCAAAGTCAGGATGTAGCTTCCAAGCTCCAGGTTTTTTAATGAAACAGAGTAAAACTGAAAGTATACAAAAATTATGTTTTACAATTAGGATATTCAATTACAATCCAATTTGACAGAATAAAGGTATAATAGTCTCTTGAGGTCTTCGGTGTCATTTCGTTGAAATAGCTTAGTACTAGTACTGTACTGTATGCTAGCACATTTCATGGCAGAAGGAAAAGTGGTATACAGATAATCAGAGAAATAACTGAAATTACTAAGATCTATCTTACAATTATAATTAACAAAGTATTTATGTATGGTACTTACAGACGATGCGTTCTAAGGAATTAACATAAATACAAGGATCGATATTGTTTTTGGGATTAAGAGAGTAGTTTTGTTGTTTGTATTATTAACGTAAAATGAATTATTTCAGAGCCGGCTTCTGTTACCGTGGAAACAATAAACAATAACACGAGTCAGCTGTAGCTGCTGCAAATGACCAACGGAAAAAGGCCGAAATTCTAAGATGGCCACTAGATGGCGCTAAACTGCTAAGCCTATTCTCTATGCTTGCTAAGGGCAGAACACCAGTCAAAATATCCAATTTACCTGGCGCTAAGTGAGCACAAGGAGAATATAGTCTTGTTAAAACTGAGTACGGTAGCCAGCCATGCACATATACTGTACATGCATATAAGGTTGTTTATCGAGTATATTACCCTTATTTTTAAGCGCTTTTTATTTTATTTTGCTATGAAAGTTATTACATTCATGACATGACAAACATTATTAAAATAATTATGTTTAGTGACATGTTAAGGTGTGTGCATGGATTGTTGACATGTTTAACTGAAGCAAAGATGAGGATGAATACATTAACTCTGATAAACACAATATTGTTATACAATCACAATCAATATTTTCGCTCATTTAACTCTGCTGTTAAAGGAGGAAGGACTAAAGTTGTCGTTGGATAAGTGTCAGTTCTGCTGCCCCTCTGTAACATACCTTGGTCATGTTGTGTCTAGAGATGGCATTGCCACAGACCCTTCAAAGATTGAAGCTGTGAGATCCTGGCCACGACCGGAGAATGTTACTGCTCTTCGCTCTTTCCTTGGCTTCTGCGGATATTACAGGCGGTTTGTGAAAGACTTTTCCAGAGTATGTTATCCCCTCAACCAGTTGCTGCAGGGCTGTATTGTGGCTGGAAGAACAGGAAAAAATAATATCAAAGAAGAATGGAAACATAAAACTGACAAAGAAACCAAAGAATGGTACCACCCCAAAGAGCCGTTAGGGCCCAGGTGGGATAAAGACTGTGAGAAAGCTTTTGAGACTTTAAAGGTCACATGACATGCTGTTTTTGGATGCTTTTATATAGGCCTTAGTGGTCCCCTAATACTGTATCAGAAGTCTCTTTCCCGAAATTCAGCCTTGGTGCAGAATTACAGCCACTACTAGCAGTCCCACAAGGAGCTTTCCTCAGAACGCGCTGTTTTGGTGTCTGTAGCTTTAAATGCTAATGAGGAGCGGAGGGGCGGCACCATGCGCTAATGTTTACAACGGATGTATTGCAATGGCTGTAACCCCGTTGCTGTAAAATACCTCGAATTTGCCCATTCTCATCTGATAACCCTGGTTTGCAGAGGTACACACTCAGTCATTTCAATGAGGGGAAAGGCGGATATCGCGCGCGCCATAACACCAACAGCAGAACGTTTATCCAAATAACAAAGAAGTGTACAACACTCACGTACAGCATATGTATTCACACTTATACTTGATGCTATCTACCTTTCCATAGCGACAGTAACTCAGCTGTTAGCTGCAGAGCTAATGTTACAGCCACATTCTAAGGGTAGCAAGCTAGGTAACCATATACAGTAAAGCTACAAAATGATATAGCGTTAGTTAACTTACTTGTCCGAGGTTAGTAGCTGGACGAAGGAGAGTTAGTACTGATCCAGAATTTAATTTCAGCAAGGCCAGTTTTGTATTAGCTCAAGTTGAGGAAACAGTCGTGGCTGAAGTGTTAGGCGCAGACATACAAAACAAATGCGCCTACAACAGAAGTTGTGTAGGCGCATTTTCAGCGAAAATAAAATTAAGATAGTGATTGTTTAGAGGCTCGGATGACGGAACTACAAAAAGACTTGTGTGTTGATTTGTACATCCAAGCACTGAGCAACTGTTATGCTTAGTTCGTTTGCTAGCCATGGCATGATGTCTCTGCAGGAAAACACGATATTGCACTCGCCCTTGCACAATCGTAGCTCAATTCCTCATTGGCGGGCCAGATTATCTGGGCGGGCACAGCAGAGAGAAGGGCGGTAGCCTGGCTCCTTGTTACGTCAATAAGAGCGGATTTTTCAAACCGAGCGTTTGAGCCTTCATTTTCTCAAAGGCGGAAAAGAACACCCAGGGCTTGGTTTACACTTATCGAAAATTCTAGCCACTGGGGGACCAAAGGCAGGCTAGGGGAACTCATATTAATGTTAAATAACCTCTTAAGTGAAGTTTTCATGTCATGTGATCCATTAACATACGTCCTGACCACAGCTAAGCTGGATGCAGCTGGGCATCGATGGTTGGCGGAGCTGTCCAACTATGATTTCAACCTGAAATATCGCCCTGGAAAGCAAAACATTGATGCGGATGCATTGTCACGGCGTCCTCATGTAAACAACAATGCTTCTCAGGAGGAGGAAACAACCATGTATGCTGCCACCATCAAAGCTGTCTGTCATATGTCGGAAATCAGACCACTCCGCTACCGCCACTGCAGAGCTGTTGATCTCACTGGCTCATCCAAACATGCTGTACCCAGAGCCTATTGTAGCGTGTCTTTCCTGAGCTCCCAGCAGCTGCCCAAAGTAACTTCAGGCGACATCTCCCATGCTCAGCAGAAAGACCCATGTATTGGGGAAGTGTGGCATGCTGTTAGTCAGAACAGTGCTGACTGTGCCAACAAAGGGAATCATCCTGATGTGTCATTGTTGCTAAAAGAATGGGAAAAGCTCCACATCAAAGACTGTATTGTATCGAATAAGTAAGCCACCAAATAGACCATGTCGCCAGCAACTGTTACTCCCACAAGAGTTTAGAGAAGATGTGCTCCAGTCCTTGTACGATCAATCGGGCCACCTCGGCTTTGACAAGACCTATGGGTTGACAAGGGAGAGGTTTTATTGGCCTCGTATGAAAATACAGGTTGAAAAGTACTGCAAAAGTTGTCCACGGTGTATTCAGCGGAAGACACTGCCGAAGAGAGCTGCTGAGTTGGCACACCTAAACAGTGAAGGACCGATGGACCTCGTCTGTATGGATTTTCTTTCCATCGAGCCTGACTCCAGAAACATCTGCAATGTGCTTGTAGTTACAGATCACTACACGCGATATGCCCAAGCTTTTGCAACTAAGGATCAAAAGGCATCGACTGTTGCTAAGGTTCTGTGGGAACAGTATTTTGTCCATTATGGTCTACCAAGGAGAGTACACTCGGATCAGGGCAGGGATTTCGAGAGTCGCCTCATCCATGAACTGTTAAGCATGCTAGGCATAAAGAAATCTAGAACTACACCCTACCACCCTCAGGGCGACCCACAGCCTGAACGGTTCAATAGAACTCTTCTTGACATGCTTGGAACCCTTAAGACAAATGCAAATGGAGTAAACACCTCCGCCACCTTGTGCACTCCTATAATTGCACACGGAATGAGTCAACAGGATATTCTCCATACTTTCTCATGTTTGGACGAGAAGCCAGGCTGCCAGTAGACGTGACCTTTGGTGTCTCCAGTGATGGTACGTCCACCAAATCCTACTTGAGGTATGTCAAAAATATGAAACGTGAGCTCCAGGCTGCCTATCAGTTGGCTGAGAGTATGGCAGAGAAGAAAAATGGGGGAAACAAGCAACGCTATGATCAGAGAGTTCGTTTCTGTCCATTAGATCCTGGGGACAGGGTCTTGATTCGAAACCTTGGGTTACAAGGAAAACACAAGCTTGCTGACCGGTGGAAAGATACCCCTTATGTTGTGCAGAGTCAGCGGCCAGGGTTGCCTGTGTTCAAACTGAAACCAGAAAGTGGACATGGCCCTGAGAAGGTACTGCACCGCAATCACATTCTGCCGATTGGACAGGATGTGCAGCTTCGGTCTGAAGTGAACCAAGAGAAACCTAAACCTAAAAGGAGAGCCAGTAAACGCCTCAAAGCAAAGATGACTGAGAACTGTGATCTCTCTTACCTATCGGCCCCTAAGCAGGACGTAAACATGGAGTCTGCATCTGACTCAGAAGATGACGAAATGGGTGTATGGTATGACTATTACCCACAGCGAGAGTCACAGGAGACGGAACTCCGGACCAAACAACACTCTGAGCCTTTCAGTCTGGTTTTGGATCTAGCTCTCCTCACAAGTACCTCAGGAATGGAGGGGGTCACAGCTGATGAGCCTGGGACAGTGGATGAGAATGAACGTTCAGTACCAGAAGAGACAGTTGAAAGGATTGCTGAAGCTGAGAGAGACACTGACACACAGATAATACATGAGACTGATCATCAGGACGGTGTCATAGAACCCTCCGAAAAGACAATACGACCCCAGAGACAAAAAAGGGTTCCAACCAGACTGACCTATGACTTGCTAGGGAATCCAACTTCAGTAGCAGTTGGTTCATATAGTGCTACCTTAGCTGAGGTTGATGACAAGACCGTTTGTCTATCCTTATCTCCTATTAAAAGGTACATAAGCACTTTTTACAAGTGGATTGGTTAAGGGGAAGGTGTAGTGTATAACTTGTTGATGCTGACCCTGTCATTTATGTATACATGTCATGAGGACATGACCGTTTTTGGTGGGGGAAGAATGTAGCACCCTGCTAAATTGTTAAATATATTGTTCTATTGTTTTTATGTAAAAGAAAAATGTGGGCTGGTTCAGTTGTCCCTGGTGTTTAATAACTTTTCTTTGCTTTGGTATTGGGTGCGGTCATGTGTTAATTTTGTGACTAGCCAATCAGTGCCAATCAGAGTTGGTAAGATATTGTTTTGTTGGGAGGGGGCGGAAATGAGAAGGACAAGAAAAAAGACAGATCGGTATCGAGAGGAGAAAGAGAGACGCTGAGAGTTGGGAGCGAGTTCGTTTTTTTTCTTATTGGATTGCCTTTGCAAACGGGGGATTTTGTATCGTGGTGTGGCTCTGCTGAAGTGGGGGAGTGAACTGTGGTCGAGAGTGGGTTCACTGAGTAACGCTGGGTTTTGCTGAAGTGGAGCTAGCGGCGTGGCCGCAGGAGCTAGCGGCGTGGCTGCAGGTGGACTGTTGCTAACTTCCCGCTGAGGGTAGACGAGACTGCTAGCTAACGGCTCTCTGGGTTGCTGAGGAACAGTGAGTAACGATAATCTCTCTACAGAGCTCCAACAAGCGCGCCAACGTTGTGGTACCACACAGAGTAGCAATAGAAAACCCCGGGTATATTTAGTTTATTTCTCTGTCATAATACAATTGAAAAGTCTCTGTCTCTGTAATAAATCTGTTATAATGTGTTCAGTGGTGGTGATGTTAATTTGTTTCATGTATCAAATAACAGTATAGCTATATAATAAGCTAACCAGGCCTCTCTGCACCCTAGGCAGTCATATGCCCGAATTGTGGCTACTGTAAATAAATATTATTTGTACATTTTAGTAACCTTCACCAATTCCTCTCCCATGCTGCGGATCTATTAGGGCGATCAGAATTGAGTGAGAGGGCTACATTGGCCATAGTAGCTATCTGTCGATAAGTAACCAATGGAAAATAACGGATAATAATGTATCGCTAGAATGTATGATTCCCGTTCAGGTTACAAAAATTCTCGTCAGAAAGGCGCTTGACGTCACCCAGCGCTTTTCTGAAAAGGCGCTCAAAAGGCGCTGAAGGCAGCGCTTTTTTCTAAAAAAAGAAGTCAAGTGTGAACACGGCCTTTGATAGCATCTTTGGTAAGATATTGTGGTTTTGAAATGTTGTGGTTTCACCCAAGATAAATATCTGATGTAAAAGTTGTTCTTATGTATGTGTTTAATATTAGCGAAGCTCCAGCTGTGTCCGTTTGATACGGTTGTCAAGGTTACCAAAGTAAACATTATTTCTTTAGGTAAAGCGGAGCTTTTCTCATGTTTTCTAAATGTCCAAACTTTCACAATAAGAAATGTATATAGCATGCTGTCTCTGTAATATCTTCATTTTGTTCAGAAACAATACTTGGCTTTACTTTGTATCGCTTGGCTCACCTAGACTAGAGCTATTATGTAGCAAGTATGTAGCAAGTATGTAGCATTCTACTCCATGCTGTACAGTATAGCCCAGCTGCTCGTACAGTTTAATGATTTTTGTTTTATAAGACAATCTGTACATTAACATGCTTCTGTATTTATTTTGTAACATGTCACTGATACATTGTTATGTATTCTCTCCAGTTTTACCTTCTAACACTTTCAATAAACCAACGATGTTGGAGGAACACGTCTCCGGTGGATTGTTTGTGGGAAGAGTTTAGCTGCCTGTCAAACTATACTCAGCACAGTATAGGGAGGACAGAACAGTAAAACAAAGACTTTCAGACAAGAGTTTCAAAGATCCAGTTGACAAGCAACCGCTACAGCTGACGGCTCAGAAGAAAGTTAACGACAAACGAAGCACCTCCACGCAGGTTAACATCTATCATAATGGCAGAGAAAGAACCATCTCCAATAAGGATTACCCCAAACTGAGAGAGCTTGGTGACCTACTGATGGAGCTTCTCACTGCCAAGGCTGAAGGAGATCTCCCTGGTCTCACCTTCTTAGACACGTGTAGAGGTATTGCCCCCATAGTCCTAAAGATACCCTACAATCTCCAAGAGAAGTGGATCTACCAGGGCTCAAAGTACAAGCAGCAGCACAATGCCTCTTTTCCCCCTTTCTCTTTTTTTGTGGACTTCATCTGCAATGAAGCAAGAACCAGGAATGACCCTAGCTTTGACCTCACCATGTCTACTGTAGGTCCCCCTAAACCAGAGAAGCCTCCCCCAAAGCACAACAATCAGAGAACATCTATTTCAGTCCATAAAACCTATGTGTCCCCCAGTGGGTCGTTCCACCCATCAAACACCCCAGCCAACACGAATGGAATACAGAGAACAAACAACGAGTATGTTAGACAGTGCCCGCTGCACAAGAAACCTCACTCTCTCCAGAAGTGCCGTGGCTTTCGGATGAAACCTCTGGAGGAACGCAAAGCTTTCTTAAGGGAAAATAGCATTTGTTTCAGGTGCTGTGCATCATCAACGCATCTTGCAAAGAACTGTAAGATGGATGTACAATGCACAGAGTGTAATAGCGAAGGGCACACCACAAGCTCTCCACCCTGGACCAGCCCCTTGGATTTCTACAGGCCATGCAACAGAGCATGGCGGGGAGAGAGACGACAGCTCGTTAGCTGATGTTACGTCAAAATGCACTCAAGTCTGCAGCAGAGGTCTCAGTGGCAAGTCATGTTCAAAGATCTGCCTCGTAAAGGTGTTTCCAACTGGCAGCAAAGAGAAGTCTGTCAATGTATATGTTATCCTAGATGATCAAAGCAACAGATCATTGGCCCGCAGCGAGTTCTTTGATCTCTTCCAAATAGAAGGCCCCAGCTCACCATACTCTCTCAAGACATGTGCTGGAGTAATTGAAACAGCTGGCAGGAGGGCCAACGACTTCCAAATTGAGTCCTCCGATGGCCAGACGTGTCTTACTATGCCCACACTCATTGAATGCAATCAAATCCCAAACGATCAGTCTGAAATTCCTACTCGTGAGGCTGCTCTGTACCACACTCACCTGAGAAGCATAGCTCACCAGATTCCCGAGCCTGACCCAAAGGCTCCCATCATGCTTCTCATTGGAAGAGACATGATACGGGTCCATAAAGTAAGGGAACAAATCAACGGCCCTCACGACTCTGCCTATGCCCAGAAACTTGACCTCGGATGGGTCATTGTAGGAACTGTATGCTTGGGAGGCGCTCACAAACCAACCACTGTAAACACCTACCTCACCCACACGCTGGAAAATGGTCGTCCTTCCCTCTTTCAGCCCTGTCCCAATCGCTTCGTAATAAAGGAAAAACTTGACAGCGCTCGACAATCCCTCCACTGTGAACAGTGTAACAGTAACACATCTTCCTGCGACAACGAAGAAAGTCATTTGGGGTGCATGGTCTTTCAGAGAACCAAGAGAGACAACATGTTAGCCCCCTCCATTGAAGATGATGCCTTCTTGCAAACCATGGAAAAAGGGTTCCATAAAGACGAAACAAACAGCTGGGTGGCTCCACTGCCTTTTAAAGCCAAAAGACGCAGCCTACCTAACAACAGAGCACAGGCATGTCATCGCCTCTCCTCTCTCAGACGAAACTTCGATCGGAAACCAGAAATGAAAGACAATTTCCTGTCATTCGTGGCATGTTGTACAGTATAGCCCAGCTGCTCGTACAGTTTAATGATTTCTTTGTTTTATAAGACAATCTGTACATTAACATGCTTCTGTATTTATTTTGTAACATGTCACTGATACATTGTTATGTATTCTCTCCAGTTTTACCTTCTAACACTTTCAATAAACCAACGATGTTGGAGGAACACGTCTCCGGTGGATTGTTTGTGGGAAGAGTTTAGCTGCCTGTCAAACTATACTCAGCACAGTATAGGGAGGACAGAACAGCAGAAAACTTCTCACTAAGTGACTTATAATCTTAGGCGTTTGAGGGGCTCTTAAACATAATAATATATTAGTAAGTAATAGTTTAATTTATTAAGTTTACTTCTTGAAGTAGGCTATTCATTGAAAGTGCACTTAAAAGTATTGCAAAGTATACTTTGAGGCTCTTTAGGAAGTATACTTCATGAACTGAAAGTGCACTACACAGGCTACTTTAGAGTATTCCAAAGTATACTTTGAAGTACTTTAGGAAGTATACTTGATGAACTGAAAGTGCACTACACAGGCTACTTTACAGTATTCAAAAGTAAACCTTGAAATACACTATAAGTGTACTAAGTGACCTAAAAAGTGGGCCAATTCAGTTTACTTAGTACATTTACATTTTAGTCATTTAGCAGACGCTCTTATCCAGAGCGACTTACAGTAAGTACAGGGACATTCCCCCCCGAGGCAAGGAGGGTGAAGTTCCTTGCCCAAGGACACAACGTCATTTGGCATGGCCGGTAATCAAACTGGCAACCTTCAGATTACTAGCCCGATTCCCTAACCGCTCAGCCACCTGACTCCCCCCCCAAAAAGTACAAAAATAGTATAAAAAATAAGTACAAAAATAGTATATAAATAAGTACACTGCTAGTATACTTTAAGTAACATGATAATAGTATACTTTTTATACTAAGTATACTTACAAAATAAACTTGAAGTATACTTTTTTGTAAGGGAAGGCTGAGTTTGTGTGAGAATGTGGAGCATGCGCGCTGAGGAGCAGGGGAGACATTTCATTGGAAATTTCCCTAGCAATTAGCCAAGCAAGCTTGTTTCAAATATTCACCAAAAATCTACTTTTCATCTTACAGTGAACTTTTTCTCAGATTTGTGTACTAAACATTCTCAAGAGTCTTCATATGACCTTGTGATTGGATCAGAGTATCAGTTTTGGACCGGCGAATGTGTAAAGCATTATTTTACCGTTAGCGATAAATTAGATTTGCTTTATATCAATCATTTTTGAAGATATGAAGATGCCTTTGCACATGGGTACATGTTGTAGTGTCTTCCACGTGACATACCAAGTTTGGTGTTGATATCTTAAAGATTTGCTGAGATTTGACCCAACTTCCTGTTTGGTTGCTTTGTTGCCAAATTTGATTGGCTGTACCAGACAAACGGTTGTGAAAAACAGAAATCTGTTGAATACATGAGTGAGGGTTGCTCTGACTATGATGTGGGCCAATTCTGGGGAAGTTTAGACCAGAATTGAATGAGGAGGAGCAAAAAAACGTATTTTCTTACTCTTTGTTATACAGAAAAATCCAATATGGCGGCCGTTATAGGTTCTTGAGGCTTTTTTGTTCCTCATGAGAAATAAGGCATATCTAATGAATTTTGGGACAAACGGGATGCAACTGGCATCACTTTGAAAATGGGCCAATTGGGGCGTGGCTGTAGAGGTTTAAAAGGCTACCTCTGCCTAGACTGACATGCACCAATTCAGAGCATTGAGCTTCACATCCTCCTTATTGCACTCACTCTTATTCCCATAGCTATTGTGGTCTCAAACAAGCATAACTACATGTGGCCTACACATCAAACCACATTTTTAGTCAATTGGAGTCATGGTTCATACGAAGATATTTGTACATTTTGAAAATGTTCACCATACATGGTGGACTGTATGGGTCACCACTGTATAGTTTCCCATGACAAATAAGGCATGTATAGTTTTGGACATTTTAGAATGATGAGGTGGAAATGCCATCACTTTGAAAATGGACAATTGGGGCGTGGCCGTAGCGCCTCCTATGGGTAATGGTGGGTCATTTGTGGTGTGGTAGTTAGTCATGGCCTATACTATGAATGTTGAATGTTGAGAACTTTTTCTAAAATGGATTACCATCAAGATCCACAAGGCCTTTGCTAAAAACCAAGGAGTGAGTAGGGGCTTGGTCAGCCCACACTTTCCTGAAATGTTGAGTATGCGTCTTGCCAAGCCTGCGAGTGTGTCAAGGGAAAGGCTGAGTGTGTGTGAGAATGTGGAGTGCGCGCGCTGAGGAGCAGAGGGAGACATTACTTTGTAAATTTCCTTAGCAATTAGCCAAGCATGCATGTTTCAAATATTCACCAAAAATCTACTTTTCATCTCACAGTCAACTTTTTCTCAGATTTGTGTACTAAACATTCTCAAGAGTCTTCATATGAACTTGTGATTGAATCAGAGTATCAGTTTTTGACTGGCGGATTTGTAAAGCACTATTTTAGCGTCAGCGATAAATTTGATTTGCTTTATATCAATCATTTTTGAAGATATGAAGTTGCCTTTGCACATGGTAACATGTTGGTTGTAGTGTCTTCCACCGATATACCAAGTTTAGTGTTGATATATCAAAGATTTGCTGAGATTTGACTCAAATTCCTGTTTGGTTGCTTTTTGGCCAAATTTGATTGGCTTTACCAGGCAAACGGTTCAGAAAATCAAAACGCCATGGGATAACTTTTGTGAGGCTTGGTCTGAAGATCATCACTGGTAATTTTGAAGAAGATATGACAACAATTGTAGGAGGAGTAGGCTTTCAAAGGTTTTTGATAAAACCGGAAATGGCGGAAAATCTATATAACCGGAAATGGACGTCATAGAGTGCGTTGAACTCGTCTTGATCCAGGGAATCCAATGGTACCTCATGTTTGAAAATCAGTCATACGGTTCAAAAGTTGCGTGTGTGAACACAAGTCCAACTTTGACCCATTGGTGGCGCTAGAGTGGTCTAATGGGATACATGAAACTTGGTGTAGGTATAGAAGGAACTGTCCTTAATGAGTGTGCCAAATTTCACAAAAAGTTATCGAAGGGGTCTAGGGGCTGCCTTTGACTCCCATGGAACTAGAATAATAATAAATATAGCTGCAAGCAGCAATGGCGGATTCCTCCTAACATTGCGAACCATTGAAAAATGTATGTTCTACACAAATTGTCACTGTATAGAAAAATCTATGCTGTAGACTTACCAATGGGATACCAAATCTGAAATGCAATACCATTAAGATCCACAAGGGCTTTTATTTCAAGCCAAGGAGTGAAGGGAGGGGGCTTGGTGAGCCTACCCATTCCAGAAAGCCTTGTATCTTTGTGCATCTGGGCGTGGCCTGTAGCGTCACCTATGGGTGATATTGGGCCATTTGTGGTGTGGTAGTTACTCTTGGCCTATACTATCAATGTTTCAGGATTTGGAGAACTTTTTACCATTGCATTCAAAATCGGAAATGCAATACCATCAAGATCCACATTGGCCTTTGCTAAAGACCAAGCAATGAGTGGGGGCTTGGTCAGCCCACACTCTCCTGAAATGTTGAGTATGCGTCTTGCCAAGCCTGCGCGTGTGTCAAGGGAAAGGCTGAGTGTGTGTGAGAATGTGGAGCGCGCGCGCTGAGGAGCAGAGGGAGACATTACATTGGAAATTTCCTTAGCAATTAGCCAAGCATGCTAGTTTCAAATATTCACAAAAAATCGACTTTTCATCTCACAGTCAACTTCTTCTCAGATTTGTGTACTAAACATTCTCAAGAGTCTTCATATGAACTTGTGATTGCATCAGAGTATCAGTTTTTGACTGGCGGATGTGTAAAGCATTTTTTTAGCGTCAGCGATAAATTCGATTTGCTTTATATCAATCATTTTTGGAGATACGAAGTTGCCTTTGCACATGGTAACATGTTGTAGTGTCTTCCACCGATATACTAAGTTTAGTGTTGATATATCAAAGATTTGCTGAGATTTGACCCAAATTCCTGTTTGGTTGCTTTTTGCCCAATTTTGATTGGCTGTACCAGACAAACGGTTTAGAAAATCAAAACGCCATGGGATAACTTTTGTGAGGCTTGGTCTGAAGATCATCACTGGTAATTTTGAAGAAGATATGACAACAATTGTAGGAGGAGTAGGCTTTCAGAGGTTTTTGATAAAACCGGAAATGGCGGAAAATCTATATAACCGGAAATTGACGTCATAGGGTGCGTTGAACTCGTCTTGATCCAGGGAATCCAATGGTACCTCATTTTTGAAAATCAGTCATACGGTTCAAAAGTTGCGTGTGTGAACACAAGTCCAACTTTGACCCATTGGTGGCGCTAGAGTGGTCGAATAGGATACATGAAACTTGGTGTAGGTAAAGAAGGAACTGTCCTTAATGAGTGTTCACAAAAAGTTATCCAAGGGGTCTAGGGGCTGCCATTGACTCCCATGGAACTAGAATAATAATAATAATAATAATAAAACTAACAATAACAATAGGTTTCCTCCTTACGGAGGAATCCTAAATATAGCTGCAAGCAGCAATGGAGGGGCCAAGCAGTCCAGAGCAGGACATGGCCTCCATAGCACTTGTGCAACAATTAAGTCACAACAACCTGTTGCACTCATGCAACACACCAAGTTTGGTTAAAATATCTGTTTGCGTTCAAGAGTACTGAGTGTTCAAAGTGTTTTTTTCTTTTATAACACCGCAGGCCTCCTCTGCTCCTCCTGGAAACGCAGGAACCGAAGTTTGGTGACAATCGGACAAATGGTTGCTGAATTATGCTTTCACGTCTCGTTTGGCGGCTTCACCGCCGCCTTTGATCGGCTCTACCGAACAAACGGTTTTGAAAATGGAAAATACATCTGATACCCTTTGTGCATCTGGGTCTGAAGATAATCTGTGCCAAATTTGGTAATCATTGGACAAGATTTGGGGCGTGAAAAAGGTTTTTACACTTTTCCATAAAATCCAAAATGGCGGCCGCGTCAATTCGGTTGTTATGAAATATTATCGAAGGTCAGGCTTGGGAACTCACAACACATCAAGAGACAAAGAAAATACTTTATTAAGGTAAAGACTTCAACAGTTATTAGCCAAAACACGTTTATGCTTCCGGCCACGCCCCCTTTTAGTCACATGACACAATTTTTGGAGTACATCCTCAGAATAAGGTTCAGAGTAGGCGTAACAAATTTGGTGTCACTGCCTCAAAGAACTGCTGAGATATGACTTGCCTTCCTGTTTGGCGGCTTTTCTGCTGAATTTGATTGGCTGTACCGAACAAACGGTTGTGAGGATCAAAATTCTTTTCGATAACTTTTGTGACGCTTGGTCTGAAGATTATCTCTGGTAATTTTGACGAAGATTTGACAAAAATTGTAGGAGGAGTAGGCTTTCAAAGGGTTTTGATAAAACCGGAAATTGCGGAAATTCTATATAACCGGAAATTGACGCCATGGTGTGCGTTGAACTCGGCTTGATCCAAGGAATCCATCGGTACCTCATTTTTGAAAATCAGTCATACGGTTCAAAAGTTGCGTGTGTGAACACAAGTCCAACTTTGACCCATTGGTGGCGCTAGAGTGGTCGAATGGGATACATGAAACTTGGTGTAGGTATAGAAGGAACTGTCCTTAATGAGTGTTCACAAAAAGTTATCCAAGGGGTCTAGGGGCTGCCATTGACTCCCATGGAACTAGAATAATAATAATAATAATAATAAAACTAACAATAACAATAGGTTTCCTCCTTACGGAGGAATCCTAAATATAGCTGCAAGCAGCAATGGAGGGGCCAAGCAGTCCAGAGCAGGACATGGCCTCCATAGCACTTGTGCAACAATTAAGTCACAACAACCTGTTGCACTCATGCAACACACCAAGTTTGGTTAAAATATCTGTTTGCGTTCAAGAGTACTGAGTGTTCAAAGTGTTTTTTTCTTTTATAACACCGCAGGCCTCCTCTGCTCCTCCTGGAAACGCAGGAACCGAAGTTTGGTGACAATCGGACAAATGGTTGCTGAGTTACGCTCTCACGTCTCGTTTGGCGGCTTCACCGCCGCCTTTGATCGGCTCTACCGAACAAACGTTTTTGAAAATGCAAAATACATCTGATACCTTTTGTGCAGCTGGGTCTGAAGATAATCTGTGCCAAATTTGGTAATCATTGGACAAAATTTGGGGCGTGAAAAAGGTTTTTACACTTTTCCATAAAATCCAAAATGGCGGCCCCGTCAATTCGGTTGTTATGAAATATTATCGAAGGTCAGGCTTGGGATCTCAGAAGACATCAAGAGACAAAGAAAATACTTTATTAAGCTAAAAACTTCAACAGTTATTAGCCAAAACACGTTTATGCTTCCGGCCACGCCCCCTTGTAGTCACATGACACCATTTTTGGAGGACATCCTCAGAATAAGGTTCCGATTAGGCGTAACAAATTTGGTGTCACTGCATCAAAGAACTGCTGAGATATGACTTCACTTCCTGTTTGGCAGCTTTTCTGCTGAATTTGATTGGCTGTCACGGACAAACGGTTGTGATGAGCAAAATTATTTTCGATAACTTTTGTGAGGCTTGGTCTGAAGATCATCTCTGGTAATTTTGAAGAAGATATGAGAACAATTGTAGGAGGAGTAGAGAAAAAACCTTTTTCAATTAATTCAAAATGGTGGCCGCATCAATTCGGCTTTTATCACAAGTTATCATGTGTCACACACGGGATGTCCCAAGATATCATGAGACAAAGGAATCACTTAATAAAGGCAAACAAATCAATAGTTATTGGCCAAAACACATTTTTGCTTCCTGCGGCCACGCCCAGTGATCACATGACACCAAATTGTGTGGACATCCTCATAAGAGGGTTCCGAGTCATCATACCAAGGTTGGTGTTGATATCTCAAAGATTTGCTGATATATGACTTCACTTCCTGTTTGGCGGCTTTTCTGCTGAATTTGATTGGCTGTACCGAACAAACGGTTGTGAGGATCAAAGTTCTTTTCGATAACTTTTGTGACGCTTGGTCTGAAGATTATCTCTGGTAATTTTGACGAAGATTTGACAAAAATTGTAGGAGGAGTAGGCTTTCAAAGGGTTTTGATAAAACCGGAAATTGAGGAAATTCTATATAACCGGAAATTGACGCCATGGTGTGCGTTGAACTCGGCTTGATCCAAGGAATCCATCGGTACCTCATTTTTGACAATCGGACATGCGGTTCAAAAGTTGCGTGTGTAAACACAAGTCCAACTTTGACCCATTGGTGGCGCTAGAGTGCCCAGGTATGAGACATGACACTTTGTGAATTGGACCAGGGGACTGTCCCCAATGAGTGTGCCAAATTTCACAACTTTCGACCAAGCGCTTATGGGGGCTGCCATAGACACCCATGACAGGAAGAAGAATAATAAATATAGCTGCAAGCAGCAATGGCGGATTCCTCCTAACATTGCGAACCATTGAAAAATGTATGTTCTACACAAATTGGCACTGTATAGAAAAATCTATGCTGTAGACTTACCAATGGGATACCAAATCTGAAATGCAATACCATTAAGATCCACAAGGGCTTTTATTTCAAGCCAAGGAGTGAAGGGAGGGGGCTTGGTGAGCCTACCCATTCCAGAAAGCCTTGTATCTTTGTGCATCTGGGCGTGGCCTGTAGCGTCACCTATGGGTGATATTGGGCCATTTGTGGTGTGGTAGTTACTCTTGGCCTATACTATCAATGTTTCAGGATTTGGAGAACTTTTTACCATTGCATTCAAAATCGGAAATGCAATACCATCAAGATCCACATGGGCCTTTGCTAAAGACCAAGCAATGAGTGGGGGCTTGGTCAGCCCACACTCTCCTGAAATGTTGAGTATGCGTCTTGCCAAGCCTGCACGTGTGTCAAGGGAAAGGCTGAGTGTGTGTGAGAATGTGGAGCGCGCGCGCTGAGGAGCAGAGGGAGACATTACATTGGAAATTTCCTTAGCAATTAGCCAAGCATGCTAGTTTCAAATATTCGCAAAAAATCGACTTTTCATCTCACAGTCAACTTTTTCTCAGATTTGTGTACTAAACATTCTCAAGAGTCTTCATATGAACTTGTGATTGCATCAGAGTATCAGTTTTTGACTGGCGGATGTGTAAAGCATTTTTTTTGCATTAGCGATAAATTCGATTTGCTTTATATCAATCATGTTTGGAGATACGAAGTTGCCTTTGCACATGGTAACATGTTGTAGTGTCTTGCACCGATATACCAAGTTTAGTGTTGATATATTAAAGATTTGCTTAGATTTGACCCAAATTCCTGTTTGGTTGCTTTTTGGCCAATTTTGATTGGCTGTACCAGACAAACGGTTTAGAAAATCAAAACGCCATGGGATAACTTTTGTGAGGCTTGGTCTGAAGATCATCACTGGTAATTTTGAAGAAGATATGACAACAATTGTAGGAGGAGTAGGCTTTCAAAGGTTTTTGATAAAACCGGAAATGACGGAAAATCTATATAACCGGAAATTGACGTCATACGGTGCGTTGAACTCGTCTTGATCCAGGGAATCCAATGGTACCTCATTTTTGAAAATCAGTCATACGGTTCAAAAGTTGCGTGTGTGAACACAAGTCCAACTTTGACCCATTGGTGGCGCTAGAGTGGTCTAATGGGATACATGAAACTTGGTGTAGGTATAGAAGGAACTGTCCTTAATGAGTGTGCCAAATTTCACAAAAAGTTATCGAAGGGGTCTAGGGGCTGCCATTGACTCCCATGGAACTAGAATAATAATAATAATAATAATAATAATAAATATAGCTGCAAGCAGCAATGGCGGATTCCTCCTTACATTGCGAACCATTGAAAAATGTATATTCTACACAAATTGTCACTGTATAGGAATATCCATGCTGTAGACTTACCAATGGGATACCAAATCTGAAATGCAATACCTTCAAGATCCACAAGGGCTTTTATTTCAAGCCAAGGAGTGAAGGGAGGGGGCTTCGTGAGCCTACCCATTCCAGAAAGCCTTGTATCTTTGTGCATCTGGGCGTGGCCTGTAGCGTCACCTATGGGTGATATTGGGCCATTTGTGGTGTGGTAGTTACTCTTGGCCTATACTATCAATGTTTCAGGATTTTGAGAACTTTTTACCATTGCATTCAAAATCGGAAATGCAATACCATCAAGATCCACATGGGCCTTTGCTAAAGACCAAGCAATGAGTGGGGGCTTTGTCAGCCCACACTCTCCTGAAATGTTGAGTATGCGTCTTGCCAAGCCTGCGCGTGTGTCAAGGGAAAGGCTGAGTGTGTGTGAGAATGTGGAGCGCGCGCAGCTGAGGAGCAGAGGGAGACATTACATTGGAAATTTCCTTAGCAATTAGCCAAGCATGCTAGTTTCAAATATTCACAAAAAATCGACTTTTCATCTCACAGTCAACTTTTTCTCAGATTTGTGTACTAAACATTCTCAAGAGTCTTCATATGAACTTGTGATTGCATCAGAGTATCAGTTTTTGACTGCCGGATGTGTAAAGCATTTTTTAGCGTCAGCGATAAATTCGATTTGCTTTATATCAATCATTTTTGGAGATACGAAGTTGCCTTTGCACATGGTAACATGTTGTAGTGTCTTCCACCGATATACCAAGTTTAGTGTTGATATATTAAAGATTTGCTGAGATTTGACCCAAATTCCTGTTTGGTTGCTTTTTGGCCAATTTTGATTGGCTGTACCAGACAAACGGTTTAGAAAATCAAAACGCCATGGGATAACTTTTGTGAGGCTTGGTCTGAAGATCATCACTGGTAATTTTGAAGAAGATATGACAACAATTGTAGGAGGAGTAGGCTTTCAAAGGTTTTTGATAAAACCGGAAATGGCGGAAAATCTATATAACCGGAAATTGACGTCATAGGGTGCGTTGAACTCGTCTTGATCCAGGGAATCCAATGGTACCTCATTTTTGAAAATCAGTCATACAGTTCAAAAGTTGCGTGTGTAAACACAAGTCCAACTTTGACCCGTTGGTGGCGCTAGAGTGGTCTAATGGGATACATGAAACTTGGTGTAGGTATAGAAGGAACTGTCCTTAATGAGTGTGCCAAATTTCACAAAAAGTTATCCAAGGGATCTAGTGGCTGCCATTGACTCCCATGGAACTAGAATAATAATAATAATAATAATAAAACTAACAATAACAATAGGTTTCCTCCTTACGGAGGAATCCTAAATATAGCTGCAAGCAGCAATGGAGGGGCCAAGCAGTCCAGAGCAGGACATGGCCTCCATAGCACTTGTGCAACAATTTAAGTCACAACAACCTGTTGCACTCATGCAACACACCAAGTTTGTTTGAAATATCTGTTTGCGTTCAAGAGTACCGAGTGTTCAAAGTGTTCATTTCTGGTATAACACCGCAGGCCTCCTCTGCTCCTCGTGAGAACAAAGGAACCGAAGTTTGGTGACAATCGGACAAATGGTTGTTGAGTTATGCTCTCACGTCTCGTTTGGCGGCTTTGCCACCGCCTTTGATCGGCTCTACCGAACAAACGTTTTTGAAAATGGAAAATACATCTGATACCTTTTGTGCAGCTGGGTCTGAAGATAATGTGTGCCAAATTTGGTAATCATTGGACAAAATTTGGGGCGTGAAAAAGGTTTTTACACTTTTCCATAAAATCCAAAATGGCGGCCGCGTCAATTCGGTTGTTATGAAATATTATCGAAGGTCAGGCTTGGGATCTCACAACACATCAAGAGACAAAGAAAATACTTTATTAAGGTAAAGACTTCAACAGTTATTAGCCAAAACACGTTTATGCTTCCGGCCACGCCCCCTTTTAGTCACATGACACCATTTTTGGAGGACATCCTCAGAATAAGGTTCAGAGTAGGCATAACAAATTTGGTGCCACTGCCTCAAAGAACTGCTGAGATATGACTTGCCTTCCTGTTTGGCGGCTTTTCTGCTGAATTTGATTGGCTGTACCGAACAAACGGTTGTGAGGATCAAAATTCTTTTCGATAACTTTTGTGAGGCTTGGTCTGAAGATTATCTCTGGTAATTCTGACGAAGATTTGACAAAAATTGTAGGAGGAGTAGAGAAAAAACCTTTTTCAATTAATTCAAAATGGTGGCCGCATCAATTCGGTTTTTATCACAAGTTATCATGTGTCACACACGGGATGTCCCAAGATATCATGAGACAAAGGAATCACTTAATAAAGGCAAACAAATCAATAGTTATTGGCCAAAACACATTTTTGCTTCCTGCGGCCACGCCCAGTGATCACATGACACCAAATTGTGTGGACATCCTCATAAGAGGGTTCCGGGTCATCATACCAAGGTTGGTGTTGATATCTCAAAGATTTGCTGATATATGACTTCACTTCCTGTTTGGCGGCTTTTCTGCTGAATTTGATTGGCTGTATCGAACAAACGGTTGTGAGGATCAAAATTATTTTCGATAACTTTTGTGAGGCTTGGTCTGAAGATTATCTCTGGTACTTTTGACGAAGATTTGACAGAAACTGTAGGAGGAGTAGGCTTTCAAAGGGTTTTGATAAAACCGGAAATTGCGGAAATTCTATATAACCGGAAATTGACGCCATGGTGTGCGTTGAACTCGGCTTGATCCAAGGAATCCATCGGAACCTCATTTTTGACAATCGGACATGCGGTTCAAATGTTGCGTGTGTAAACACAAGTCCAACTTTGACCCATTGGTGGCGCTAGAGTGCCCAGGTATGAGACATGCCACTTTGTGAATTGGACCAGGGGACTGTCCCCAATGAGTGTGCCAAATTTCACAACTTTCGACCAAGCGCTTATGGGGACTGCCATAGACACCCATGACGGAAGAAGAATAATAATAATACCACCAATTACAATAGGTGCCTCGCAGCTTCGCGGCTTGGCCACCAAATATAGCTGCAAGCAGCAATGGCGGATTCCTCCTAACATTGCCAACCATTGAAAAATGCATATTCTTTACAAATTGTCACTGTATATAAAAATCCATGCTGCAGACTTACCAATGGGATACCAAGTCTGAAATGCAATACCATCAAGATCCACAAGGGCCTTTATTTCAACCCAAGGAGTGAAGGGAGTGGGCTTAGTGAGCCTACCCATTCCAGAAAGCCTTGTAACTTTTTGCATCAGGGCGTGGCCTGTAGCGTCACCTATAGGTGATGTTGGGCCATTTGAGGTGTGGTAGTTACTCTTAACCTATACTATCAATGTTTCAGGATTTGGAGAACTTTTTACCATTGCATACAAAATCAGAAATGCAATACCATCAAGATCCACAAGGCCTTTGCTAAAGACCAAGGAGTGAGTAGGGGCTTGGTCAGCCCACACTCTCCTGAAATGTTGAGTATGCGTCTTGCCAAGCCTGCGCGTGTGTCAAGGGAAAGGCTGAGTGTGTGTGAGAATGTGGAGCGCACGCGCTGAGGAGCAGAGGGAGACATTACATTGGAAATTTCCTTAGCAATTAGCCAAGCATGCTAGTTTCAAATATTCACAAAAAATCGACTTTTCATCTCACAGCCAACTTTTTCTCAGATTTGTGTACTAAACATTCTCAAGAGTCTTCATATGAACTTGTGATTGCATCAGAGTATCAGTCTTTGACTGGCGGATGTGTAAAGAATTCTTTTAGCGTCAGCGATAAATTCGATTTGCTTTATATCAATCATTTTTGGAGATACAAAGTTGCCTTTGCACATGGTAACATGTTGTAGTGTCTTCCACCGATATACCAAGTTTAGTGTTGATATATCAAAGATTTGCTGAGATTTGACCCAAATTCCTGTTTGGTTGCTTTTTGGCCAATTTTGATTGGCTTTACCAGACAAACGGTTTAGAAAATCAAAACGCCATGGGATAACTTTTGTGAGGCTTGGTCTGAAGATCATCACTGGTAATTTTGAAGAAGATATGACAACAATTGTAGGAGGAGTAGGCTTTCAAAGGTTTTTGATAAAACCGGAAATGGCGGAAAATCTATATAACCGGAAATTGACGTCATAGGGTGCGTTGAACTCGTCTTGATCCAGGGAATCCAATGGTACCTCATTTTTGAAAATCAGTCATACGGTTCAAAAGTTGCGTGTGTGAACACAAGTCCAACTTTGACCCATTGGTGGCGCTAGAGTGGTGCAGTGGGATAACATGAAACTTGGTGTAGGTATAGAAGGGACTGTCCTTAATGAGTGTGCCAAATTTCACAAAAAGTTATCCAAGGGGTCTAGGGGCTGCCATTGACTCCCATGGAACTAGAATAATAATAATAATAATAATAAAACTAACAATAACAATAGGTTTCCTCCTTA
>CM042869.1:1117947-1133558 GCA_023658055.1 Thaleichthys pacificus
ACCCAGTCTCATCCCAACTCGTCAAATATTGACGCTTGGGCAGAGCCCTTTGGCGTCACTATACCGACGCCGGGGGACGCCTTTTTCGTCGTTTTTTGACGCCTAGGGACGCACATTGACTTCCATGTTAATATGTTTGGCTTTTCCCGTAGAAAACTGTGAAATATGGCGTCATATTTTGACGCATTAGGTCTCCCATAGATTTTGATGAGCGGCTTTCGGATTTTTACGAAACGTCACCAAAATAAATCGGGTGATTTCGTAAAAATCCGGCCGATGTGCTTTCAACATGATTCTTTTGTTATATCCAAGACATAAACGGTTATAAATGACAAACCTTATTTAAGGACATAAAGTTATTTATAAAATGGACTGATACAAAATAAACCGATCTAAAAACCTAGGCTATATGCATAAAAAAAAAATGAAATAAAAATCCGGCGGGGGAGGAATATCATTTTATTTTAATCATAATTTTAAGCGCATGGAAGCAAGCATGGCAAATGCACTGACAGCAAAACCTATAAATTATCCAACATTATTGAAATGTTATTATTACACACAAGTCGCTGAAAAGTTTGACGCTCAAGATCTGGCTGGAAACTACTTCTTATCAACCAAACCTCCGCTCTCTCGTTCTGAAAAGGGTAAGCTATTATAGATGAGGTAACATATATTTAAGATACTATCCTACTAAACATTTTTTTAAATAGTTTTTTAGGTTGGTTTAATGTTATTATGTTTGACGTACATTGCCCGGTGCTTTGCATCACCAATATAAATTAATTGACTTTGTAAACTGCAAAAATAGGCTAATACACTGTGCTAGCTAGCTAGCTAGTCTAACGTTATGTCATGCAACAGACGTGGTCTTGCAAGTTCCGTCAGAGTTTTCCGGACCGTGTTCATCCTTCACCGAGGATCGAACACGCCATCTCTGACTTCCCAAGCGCCACCACTACCAGCTACGCCAAAGAAAAGCTAGCTATTCAATGACGCGGGTGGCCTGTTACATACTTGAGGAGTGAGTTTCACCGATTCACACCGGCTACACAAGGTCATGAACCGGTGCACATTCATTGGACTCAGACCAATGTTTATCTTTGCTGGCGTGCACCTTTTTACATCTCATAGCTTGCTAGGTAGGTATGACATTTATTGTATTGTAATTTTTATCCTTTCTTACTTGCAGCTGAAGTCACGCATTTTCTGGAAACGACTATTTTATTACCTCACCATATCCTTGCCTTACAGTTGCATATTTCATAATTTGTCAGGACGTACCTGTGTATACCTGTGTCCACCAATCTCTGTCTACCTGTATTACGCCCTCCACAGGCTCTGCCTGTCTTTCTGTTTCTGTCTTTCTGTTTGTCTGTGTTTGTGTGCATCTCCAGGCTCCAGTGATCCAGTCCATCCTACCTGCACAAGATCCACACCTGCGGTCCAGTTTCCCAATAACTTGCGGTGACATACCCTGGTTTGCCCTCCACTCACCGCCAGATCATTGTTTTTACAACCCGGTAGCTACATTCCCGGCCTCCTTGTACTTCCGAGTCTATTATCTACTATTTGTATTCAAGGTGTTCTAATATTGCACTTTCTTGTGTCCCAAAGAAACATCCCACTCGCCATCTGCCCATTTGTCTGTCTACTCTTTCAACTCAATGATGAGTGATTTGCAGTTGATGGAATTGGAGGATGAGCTCAAGAGTGCAGATACATTTATGGAACATCTCAAGACAGAAGAGGTAAAGTAGCTTCTGTTTTGTCTATAGTTAACAGTATTCCTTCTTACCAATCCATATAAGATACATGGAGGCATATTTAAAAGACATGAATCAGAAGGGTTACACTACTTTAACTGCTTTTTCTGTCAGTAGTCCGAAGGCATTTCCCATATTGGTAAACCTTTCTTAAACCATGTTGTAATTCTAGACAGAGAAGAACAGACAGAAAACTAGGACTGCATCACCAAAGCCTGTTCATTGGAAGAAGAGGGACCACAATGGGGACATTGTTCACCAGCGCCCACGAGCCCTTAGAAAGCAGTCAACATCAAGACCAGACGAAGGAGGACATGTTTCTTCTTCACAGCCATTAGACCATGGCCAACACCTAGACCATGGTGAATAATCTTCAACAGTGTGTTGTGGCAATGTTGAAGTTATGATATTATTCTTTTTTCTCCTCCCTTTTGAAGATTTTAATATGCAGCAGCTTGAGGACCTTCTACAGGACTCAGAGAACATTGAATCGGAAGATTTTGTTCAGCAGCCACCATTGTCCAGTTGGAGTCAAAGGCAGAAAGAGGTCCAACAATGTTGGCAACAGGCGAGGCCACAGAACCTTGACAATTTACTTTCTGCTGAGAACATCGTCCAGATGACATGCAATCACTGTCACGTGAAAGAAGCTGTCATCCGTTGTGGGGAATGTATGCCCTCAGAGTGGTTTTGTGCTGAGTGTGATGGCTTGGTACATAAACACCACACTCTACACAACAGGCAAACCATCATGGATGGATTTTTCAAATACATCCCGCCAACAGAGTCTGTGACACTCCATGATGGAAAATACATCATTTGTGAACAAGGTTGGCGTTTCTTTTTCAATTGATTGACAATTTTCTAAACAGATCATTCTTATCTGAAATTGAAATGTGTCATTTAAGTCATTACTCACAACCCAAACATTCTTAATTGTATACCTTATGGTTCTTTGCCTTGCAGATTGTGTTCTGCCAACAGCTCTACCTCAAAGGATATGCTCCTGTGACACCGCTGATGCAGCAGTCTCTGTTGGTAGATCCATCATACTGGTTTGCATAAATGGTAGGATCTTGTTAAACTGTTGAATTTTTTTATATAACACATTACTTTGGTTTCATGTTATTGATTTGCCTTTCATGTGCTCTCAGGCCGTTATGATCTTCACGTTCCGGTGCTAACATGCAAACATTGCAACCAGAAATGGGCTCCAGAAGTCAGTGACTTTGTAAAGAGTGGTTACTGGCCCGCTACCATGCAAGCACAGACACTGTTCCACCAAGATCTCTTCCATTCCTTTGAGGCTATGAAGACAGCAGCTCCAGGAATGTCCAGACAAGCCTTTACAGCAATGTTGGACCAGAGAACAAAGCAATATGGAAGAGTAAGTAAAAAGCAGTTCAAGGTCCACAAGTGGCTGTAGTAGGTAGTACATATTTCAGATAATAGACTGAAGACCTTACCACACAAAATAGTCATTTGCATCCTTATGGATTTGAAAAGTTGCATACAAAACACAAAACATACAAAGGCAAAGATGTAGTTTATCGTTCTTGAAAGCTGTATTATATTCTTTCCTTTAGACTGGCAAAGTAAATGCAGATGCATTTCAGAGAAGTTTTCTGCAATTTGTCTACTGCAACTATGAAGAGAACCAACTTCTTGGAAAGGAGCCATTGGTCTGTCCAGCCTGTAGCCCTGAAATGGTGGCTGTTTCTGTGGATGGCAACAGAAAGTTGTACAGGTTCCAGAAAACAAACCAGTGAGTTCTGTGCACACATTATAAAAAGCCAATGTAGTTAATATACAGTATGTCCAGCTGTTAATGTCACTGTTAATGTCAATGTTTTTTTTTGATAAGTGCTACATATATAAAGGTCCTATTACAAAGGTAGTCCATACTACATTGTCTTAAAGGAGTGAAGAGCCAGGGTTTCTTCGATGGAGTGTTTTTTAGCCCGAGACTCTGAGGTTGTCCAGTTTGTTGAGGAGGTCCGGGGAACTGTCAAGAGTGTAAGTTTTACATTATTCTGAACAACATTTATTGGGATTATTTTGTAACGAATTAAAGTTAAAGTAGAAAACACGATTGCCTTTGGAGAAGGGAGTCTATGATCAGGTGGGGATACAGCACTAGATTCTTATCCAGGGGGCACAGTACATTCATACTGCATATTGCTTTATCCTTCAAATGTAAGATAGGTCAGGCAAAGTGTGGAAGAAATTGCGATTTCCTGTGTGCTTACATTATTCACTAATCAATAGAACTAGTCATTGGATACTAGTTAGTATGTTCTCATGTAAGCTTGCTATTAATAAGAGTAGATTGTGTCTATGTGTCAGGGTTAATAGATGTTCGGGATCAGGAGAAAGTACTGGGTAAACGTCCTTTGTCATGACTACAAGGAGAGCGCCAACTATGATCTCTCTAGTCTGAGTGGTCATGTGTTGGGAGCTGTGAATCTCTTCCTCTGAGACTGTTGTAACGTCATTACTGCCTGACTGTCACTATCTATGTTTACATTCCTGTGCCCTATAAAAGATGGTCCTCTGGCCTTCAGAGCCCATAGAGACATGATTGAGACCTAAGCCTGGTGTTGTGGTGTCATTTAGTGTCAGCGGTCTGGTTTTCTCTCCCAATCTGCAGATTGATAATACTTATTTAAATCCAGAACTCAACTGAACTTAGTCACTCCGTTCATGAAGAGACGGACGAAACACTTTCTTCATCAAAAGACAGAATCTTGACAGTTAAAGTTTGTGTGTTTGCGTGAACAGTCCTGCAATCTAGTGTACTTGAATTAACTATTGTCATGTTCAAATGATTTACTTTGGTAGACCGCAGGAAAAAGCGATGTGTGGTGACTCCCAATGGAATGCAGCAAGAGAGACTTCAAAGCGGGCCAACAAGTTGGATGAAGAAGGTGTGGAAATTGCTGTGTGTAGACATGGATTTCTTCTCAAAGGTTGGTATGGGTCTGATTAAGTAGTAGTAAAAAAATAAATAATATATATTTATATTATGATCTAATGCCTCTTTCATGTGCATTGTGCTTTTTTGTAAAGGTCTGAATATGTATAGAGGAGAAATCTTTGCATATCCAATGTTTCTCCAAAAAGAGTTCCAGAGTGCTACATTTTTGGCCATGGATGTGACCTGCCGATATGTGCCATACTTGACAAAAGTGTCAGAGGCCCTGACTCATCTTCAACCCCTTCAGGAAATGAGGCATTGCTTGTCTGTGATGCATGCCAAAGCCCACAATACAAAATGCGAGGTGATGCTTTTAGCTACTTGACCTTTACATTTTAGAGTATGATGTGGCAAACTGAGTGTAAAATGCCATAATAAATGACAATAGCCATACCACAGTGGTCTGGACTGACCCATACAATAACCTAGGAGTGCGTTTACAGTTTTTAAGTGCTGCCCTTTTTAAGTGCTGTCCTCTAAAGTTGGTAATCTCAGGATATGCTTTAATATCGTGTGTCCACACCGCTTTACACATTATCTTCTTCCTGTAGATTCTGTGGACTGCAAGGAACCAGGAGGGTGCCGGCACCACTCTCGGTGAAGAAGTTGAGCAAGTGAATAGTTTTCTCTCCAGATGTGCCCTTACCACCAAGTATATGGCCAAGTCAGGTTTGTAAGCTTATTTCCCCATGCCAGCCTGCAAATGCACATGTTTTACAAAATTGTATTGTGATTTTGTTTTGTTCTTCACAGTAAGAACTGACATGCTGACTGTCCATGCTATGGGGTGGAATGAACGGAAAGAGAATGGCCTCCATATAGCCTTGTCTTCCAGATTCAAGAAGGTATGTTCACGTACTGAAGATGATTAACTATTTAAAGCAGTTACATTTAAACGTAACTTTTACTTATTATACGCAAAATGCATCACGTTGTTATAGTACCCCCTAGTAGACATTGTAGTGGTACAGGACCTCTGGTAGTTTAAAAGACTGCCTTCTGTATTGCTGTTTTCAGACAGTAGAGAAGACTATGGATGTAGCTGAGAGCCTGAAGACAATGCAGGAGCAGTTGCATTGCTGTGATGACATGCTGAAACAATGGGTTGTTGATGTCAAGCAGTGGGCCACTAGCAGTAAGAAAAATACTTAATATATAAACACTCTCAGTCACTTGGTTGTAATGCATATCTGTAGCTTAAATGTTAAAAGTTTATTTATTTTATCCTTAATCAAGGAAGTGCAGCACCTGGTCCTGTTGATGCTCAAATTTTGCAGATTCCACAATCGAAGCACTCTTTTGGGAGCATTTGTCAGAAAAAGCACTACCTTTACAGACAGAATGGTATGTATAGTGTAAACATACTAATGCAGATAAATCTTAGGCTATACTGATATCTTCATTACCATGGCAGCTCTTTTTACGTACTATTGTTTTTACTGTATTTGCAGATCGCAACAAAAGGCGACAGAAAATAACTCAAAAGATACGGTTGCTGGAAGACATCCAGAGATACAACCAACAGCCTGATGGTGACCTTGTGGACACAGACTTAGTTGTGCAGAAACTTTGTAAATCAAATTATCTGTCTAGATGCACTTTCATATTTATAGGTCAAACTATTTAAGTGGAAACCAATCTTGCTAGTATAGTCTTCGGTAAATTAATTTCAACATCAATTAACAACATTTCCAGGCTTGCCAAATGGATTAACCGAGGAGGGGTCCAAGGGCCTCATCAGTGCACTAAAGAGAAGACTGCAAGACCTGAGACTCCAACAGCAGATCAGAAATGTAAAATGTTCATGTATTATAGATAAATAAGCATTATATATAATCAGCACTACAAAAGTTAACTTTGGCATGTATTTTTTTCATACTTTTTATTTTATATTATATTCAAGTTTTGAATGTTTTTGTCACACTGCATGGAATGTCTCAATGGAGCAACATGCAAATGTTCAGCCCGGTAGCAGCATACATTGGAGTACAAGACACATTTTAGATTTGGAAAATGAACATTTCAAGGTGGCGCTGTTGAGCCTCTATCTGGCTTAGAGGTAAGGCCATATGAAAAAAAGTATTTACTAGTCCAAAATATTCGTCAAGGCAAGCCACGAACATGTACCACCAAGGACAACAAACCCCTAACCCTAGCGCGGTCTGTTTAGACCATGTCTTATGCAGAGCAACTAATCATCTTTTAAGTTTGGGGATAAACAAATGCACAAGTGGGTCTGTACCCTGATATTGTTTGTGCTAAACCAGGACTATGTGCCACCGAAACATAATTTGACTTTGACCACTGATGTAGTCTATTTAGATTATGAATGGTCTTGGAATCTATACTTGGAAAGATACCTCAGTGCAATGGCAGATTAGGATTTTAAAAAGACTTTGTCGTACAACAAAATCAACCCATTTTTGGAAATGTCTTAGCTTGCAGGTTCATTTACGTAAGTTTGACACATTCCTGTAAACCCTTATCGATATATTGACAGGGGTCACCTTAAAGCCCTATATTTAGTAACCCTAATAGGGTAATTAGGGGTCCTTCATGGCACACAGTTCTGGCTTGGTACAGTGAATAACTGGGTTAGATAAACTGTGTCTTTCAGTTTCATAACCCTCGCCCCTACAGGGGATCAACAGCGCCACCTAGAAAAGGTAATTCCTTTTTTTCCAGCTTAGGCTAGGATCAGCCTGGGATTTTGTATTTAGACCCAATATTGACCCTCTTCATATCATACTGGAACCATGTTTGAAGATTATGAATGTAAAGTTACATATAAAGACATTTAAATGTTGAGCTTTTCGAGTACTGATACATTTGTCTTTCATAAAAGACCAATGAATGTATATTTGTCATATTAAGTGATTTAAATGTAACTGAGGACAAAGATCTTTTCAGAAATTGGTTTTTAAATTGAAAGTAAAAAAGAACTACATTTCCCAGAACGCCAATATGTTTTAACGCTAATATGCGCCATATTTGTAGTCCATGTAAGTTTCACTATGTTTATCATTTTAGTTAAGTGTAGCGCACATTATAAAAGACCTATTGGTAATTACTTAAAACTTGTAGAAGTCTTACCACGTGTTCAACATGCTAAAACGAGAATACATAATTAATAATTCATATAGCCTACCTTCATTACCATCACCTTTATAAAGGCATGGATTATCTGAATGCGACGTCATCGCGCCGCATTCCCAGTTACAGATTATTCATATTCAGCCCAAGGAATCCATCATTTAACATTGTATGCAATGTGGTGTTAATAGGATAACAATTTACATGCGCTACCTTTTAATCTAAGTCTTCTCTTCATAAGTAGTCTTAGCTCTTACCTCCACCAAGCAAAGGATCAGACGGTTGCTTGTAGGCTACATAGTGAGTCCAACCACGCAAGTCAATGTATGTAAAATAATACCCAAAGTTTATTGAACAGAAAAACAAGACTGAGTTAGTGAAAATAAAACCAAAACTTGGTAGCCGCTGGCCCTCCCCGCAATGGGAAGGCGGAGCCAGCGCGCTCCCTTACCTAACAGTGAATCTAAAACAAAAACCCGAAAACTGTTAGCTAGGTCACCAACTCACCCATGTTATAAGTTAAGTGTTATGGAGGCAGCCAAGTTGAACCACAATCAATGCCCAGAACCCAGGAAGTTGATAACAAACAAAACATGAACAGAGAAAAAGACAGTGGCCGTAACAGTATCACCACAAGCTCATAAAATGTTACAGTGTATATCAATAATAAATACAGAATTGGGAACTCTTAAAACAATAACCAGGCAGCTAGGCAAAAAGATATAACAGCAGGCTTCCAGGTATCCTCCCATTCTTTACACTGTGAAAAGAAATACACATCAGAATCAGAATATGGTTTCTTCACCATGTATGTGAACAAACACAGAATTTTACTGTGGCAGGGTGGGGCAAACAATAAACATACAGATCTTAAATTAAGTAAAAGTGCAAAGTTAACTATTTCTAAGAACTAAAATCTAAGAATAAACAATTTAAATATAAATATATATAAAAATAAGAATAAGACTAAGTAAGTACAATTTTGATAACATAGTTGTTACTTTATCAAAAGTTAGTTTAAATAGAGTGATCAATGTTATTCTTGTTTTACAATTTCAACATGAGATTATGTGACTTAAGTTAAGGTCCCCATGGCATGCTGTTTATTGGATGCTTCTATATAGGCCTTAGTGGTCCCCTATACTGTATCTACATTACATTTTTACATTAGTCATTTTAGCAGACGCTCTTATCCAGAGCGACTTACAGTAAGTACAGGACATTCCCCGAGGCACGTAGGGTGATAGTGCCTTGCCCAAGGACACAACGTCATTTGGCACGGCCGGGAATCGAACTGGCAACCTTCAGATTACTAGCCCGATTCCCTAACCGCTTAGCCACCTGACTCCCATCTGAAGTCTCCTCCCGAAATTCAGCCTTCGTGCAGAATTACAGCCACTACGAGCAGTCCCACAATGAGCTTTCCTCAGGATGTGCCATTTCTGTGTCTGTAGTTTTAAATGCTATGAAGAGGAGAGAGGCGGGGCTAACTGCCATGCTTCGGTCGTTTGCAAGCCATGATGTCTCTCGAGGAAAAAACAATATCGTGCTTGCACAGTCGTAGCTCATTTTATCATTGGCGGGCCAAATTCTTTGGACGGGCAAAGCAGAGAAAGGGGAGGTAACCTTTCCCCTTATGACGACATAAGAGGAAAATTCCAGATTGGCCCATCTGAGCTTTAATTTTCTCAAAGGCGGAGCAGGATATCCAGGGCTTGGTTTACACCTATCGCAATTTCTAGCCACTGGGGGACCATAGGTAGGATAGGGGAACTCATATTAACGTTAAATAATCTCCCTAAAGTGAAGTTTTCATGTCATGGGACCTTTAAACACTAGTAATAAGTAAAGGTTTTGGAGTAAGCACATTTCGTCATATTGGCTTAAATAAATATTCAAATCCTAATAGTAATCAAATCAAATGCTTGGACAGTAATATGAATCTGGTATCTGTGGCCGTTACAGGACTATAATTAACACAAAGAATAACGAATCCTTATTGGATACTGCAGCCTTTAGTAGAGTAGAAGATTAATCTCTCTGATTAAAGTTGGTGATAGTTTATCCCACAGAGGCAGTGTATGTTTAATAATAGATGTCAACTTTTAACAACAGGAACTATAGGCTTTTCACAAGTTGCTTGTGTTGAAAAATTGCTGTTGGCTACATTTCATATGGAGGAAGGAACTTGAGATATAGCCAAAGATAGAGTACAGTCTCTTAGAGTCGATGGGCCTAAATGTTACATTTAGTCATTTAGCAGACGCTCTTATCCAGAGCGCTTCCAGTAAGTACAGGTACATTCCCCCGAAGCAAGTAGGGGTGAAGTGCCTTGCCCCAAGGACACAACGTCATTTTACACAGCCAGGAATCGAACTGGCAACCTTCAGATTACTAGTCCGACTCCCTCACCGCTCAGGCCATCTGACTCACTGTTGTTAACCTGAAACGTCAGATAGTTTGTTGCACAGACCACCTGGGGAAGTCTCCTTGGAAACTGTTAGGAAAAGGGCAGGCACTTTTACCCCAAAAATTGCAAGTGATTGTATCTGTCTATTAGGGCCGGGCGGTATGACGGTATATACCGTGCAAACGGCAGAAATTGTGTCTACCGGGAGAGATTTGCTATACCGTTTCAACCGCGGTATACTTTTTGACTACTTTTTGTATTTTTTAGGTTGGGCAAAAAGGGCTCGCATCCAAAGTCTTTACAAATTTGTGATATTTTTGTATTTCAAATGCAGAGCTGCCAACTCTCACGGTTGTCGCCGTGTGACACACGCATATTCAACCATTTGTCATGCTCTCACGCCACACATTGTATATCTCACGCTGAAAAGGCAACGCCAAACAAGTAGCCAAGCTAACGTTGGAAACAGTAACGGACGGGGGGGGTTGCTACCAAATCTCACGCCAAGGTTTTGGAAAAGTTGGCAGCCCTGCAAGTGTCAATTAATGTCTGGTTGTTGTATTGTTATATAAGCCATCATATAATCGCATTCCTGCGATATTTAGAATTGTAGTTTAACTTTATTTGATTTGCTATTTTCGTTTGACCTTGAAGCACATTTGCGTTGGTCCTGACGGAATTTTCGATGTGGAGTGTATTTTGTCTAAGCGGACCACATTCATGCCGATGCAAATTAATTAGATATTTGACCCATTCTGCAGGTAACCAATTCGATTTGTTGTTCAAGTTGTATGTCTCGTGCTGTAAAAATTTTTTTTTTAAATTACACTGGTGGCGTTGCTAGCATTCTTGATCTAGATGACTAGTGAAGGCTAACTACTGACTAATTGAGAGTGAGGTCATGCCGGGAAATATCAAACTGAGGCTTTAACATATCGGCCGAGCTTTAACGAGGTTGATACGGCCGACACCGGAAGTTAGATATGGATAGTAAAACTCAGACTGATCGCTTTCGCTCATTTTGACATTTTCGTCGGAGGGCATTACGGATCCTTATTGAGCTGTGAGTACGTCACCATTGCGGAGGGCATGACTGCGCATCAGCCAATCGGAACGCTCGTACTGTCGTTGCCTTTAAATAATAGCGAGTAACGTCTTGTAGTACATGCAATACCGTTTTTTCCACCACACGAGTGGTACCATTTCTCAATTGAATTTACAGAACAATTACTATACCGTGATATATACCGTAACCGTGATATAAAAATTACTCATACCGTGATAGAAGATTTTGGCCATATCGCCCACCCCTACTGTCTATCACTCTCTATCTAAGGCCTTGTAGCTGCCAGGAGTTCTTCTGTAGGATGATAATTTGTTTGGCCACAAGTGCATTACTTCAGACGGCTGAGCGGTTAGGGAATCGGGCTATTAACCAGAAGGTTGCCGGTTCGACTCCTGGCTGTGCTAAATCATGATGTGTCCTTGGGCAAGGACACCTCACCCTACTTGCCTCGGGGGGAATGTCCCTGTACTTGCTGTAAGTCGCTCTGGATAAGAGCATCTGCTAAATGACTAAATGTAATGTAAATGTAACTTGAAGCCTAGCAAGATAGATTCATGCACAAGCTAACTCAAAATTAAGCCCCCACTAAAAAATAATTTCAATAAAACACAATTGCATGCATCTGAGCTTACCTGCTTTGAACGTCCCTCTTTTAAACAGGAAATTGCAGCCTGAAAATATATAAACAGAGGAATAACAAATAAGATGATTTGCCTGATTTTTTGGGTCATTACAACAAAAGATTGTTAATGATGCATAAGCCTATGACCCCTACATAAGACAAACCTTTACGTTAAATTATTTTTCTTTTTCCCGGGTATTCACTTTTGGGAAGACCTTTTTGAGGAGAAGAGATGAGGGAAGGAGTAGAAAGTGGGTAACATAGAGAGAGGGTTGGTGAAGGAGGTAAAGAGAGCGAGGGACTGGGGAAAGGAGGTGCAAAGAAAGAATGGGAGGGAAGAGCAGGAGAAGAGAAAGAGTGGGAGGGAAGAGGAGGTGAAGAGACAGAGGTAGTCATAGGATGTGAAGAGAGAGAGGGAGTAGGAAGAGTAGATGAAGACAGACAGTTTGAGAGAAGAGGAGGTGAAGAGAGAGAAGGAGTAGGAAGAGGAGGTGAAGAGAGAGAGTTGGAGGGAAGAGGAGTTGAAGAGAGAGAGGGAGTCATAGGATGTGAAGAGAGAGAAGGAGTAGGAAGAGTAGATGAAGAGAGAGAGTTGAGAGAAGAGGAGGTGAAGAGAGAGAAGGAGTAGGAAGAGGAGGTGAAGAGAGAGAGGGAGTCATAGGAGGTGAGGAGAGAGAGTTGGGGGGAAGAGGAGGTGAAGAGAGAGAGTTGGAGGGAAGAGGAGGTGAAGAGAGAGAGGGAATAGGAAGAGTGGATGAGAGAGAGAGGGAGTAGGAAGAGCAGATGAAGAGAGAGAGGGAGTAGGAAGAGTAGATGAAGAGAGAGAGGGAGTCATAGGAGGTGGGTGGGGGACCGGGACAAGGTTAAGGGTGAAGGTTTGATCCTGAGTGGAGGCAGGGGATGTTGCTTCTGGTGTTTCTTCACCAGCTGTGGCAAGAAGGCTATTGTGGTCTGAGAGATAAAGACAAATAAGTAAATGTAGACGTAACATTATTTGAATCGAAGTATAACAGCCCCACAAATGAGGTTAATTTAAACAGAAATAGGGTCTAATCTGGGAATATTTACTCATCAACAATATTCTATTAGTATATTCTATGTTCCAAAAAGTATTTAGAAACTAAATGTAAATGCAAAGTTATAAAAAAGCATGTCCCAATACAAAAGATGTGTTCTTACATTTAAGATAGTATTCATAAAGGGTGGTCATTTTTTAATGATCTCCCTCACAGGCCCCTCTGGTATGAAGCCTATGCCTGCAATTACCTCTGCTGTAACCCCCCCCCCCCCCCTCTCTCTTCTCTTTCCCCATGAAGAGCAGGGGCTTGAAGTCCAGTTCATGCAGCTTATTGACCTAAAAAACCAGACATTAACAAGTTATCAGGCTTTGTCCTCTGTATCAGCTCTCTTGCCATCTGATCAACTACTTTTGAAATGGTATCATACTTCTTCCTTCTTTTCAAAGTATCTACTATACTTCTTTTCAAATTAACAAAGCTAGGGGTCCTGACAGGAAGACTATAAGATGTGATGCTATTGATGCTATTTATTGATTAAATGATATGGCCTGATGCCAATGAAAACTGGCATTTATATCTGACCAGTATAGTATGGATCTGAATGGAACCTAAGACCTCTACATTCTCACTCACAGATATGCGGGCTGAATCGATCACTCTGCCTGCGTTGCGATGCTTCTTCACATTCTCCCCCCAGTCACCAACATGCAAACTCTCCTCCTTGGACTTAATCCTCTCTTTGGATGAGAGGCTTGCAAAATATGAAAGGCATGTTTTGCGGTTGGCAGTATTCATGACCTGGCAGTAAGGGCAAGGCCTGCTTTTGGGTTTGGTCATTTTCTGCAAACATAAACACATTGACATGTTATAAGCATTACAAGTAGGAATATGAGTAACACACATTAAATTATTCTTATTCTTACATTTCATTCCTATGGCTTTTGGGTATTGTAGTAAAGCATGAACTTTGGCACAATGGAAAGAAGTAATATATATATTTGTCTCACAAACACCGAGAGGCAGGTAGCAAGCAGAGCGGGTAGGCAGGCAGATGGCGAGTGGGATGTTTCTTGGGGACACAAGAAAGTGCAATATTAGAACACCTTGAATACAAATAGTAGATAATAGACTACGGAAAGTACAGAGGAGGCCGGGAATGTAGCTACCGGGTTGTAAAAAACAATGATCTGGCGGTGAGTGGAGGGCAAACCAGGGTATGTCACCGCAAGTTATTGGGAAACTGGACCGCAGGTGTGGATCTTGTGCAGGTAGGATGGACTGGATCACTGGAGCCTGGAGATGCACACAAAGACAGACAAACAGAAAGACAGAAACAGAAAGACAGGCAGAGCCTGTGGAGGGCGTAATACAGGTAGACAGAGATTGGTGGACACAGGTATACACAGGTACGTCCTGACAAATTATGAAATATGCAACTGTAAGGCAAGGATATGGGTGAGGTAATAAAATAGTCGTTTCCAGAAAATGCGTGACTTCAGCTGCAAGTAAGAAAGGATAAAAATTACAATACAATAAATGTCATACCTACCTAGCAAGCTATGAGATGTAAAAAGGTGCACGCCAGCAAAGATAAACATTGGTCTGAGTCCAATGAATGTGCACCGGTTCATGACCTTTTGTAGCCGGTGTGAATCGGTGAAACTCACTCCTCAAGTATGTAACAGGCCACCCCGCGTCATTGAATAGCTAGCTTTTCTTTGGCGTAGCTGGTAGTGGTGGCGCTTGGGAAGTCAGAGATGGCGTGTTCGATCCTCGGTGAAGGATGAACACGGTTCCGGAAAACTCTGACGGAACTTGCAAGACCACGTCTGTTGCATGACATAACGTTAGACTAGCTAGCTAGCTAGCACAGTGTATTAGCCTATTTTTGCAGTTTACAAAGTAAATTAATTTATATTGGTGATGCAAAGCACCGGGCAATGTACGTCAAACATAATAACATTAAACCAACCTAAAAAACTATTTAAAAAAAATGTTTAGTAGGATAGTATCTTAAATATATGTTTTACCTCATCTATAATAGCTTACCTTTTCAGAACGAGAGAGCGGAGGTTTGGTTGATAAGAAGTAGTTCCAGCAGATCTTGAGCGTCAAACTTTTCAGCGACTTGTGTGTAATAATAACATTTCAATAATGTTGGATAATTTATAGGTTTTGTACTGTCAGTGCATTTGCACATGCTTGCTTCCATGAGCTTAAATTATGATTAAAATAAAATGATATGCCTCCCCCGCCGGATTTTTATTTCATTTTTTTTTTTATGCATATAGCCTAGGTTTTTAGATCGGTTTATTTTGTATCAGTCCATTTTATAAATAACTTTTATGTCCTTAAATAAGGTTGTCATTTATAACGTTTATGTCTTGGATATAACACAAAGAATCATGTTGAAAGCACATCGGCCGGATTTTTTACGAAATCACCCGATTTATTTTGGTGGACGTTTCGTAATAAAGTCCGAAAGCCGCTCATCAAAATCTATGGGGAGACCTAATGCGTCAAAATATGACGCCATATTTCAACAGTTTTCTACGGGAAAAGCCAAACATATTAACATGGAAGTCAATGTGCGTCCCTAGGCGTCAAAAAAACGACGAAAAGGCATCCCCCCGGCGTCGGTATAGTGACGCCAAAGGG